>OY101442.1:98546957-98999457 GCA_956483585.1 Gymnocheta viridis | reverse complement strand
CAATAATAACACAGTGGCACGACAGGATAATGAAGGAATGAATGATTGCCAGGGGACTTAAACCCTTTCTACTAAACAAACTTAAATATTCGCCGCCTCCCCAAACATAAATAAACTAAAACAAAAAAAGGTGGTAAAATAAAAGTATTTTATTTGCCTTTCGTTCGATACTAGATTCGTTTTTAATTAAGTTAATTGAACGGTTTCCAAAGACACTTTTGTACTGTAATGAAAGAAATTTACATTAATTAGGAAAAAGTATTTTTCATTTCGTTTTGAAACAGGTGTTCAAACATTTGTCACACAGCAATTGCTGCATTGAACAAGAAGTACTTATTTTAAATAAACAGAAAAAACAAAACAAAATAAAACAAAAAGCAATGAATTGCAAAAAATATCTAATAATTATTTTGTTTCACACACCAGCAAAAGAAGTGGTAGAAACATCAGTTAAGCCATACAAAACGCACTACACTCGATATTAATTCATTCATACAAACTCTTGCACAATCAAACAACAAATCACAAACATCCCTTGAATTTTACAATCAAATGAATTGAAAATATAAATCGTCTTCGTACAAATTGCAAGAAGAAATTTGAACATATTTTTTCAACAAAACTTTGGCAAATAAAACACAAATGTTGAAACTAAAACAACAAGTACGAGTACGGCTGAATATGTTTAACAAATTGTTCATGTTTAATATTGTAATCCACAATCAAACATACATACGAGTATATACATACATTTATTTGCCTGTCGCAAGTCGTCTTCTGCTGTCATTCGTCGACAACGGAAAAATTTCGCACATTTGTCGTTGTAATCCTTGTGTAAATTTCAAATAAAAAAAATAATATCTCACACTCTTGTACATCTTGTCATTTTTCTAAATGAAATTTATTTGTGTTTTATTTAGTCATCGATATTGAGATTCATTTCATTTCTTTATTTCAATTGTTCATTCGCCTTATGGGAAATTAGTGTCCGCACTGCGAGAAAGGAACTCGCTTTATTGTCAATATTTACACAGATTTTTGTTTTCCAAATGGAGTGGTCAAAACAACGAAACTGTTTTTGAATTTAATGAATATTTGTTTTTGAGTCTCATGTCAGCAGCGTATAATTAAAATGTGGCATCTGTTAAATAAATTTACTTTCATAATATTTGAATATGGACTTGAGTTGAGTTTTAAGATCGATTGCACGATCGGCTTCATGTTGATCAAATTATTGATGCCTCCAGATGCCCTTGCAGCGCAAGAGAACTAATTCGACAGTGACTTGTTTAGGGCATCAGTGCTTGCGGTGCTCTTATAGAAAAATTTTCTTCAGATTCATGACACCATGTCATCAGAACTCTGACATGTCATCATTAAGACAAAAACTAATTTTGTCATATTTTAGTTGTCATCTATTCTATCCCTGCACTGAAATCAATTCGGTGTCACATTTTGTGTCGGATACATAAGTATACCAGTTTATGACCAGTTATGATAGGTGTATAAAAGACAAAAAATTCTATTGACTTTAATTTGCATTTTAATACAAACATATTGTTTTTAAAACTTCTGCTTTAAAAGGAATTTTTAAAAAGTTGAAAAAATGGCATCGCAATGATCATCATTACTATGATAATAAGATGTGAAAGACTTTTAAAAACACAAAGAAAATACCACGTACATACAACGACAGAATATGTTGGCGAACAACAATATGACATCTCGTCTTCATATTGATGACACTCTGTCATCAACATCAAAAAGAATAAGCACGAATACAGTAAAGTGCTTAATAGTCCACACGAACGTCTCATGTTTCATATGTTGCTTACGTTGCTGTCGATATTTAAAAGGACGGCTTGGCTGAGGTAGTAAGTTCGTTAACTGATTTGTGAACAGTACATAGTTCGAAATAAAGTTCAAATAGAATATTTTAATAAATAGCTAAATTAAATTAAGAATTAAAAATATTATTTCAAGTATGTTTCAGCATAAAATAAATATAAATAAACATTCCTATGAAGAATAATATACACATCAAAACCACAACCATCATCCATCCTATCCACATCCATCCATTACTTTTATTGAATTAAATTGATTCCGATTGAAAATTTCTTTGATGTCGATGTTTCATTCCATTGATGACATAATTGTCATTATATACATTCATGACAACATTTCCAATTGATCTAAAAGCTGACATCGCAATGATGACAAGAGTCATGAGATCAAAATGACTACACGTGTTATACTATTGATGTGTAATCATAATCAGTGCTATGTTGGTTTTTCTATCACATTGGTTGAATTGATGATGACATTGGTAGGGTTTACTTCGTTGCAACCAAACCAGGCTTTGGGCTTTGATGTCTGGTTGTGAAATAATCTGAATTGCAAAGTAGGAAGTAAGATAACTTCAATACCTAAGTAAGATATTCTTGCATAACCACTTTTGATACTTTTGACTCATGCAGTGTCGGTGGTGGGCGCATTAGGCTGTAGTGGCCGATAGCCACGATAATCTTATGCTCGCCATAGACGGTGGTAATCTGACAAACGTCCTTTTTGAACGAATACTTATCAATGATGCCAACTGCTCAAAATCTGAATCAAACATAAAATTTTTGTGACAACATTTTCAGCTCTTCAACATCGAGTGTGCTGGCGTCCTCTCTAATATTGCAATTTTGATAGTTAACATCATCCGAAATTCGGCTGAGATAATGTTTGCATTAACGAACAACATTCCCGGGCATGGTGGCATTTTTGGTAAGCAACTATACGTTTGTGCTAAGCCTTCTCGGAAAAAAGGTGATGTAACAAACACCTTGTGGGCTCAGCTTAAAAAAAATTAAACACGTTGGAGTTTCATCAGTGAGTTATCACACTTATACTGCGGGAGCTGGAAGCCGCACCAATGACCCGCTTTTACTGCAGGGCCGATGGAATAGTTAATTCTGATTGTACGGAGTTTAACAGCAGATGTTTGCCTCAGCAAATTCGTCTTGAGTGAAGTTTGTGGGCGGATTTCGTTCTTGAATTTAATGCGGATAAAGAATAATTCCGTGAGTGAATATAACTGATATGTGCTTCGGCAGCACACGTAGTGACTGTGGGTAAATAGTTAAGTGATCTAGTGCTAGTAAATACTTCCCGACTTCGACTAACCAAATATGTCTCTGGTTCTATGCGGGCTGTCAGTGGTTTTCATCTTAGACAGATTGATGACCTGCCACACTTGATGCCTCAAAAACCTTTGCATCGTATATGATCCTTGTAAATGTTAAGAGCTCTGTGAAGTTTTACTGTAAAGCAGGTACCCACATTATTCTTGGACATGTATGCTTTAATGAAACAATCCTTTTGATAATCAAGTCCACAAATTTGGAGATGCTACTCAATCCCGTATCTCGTCATAGGGATTTGGTATGAGTAACTAAATAAGAAATGATAGATTTGACCAAAAAAGATCTCATGTTCGATCCGCTGTAATTGCAAAATCCTTCATGTAAAATATAGATACAAAGTTTCTTTATTTATTTTTTCTTCCATTTTCCCAAGGCACTAACAGCTTTTTCTTTATGGCAATATCAGCTTCCAACCCGTTGAGCTTAATACACTAATTCACAAAAAATAACTATAACAATTTGAAAAACAATAAACACCAATCGTAAAGTGAAGTACAATATGAGTGTTTCAGGCCAAAGTACACCATGAAATAAATACATAAAATTATATTCTTGTATGTATGTACTTGCAAATACAAATCTAATTCACTTTAAACTGAAGCTAATGTAAAACAAATTCAATAGTACGAATTTACACAATGATCGCAGTCAGTGAGAGCGGCGTGAAATTTACGACTTCAAATAAAAATTTAAAAAAAAAAACATTTATGCTGTTTATTTCAACTTTAGGCGCAATGGAGAGTCATAATTTCAACACTATTTAACGAATGCATGGATTTTGTTTCCATGGCAAATATTGGCAGACTTTTACAGCCGCCTTTAGCCTGCAATTTTATAAGAAAATTGTCATAAATTTATATTTTTATTTAAACCAAAAGAAAATCAATTTCGGGCTAAGAGTTCTTCACTTTTCTTAAGCTCTCAAAGAAAATGATGAAACTTTAACAATTTTTTAGACGTTCATATTAAGCATTTTAACATGATTCTTTAAGTATGTTAAGAGACCCACCTCAAATTTTAGAACTTTTTGTAGCTGTGCTGCCCATTCCTGTCAATACTTTGTATTTTTTGCCGTATTTATTGTCCAAACTGCTTAAAACAATTCATTTGTTTGTTCTTTATTCTAAACGAAAAGCTCCAGTCCAGCTTTGTTTTTTTCCATGGAATAGTTTCTTAGTCTTTATTTTTATTTTATTATTTTTTGGGCTAAATATAGATGGATTTATTGCTTATTCAAATTGCCAATGAGCTTATGCCATATGATCGTTGCAATAAGGTGTTCAACTACAATGTTATTTCAATGTTTTCATTTATGTCCATGCACTTTTTTTCGTTTGGTTGTAAACTTTACATTGTAGGTTGCTGTGAAGATAAATGTTGCCAACATTTATTTTTTTTCATCCAAACAAATAGTTTGTTTAAATGTCTCCCTTGTCCATCCAAACTCTAAGAGCATGAAAATGTCTTACCAGATATTTCATTTTAATATTCGATTTCAAAGAGAAGGATGAAAGTACTCTACCGAAATTTCGTTTACGGCTTTCTGACGCTTCTCCTCAAAAACTCAGGCTCGGAAATCCTGTTTTATCAATATAACTTATCTGCTCAGATTTCGTACTACCTGCTGATCGTAGCATAATAACAATGTCATCGGTTCATTAATTTCCCCAGAATCGCTAGCAAAGCCAAGCATTAGGCCGACCTACCACTCAATTACAACGCAGCCCTCCGCGTCTGCTCTAGACTTTAGTGAGTTCTTGCAATCGACTTAAATTTTCGTCATTGAGTCCTTAGTAATTGCTAGTAGTAGTTTTAGACTGATTTTCTGAATTGCACATTCATCTGAATATGTTGGCCATTGTCTCAACTTTTACCTGGCACTACCTACATACATTTTCTTAGCCATTGATATCTCAACTTTCTATACTGTCACTGACGATGCTTAAGTCGGTTATTTTTTCGTGTCAGCTATTCACGTACCTACATGATCCCTACATCAGCTCTTAAATGTCCGCGTCCGGGTCATCTCTAAGTTAATAAGGTTTACTTCAACGTTCTCATTTTTTTTTTTTTTTTTTTTTTGAAGAACAAACACAAACCGCGAAGCCATTTTGGCTTATCTGCAGAAACACCCAGGGTCTAGGCAGGAATCGAACCTGCGACCCCCAGACTAATAGGCTAGTACGCTATCTACTAGTCTACGGGGCTCCAGTCACCGTTTCCCATCTCTATTCTTTCAGTCAAAACATATTCCATTTTGTTGCAGCCTCTTACGTCTATATGTGCATCGAATTGATCCGAAGTTATCGCCGTAGAATCTACCTTTATATCTTGGCTAAATTTTCGTGAGAGCAGCGCACCAGAAAAACTGCAATGGAACTAAGAAAACTTCTTTCTCCCGGAGTTTTGTTCTAGCTCGTCTTACGCTAACTTGTGTAGACTCAGGGATTAGCTTCATTACCTTGCAGTACATCGTAGCGACACTATTTCATTTCGCTTGACTTTTTAGACAGCGCTCCTACATTCTCTTAAAGTTGATTTAATTTGACATCAATAGAATGAAAAGTGTGTTAATATTTGATCTCATGACTCTTGTCATCATTGCGACATCAGTTGGCCATGTTGTTATCAATGGAAATTATTATAATTGCGCCATAAATAAAATGATACATCGACATCACAGAAATTTCCAATCGGAATCAATTTAATTCAATGAAAGAAATGGATGGGTGTGGAAAGGATGAATGATGGTTGTGGTTTTGATGTGTATATTATTCTTCATAGGAATGTTTATTTATATTTATTTTATGCTGAAACATACTTGAAATAATATTTTTAATTTTTAATTTAATTTAGCTATTTATTAAAATATTCCATTTGAACTTTATTTCGAACTTTGGGCGTTCATTAATCAGTTAACGAACTTACTACCTCAGCCAAGCCGTCCTTTTAAAATCGGCAGCAACATGAGACGTTCCTGTGGATTATTAAGCACTTTACTCTATTCGTGCTTATTCTTTTTGATGTTGATGACAGAGTGTCATCAATATGAAGACGAGATGTCATATTCTTGTTCGCCAGCATATTTTGCATGTGCATGTAGACTGTACTGTCTTTGTTTTCAAAAGTCTTTCAGATTTTATCAATTGTATTTTCATAGTAATGATAATCAATGCGCTGCCAGTTTTTCAACAAAAATCATAAAAAAAATTAGTTTTTATTGAAATACAAATAAGAAACATTCGAACACTATTTATTTTTTTTTTCTTTTATACACATTTTATTTGTTACACTCAAAAGAAAAAGCAATCCAACCGTACTTAAATCAATACCAAGCGGTTTAAGTTTTCGGTAATTCCAGATTTACTAAAATCAAGTACTGAAAGATTGATTTGAGTAAAACGGTTTCAAATGCTCAATTTAATTTAATTTAAGAATTTTTTAATTGATTCAAGATTTTAAACGTGATTAAAGAATTGTGTACTCATTTTAAGAAACTCCAGGATTGGTTATCTAAAGTAATACCGTTTTGAAGTTGACTAAAAGATATTTGATTGTTAATTGTACTCAAAAATTTTGAGACGTTTTTCTTTCTATGTAATAATACACAAAATGTGTAATTAAATTGATGTTATTGTAGTTATAGAATAGATGATAACTAACAAATGTCAAAATTCCTTGATGACGGTTGTCATTATATTGATGATTGTTTTCGTTTTATTGATTACATTTGTCATAACATTGATGTCACAATTCTGATGACAAGGCATTATCAATCTGAAGATGATTTCCTCTATAAATGTGGCCAGTGATAAATCCACTAGAAGCCTGATTCCAGTTGCCACCATGATTTGATGTAGCTGCTAGAAATATGTTCACTTAAAATAATCTATTTTATTTTTTATTGGCAACTCTACTTCACATACAAACGAAAATTTAAAACCACAACTTTGAAATAATTTTATATTTTTGTTTATGTTACATGTTGTATTTCAGTTAAATAATGATTGTAAATTACAAAATAGTCATAAACTACTCATGTAGGCAAAGTTGACATTGCCCTAAAGCCATTTAGTAATCGAAACTATACATAAATTTCAATTCATTGTTTAGCCGCTAAACAAACTACGAAATTCGAAATTTAAACAAATGGCAAAATGTTAATAACGTTAAAAGAAAATCATTTGATTATTTTTTTGATTTTAAATAAATAAATTCTTGGGAATTTCTTAATTTTCCTTAAAGCCACCAAGCATTTTGACTCATTTGTACACGTGTTTCTTTCTGTTTGATCCATTCAGGCACCCTTATTTTATTTGGCCAAATATTCATTGTTGTTTTCTTCTCATTGTTCGTTAATGAAACACCAAAAATCACGTCTAATCAAGATTGATGGCGCATAACGAAGTTATATGCCGTAACGCTTTATTGTTCTATTTCCATAGTAGATTTTTCTTTTATATTAAAGACATGCAATCTCAGCTCCCCTCTTGGCTGCAAAGTGTGGGTTGTATGGCTAAAGTTGACATCATTTTAGTTGAGTTGCATGTTTTATCTTTTTGTTCGTACAAACGTTGGTTTTTTATGTCACTGATAGCATCTGAAGACGGGGATGGAAGGTATTTATTTAACTTCTTTTAAAGTCCTTTCTTAAATTAACAGTTGGTCAATTGTATGCTCCATATGACTTTATTTGCTGTTTCAATATTTATTAACAATAAGGCCACCACAATGTGTGATGTGAGAATAACAATAAACCACCCACTGTCATTAAGCAGATTGCAATTTCTCTAATGAAATTTAAGAACTTTTTCTGTCTAAGACTTTTGCTGGGACTAGTGGCAGATGTCCGGATGTATTTTACTATGGCTTGTTGTTATTTAACTTCTTACATACTTATCCATATATCTTAGACCAATGGTGGAAGCAAAACTATACAAATCATGTTAGTTAGACATCACCAGCATCACTTCCTTATTGGCTTTTTATTGCACTTTTCTTGCAAACACCTGCTTAATGCTCAGTCTGTGAATTCAAACTTTTATTTTTAATATGGATTTTCTTTATCTCCTTTCAAATTTAGTTGCTCACCTTTTCTAACACATTTATTCGAAAACAAAAACCAAAGAGGACTTTTATTTAAATTAAATGTTATGTAATTTTTTATCCAAAAGTATTTTTTTTTTTCAAATAAAGCATTTAGAATTTCTAATATTAAGACCAGTAGTCTGTCTGCCTGTAAGAAGCTTAAAATGATGCCTTTTACGCAGACAGAAAAAAGGCTAAAACTCATAGACAGTCATGCAACATGAAATCTAGCACAGCAACCATTGCGTTAAAATATTTAAATTTTTTCTAAAGCTTTGTAAAGCCAATGACCAAAAAGTCCATTTAAAAGTTAATAAGTAAAAAAAAAATTTTGTGATTTCATTATTAATCTTTTAGGGACCAACAAGATCCAGATTTTATTTTTCTTATAAAGAGTAGTAACACTCAGGCAATTAATATGCCTACCAACCAGTAGGTGTATTACCTTCCTTTGGAAAAGGGAGAGTGAGAGTGGACAGTCGGTGCAAGTGAGAAAGTTTAATTGTTTTACAATTCTGATATTGTATAAGAATTTAAACGTTGGTTTTTAAATAAAAATGGCGTCTTTTATTACATTCAGTTTGACGAACAATAAGTGAATGAAAGTAGAAGATAAAAATGAATAGTACAATACTTTTGAGAAGCATCAGTAAAAGAGACTTCAAAAATGAACAGGGTTGTATTCGCAACACTTCGCCCTCTAATACCTCCCCTCGAAGTGAGTAGAATAGCTTAGCTGGGTAGAGCGATGCCAAGGTCTTCAGTACAATTGAGATGTTTTTGTGCAGGAAGAGCTTTAGTTAACATATCTGCTGGCATGTCTTCTGTTTGCAGATATAAAATTTCAATTTCGCCAGAATTAAGTTTTTCTCTGATGAAATGGTGTCTGATGTCGATATGCTTAGTGCGTGGGTGATAGCCAAAAGATTTTGCAAGACTTTGGGCACTTTGACTATCGTTGTACATTTTTGTTGAACTTTGTTTCAGACCAATTTCTTTCAAAATACCGCTTAGGTATAGTGCCTCCTTGGTGGCTTCTGATAAGGCTAAATACTCGGACTCAGTGCTAGACAATGCCACAGTTCTTTGCTTTCGTGCTTGCCAGCTAATGGCCGCTCCAGAAAACATAAATGCATATCCAGTGTAGGAACGTCTATCTATTTGGTTTGCGCCCCAATCTGCATCAACTACACCATACATTTTTGAGCCGTTTCTCTGGTATAAAAGGCCATAATCTGAAGTGCCTTTCAGGTATCTTAAAATTCGCTTTGCTGCTTTCCAGTGTTCCAAATCGTAACACGAATTGAACTGACTTAAATAATTGACAGCGTACGCAATATCAGGGCGTGTCATGACTGAAAGATACATGAGCGCGCCAATTAGACTTTGATATGGGTAATTACTTTTCACCTTTTGTTCAGTGGCAATGGGTTTTCCTTGCTTGAGATTCACTTCCATTGTAGTTCGAACTGGTTTACAATTTTCCATTGAGAACCTACGCAACAATTCAATCGTATAATTTGATTGACTTAAATGTATTTGATGTTTGTTCAAATCTTGTTTAAACTGTATACCAAGACAAGATTTCACATGACCTAAATCTCTCATTTCAAAACATTTTGCCAGATACCTTTTAATTTCAGTCACCCAATCTTCGTCATCGGATGCCAACAGCAAGTCATCTACATAAATTGCCAGAATTAAAATATGTCCTGTTTTACGTGCTGTAAAAAGGCAGGGGTCATGTTTGGAAGGTATAAGTGAAATTTCCTTTAGTTTAGCTGTTAATTTTTGGTACCACTCAAGGCCCGATTGCCGTAAACCATACAACGCTTTCTTTAAATTGCATACCGGTTTCTTGCAATTTTGAATTTTCTCTAACCACTCTATGGCGGTCTCTTTTGCCTTGTCTATCTTTCCAATTGATGTCCCTACTGTAGCACCACTTTTTAATTTGTTCAATACCTTCATTAAATGATCTGGGATTTCCATAAAAACGTCTTGGTTGAGTTCACCATTGAGGTAGGCGGTGACCACATCAACTTGATGTATCTTTAAGTCCATTTCTGCTGCTATTGCTGACAATAGCCTTATTGAGGACGATCTGACCACTGGGGAATACGTTGAGTCAAAATCCTCTCCTGGACGTTGAGAGCAACCTTTGGCTACCAATCGTACTTTCTTTCTACCATCTTCTTTAGTACGAAGGACAAAACGATTACCAATAACTTTTCTCTCTTCTGGACGCTCGACAATATCCCAAGTTTTGTTTATTATTTGCGCTAAATATTCATCTTCAAGAGCGCGAACCCATGCTCCGCAGTTTTCTCCGTCAAAAGCCTCAGTTATACTAATTGGGTCATCCGATATAGCAAAACTTGCAGTCTCACAATCCTCGAAATACATATTCTCATCTGACTGGCTGTCTTGGTCACTGTTAATCTCGTTGATGTACTTGCGATTTTTTCTGGGACGCAGACCAGGTCTCTTAATATGTGTCTCTCTTTCAGACTTACTGGTCATTGTTTTAGGATCTTCATGTTTGCTTTCATCTTTAGGAACTTTTACCATGACGTCATCATCCCTTACAGTTGTTTCTGCAGGAAAAAGGTATTCTATTGATGTTGAACAACCTTGTTTATTTTTACGAGTTTCATCAAGTTCACTGTTGAAGAACATTTCTTCTAAAAAATTAACGTCACGACTGATAATGACGTGCTGTTTACTGGGAGACCATAGGCGATAAGCCTTGGCTTCAGCCGAATACCCAACCAAAACACATTCTTCTGACTTTGAGTCAAATTTTCCATTTGACTTGTCTTTTATTAAAACGTATGCCTTTGTTCCAAAAGGTCTCATATGTGATACACTTGGCGTCTTTTGTGTCCATATTTTCAATGGCACTTCGCCGTTCAAAGATTTGGTCGGACATCTGTTTCTGGTGTAGCACGCTGTATTAACAGCCTCGGCCCAAAATTCAGGAGGCATCTCTGCATGTTTCAGCATACATCTTGCCATTTCAATCAAGGTTCTGTTTTTCCGCTCGGATATGCCGTTCTGTTGTGGGGTATGGGGAGATGTCAGACGTCTTCTTATACCACATGTCTCAAGGTATTTATTGAAATCGGCGTTAATGTATTCCGTACCGTTATCAGTTTGAAGATATTTTATTTTCCTGCCAGTAAAATTTTCAGCAGCATTTTTATATTTCTTAAAAGCGGCGAATGCCTCTGATTTATGTTTTAAGAAAAATACTTCACAATATCGAGAATGATTATCGATAAACGTAATAAAATATCTTGCTCCAGAGATAGAGTTGCTCCTCATAGGACCACAAATATCACTACTGACAATTTGTAGTAGGTCAGAAGTTCTACTACCGTCACATTTTGGAAACGCTTTTCGTGTTTGTTTTTGTGAAACGCATATATCACATGAAGATAATTTTTCGTCTTTTGAAAATTTCATTCCATATACTAAATTTTTCTGCACCATAATTCTCAAATCACCCTCGTTAAGATGCCCCATACGATTGTGCCACATGTCTATATTGCCAGTTCTATTTTCAGCCACGGCTGCTCGATCTTGTTGACATTTTAAATAGAACAAGTTCCCAATTCTTTTTGCTGTGTATAAATGACGACCATTTTTCATTATCACCGCACTGTCACGACGAAATAGCACATCAAAACCCTTGTCTGTAATTTTAGAAACCAACAGCAAATTTGTTCTTAAATCTGAAACATACATTACCTCATCAAGGCTTATTTTGGATACGGAGCCTTTTTCTTGCATGTTAATGTTTACGCTGCCGACACCTGTTATGTTGGTTTCATTGTGATTCGCCAAACTTAACGTTTTGTGTATGGGCTTAAATTCACTAAAATTGTTTTTGCCCGCACTCATGTGTGTTGTGCAACCGCTGTCCAAGCACCAAAAATTGTTGTCAATATTTCCACAAAATAATGCAGCTTCTACTGTGTTAAACATTGATTGTTGTTCACCAACGCTGCCGTTTTGTCTGTCTGTATTTTTTGTTCTGCAATTTCTTGCAAAATGGCCCGGCTTGCCACACTTGTAACAATTTAGCGATTGTTTTTTGTTGCCACTACGTTTTTGATCTTTGTTTGACCTTAGATGATTTTTGCTACCTTTGTTCATCTTTACAAATAAAGCGTTTTGCTCTGTCCTCTCTTCCGTTGCCTTGCGTGATTGGCTTTCCTCTAAAATTTTAACTCTTAGCATTTCTGGAGTTGGTAACTCATCTCTTGTCTCGAGAGCGCAACGAAATGTCTCATATGAAGCAGGAAGACTGTACAGTAACAAAATAGCAAGCAAATCATTGCCCACTGTGACATTGATCTCTCGTAATTTCTTTACGGCATCAAAGAAATTATTTAGATGATCCCTTACATTTTGGTCGTCAGACATTCGAGCCAATGCAATCTGTTTTAAAAGCGTAGCTTTTCTTGCAGGCCCCTTAGACTCAAACGTTTCCTTCAATTTTAACCACATCGCATTAGAAGTCTGGCATTCAGTAATCTGATTTAGCTCCGAGGGAGTTATCGACAACATAATGTCCGCACATGCCTTTTGATCAAATTGTTTCCACTTAGCAGCTTCTGATGCTGTTGCAGGACAGGTAATTGTTCCATCGACATATGGCCACAGATCGTTTTTAATTAAAACTGCCTTCATTTGAAGTTTCCATGTGTCGTAATTTTCTGCATTTAATGGTTCAATGCGTACCACTGCTCCTGCCATAGTGTTCAAGTAAACAATATTTTCTGGATGTTTTATTTTCTAATAAATAAATTTTCACACGCTTTCAGCTCGTTCTGGGCCCATAACCTATAAGAATTTAAACGTTGGTTTTTAAATAAAAATGGCGTCTTTTATTACATTCAGTTTGACGAACAATAAGTGAATGAAAGTAGAAGATAAAAATGAATAGTACAATACTTTTGAGAAGCATCAGTAAAAGAGACTTCAAAAATGAACAGGGTTGTATTCGCAACACTTCGCCCTCTAATATATTGCGCATTATGTTAGTTTTTATATGGCATTTACAGCAGATCAAATCAAGTACTTACGCGATATCGAGCAAAATATTGTTGATTTTGACTAGATTTCCCATACAAAAAAAAATCTATTTTGTCACTAGATTTTGACAAAATCTACTCAAAATCTCGTAGTACTGCGTAATGCAACTATGGTTTTCTTTGAATTGTACTCAAAACTACTACGATCTTCATCAATTCTTTGAAAGGTGTGCTCGACAGCTGTTTCTTATTTGAATGATGATTTCTGTTTTGAGTTTGACATTTAAAATAAATATTTCAATCAACTGTTTTTGCATGAATTTTTAGAATTTTGTGCTCGCGAGCTGTTTCTCATTTAAATGATAATTTTCTTATGGAGTTTGACATTTGAAATGAAAATTCCAATCAACTGTTTTTGTTATGGATACGAAAAATGTCACGAATGACACGGTGTAAACGGTATTGATTACCTAAGAGATTTCAATTCAAATCTACTATACCAATGAAGAGCCAGATTGCTGACGTTTCAAATTTTAAAAAGACTTAATAATTATTTACTATTAAAGAATTTCATCAGTAAAAGTGGTCTTATATAACAACATGTAGCGCTGCCTGTGCAAAAATATCTGCCTAGATTTTCTCAATTCATGCATAAATTTTTTGTGGATCAGGCCATTAGCTTAGAAGATATGATTTTCCGCTGCTAGATGGGCTCCTTTTCCCACTTTTAGTTTTTGTGGGAAAACATACAGGATACTTTGAAAGAAATCAAGTCACAAGACTATTAGGAAGCCTTTCTTCCTACAAGTAATGTGATGCTATAATGGTGTAACAAAAACTCCAGACTTAGTGAAGTTTCGGAACTTAAATGTTTACAATATAATTGCATCTCAAAATTTAGCAGAATTTTACAATTAACAACATGGGTTAAGTAGCGGGTATAGAAAATTAAAAAATAATAATTGCTCATTTTAATTAAGTTTTAAACAGGTATTTCTGTTTCTCAAATAATCTGGCTTAATGTTCAAAATGGCATACATATTAATAAGATATAAAACAAAACCTGCACTCAACTAAATATTAATAAATAATTAAAATTAGAATAATAACAACAACAACTCAACCAGGTTTTATGTCTATTTGACATTAAAAACGTATTTGGCCTTAATTAGGAATTTGTGTAACTAAATGCCATATAATTAGTAAAAATTCGAATGCAAACAATTCACTTCTCATACCACTTAAACATGCCATGATTCCATAATCCAGCCATAAAACATGAAAGAGGAAGGAAGACTGTAAAAATAATGACATACGGTTTTTTGATTAAGTTTGAAACAAAAACACAAATTTGCACTCCACTCCCTTACCTCCCTCCCCCTTCTTTCGTAAAATTTTGTTAAACGATATTTCCATTGAGTTGAGACACGAAGTGACTTATTGACGTTAAGCTTTTTGGGTAAATGAAAATGGTATAAAATCCATTTGTGCTCACATGTTTGGCTGTTAAGTCCATCATTAGAACAGTTGTTCTTCTTTTCATTTATTTTAATTTTTTTTTTGGTAGAATAACCTCATCGTTAGCACCACCTCACCTTAATTTTTGTCTACAAACAACTTGAATACCTAGAAAATCCCCAAAGAGTTTTTCTCGTTGTACATTTTGATGAAATATCAAATGACGGCAAGTAAATGCAAGGGGTGGTTTTTTGTCCCATCATTTGTTCAATTTGTTTTGTTGCTTTAGTATTTTGCTATTGAATTACGAAGCAAAATACTTTACTTATTCGCATAACGTAACGTAACCAGTAGTGTAACATAACACCTAACATAGCAGCGTAACACATAAAAAAACGAAACGTATCAGCTTACGCAAAATGTTTAGTTACGCGTAACTTAATCTAAAATGTAACGTCACGTTACGTATACGTAACATGAAGCTAAAAGTAACGTCAAGTCATACGTAACGTAATTTGTCTTGTAATGTGATATAAGATGTAGCGCAACGTGCCGTAACTTGACGATCCGTCTTAAGGACCGTAAGGATGTCATCAATATATGAAATCAGTGCTGATGATTTATGAGTGAGAACACTTCAAAAAAAGTGAAAGGATAGATAAAGATTCTGAAAGCTCAGAATCGCTGGACCTTATGCATGATCTTGAAAAGCTGGAAAGAACTAGGCAAGTGTGTGGTTCTCCCGCAGGATAGGATACATAGTTTGTTTGTTAAAAAATATAGTCGCTGTGCATAACATGAAAACTTCAAAGTTCATTTAAATGAGGTGCAAATCTAAGGAAATAATGATTCCGAACTATGTCTGCAGTAAACTGGGATACCATCCAGAGAGTATTCAAAATATCTTATACTCGGAAACACATATTGCTTGCGTTTCGAATGTAGAGAACTCAGGTTGACGAAAATACTAGAGTTTACCAGGGACTCAGTGATGAGTATGGCAGGCGGGCGATAACTATCCTTTGCCAGCTAAAAATCCCTAGAGCTTGGTGTTGGTTGGATTTTCAGTGACAGTAGGTTAAGGCGCTGAATGAACAAATTAGGATCTAAAAGAGGCCCATGGAATAGACCGCAGTTCAGAAATTTTATGAAAAGTTTAATTATTAATATTTATAAAGGGTTATCCATTTCGTGGTTTCAAAAGTATAGGACTTGAATTCGACATCTGTCAAACTAATTTGTTAAACCAATTTTTTTCTTTTCAGTTTAAAGTCTGACATTGACGAAAATGGATCGCTTAACTATCACACAACGCATAAAAATTATCAAAACATACTACAAAAATGGTGATTCTGCCACAGCCACATATCGTGCTTTAAGAGGAGATTATGGTTCACATAATCGTCCAACTACGCAAGCAATTGGCAAAATTGTGAAGAAATTTGAAGAGACTGGAGCGGTTACAAATTTTGTAAGGCCTGTGCATCATCGTTTCGCTCGTTCCGCTGAAAATATCGCTGCTGCAAGTGAAAGTGTTGCCGAAGACCCGAATGTGTCGATTCCTCGTCCTCGTCGTATGATAACTGACTTTTTTTTGCCTGCTATTGCAGAATACGACTTCGAGAATTTGTGGTTTCAACAAGACGGTGCCACATGCCAGACAACTCGAGTGAATATGGCTTTATTACAAGAGAAATTTCCTGGCCGCGTAATTTCTCGTCGTGGCGATATCAACTGGCCACCAAGATCATGCGATTTGACACCTTTAGACTTTTTTTGTGGGGCTACGCGAAAGACCGTGTTTATGCAGATGAACCTTTAACTCTTGAGCACTTAAAAACCAACATTCGTCAAGTTATGGCTGAGATACCGCCCAATATGTGTCAAAAAGTGGTCGAAAATTACCTCAAACGAATCAATGCTTGCAACACTTCGCGTGGTGGTTATTTAAATGATGTAGTGTTTCACACATAATGTCAACGTTCAAACCTTATAATAAAAAAGAAATATCATGACAAAAAATTTTTTTTTTGTGTTTTATTTACGTTTACTTTTGAAGCCGCAAAATGGATAACCCTTTACATAATTGTTGAACTGTTTTAAGGTTTATATTGAAATGATTTTTTCGGCTTGACTTCAAATCTTAGTTTACCCATTTCTTCTTAATTTTTAAGAATTTGTTTTTGGATAAATTCATTATTTTTATTAAGAGGGTATTTTTTTACAATTTATTCATCAGACTAGCAGAACGGAACAATAGCTGATATTCCTAGTCACTAGTATCCACCGTCAAAAGTGGTAAAATCAAACAAAGAACGCTGATGAGATGCTGTAGTGACCTCGAAATCGGTACTGATTCGTACTGCTAGTCTGAAGAAGAAATTTTTAAAAAAAGAAGTAATAAGAATAATGAATTTATCCAAAAACAATTTCTTAAAAGTTTAATTATAATAAAAAGTTTGGTATGTGAATAAATGTTATATGAAAAATTAAAAAAGTACACAGTTTAACAAGTTGATTTGAATACATGTAGCAATCAATAAGTTTCACTCCCTCTAGATTATTTTTTTTATTAACGCAGGCTATCGAGATTTATCGTTATACATAAATTAAATTAAATATATTAAATTGAATATAAAACAATTGGGAATATAATTATATTTAAAATATATTAGTAGATATTTCTACTCGCCTTATAATTTTGGACATACAGTAAGAAAACTTCATAACGAAATTCGCCATGAAGCACTCAAATAGCACGCGCAAGGTTCGAGGAAACCGGGAAGACCAAATATAACATGGAGGCGAACAATTCTTTCCGAAAACTGAAAATCGTTGATCGAACTGAAACACATCAAAGCAGACAGACAGACATGGAGATTCAATGTACGCAGCCTATGCTCCTGAAGGAATTTGCTGAATATATTATAGTTTTGGAGATATTCTGACAGTTTTGGAAAACCCCATTTTTTCAAAGATAAATTTAAAAATTTTTGTTATTAAAATGTCATAAAAATCCAAAAAAGATGAAAATGATATATTAACTTCTAAAATTATATAATAGACTTATGACGTTTTCTTTTCTAAAAAAATGCAACATTTATTTTATTTTTTATCAAAAAATTGCTATTCAAAGTTGTCTTAAGACAAAAAAGTTGCCTCGCCAGTAATTTCTAATAAACTCACTATTTCAAAAAATCATTATGTTGCAAATTTTCAATAAAAAGGGCATCAAATGTTGCACTTTTTTTTAGAAAAGAAAAAACGACCCATATTTCATTAAAAGCCATTTATAAATAACAATTATATTCACAATTAGTAACAATTATTTTTCTAGTTTTAATTTTCATATATTTTTGTTCGTCTTTGGCTTTTAGTTTTAATAAGAGGCAAGAACTGGAAATAAACGACACATGCCACAAACTGCACTTTTATGGATTTCATTATTAGCTGACATGATTTGCATATGCTAGAGTTTTTTCGGTATGACTTGTGTTGCTCAGAGGCCTTAGTGCCTTATTTTTAACACTCAAAAGTACTCGTAGACAAACTCTTTTTGTTTAGAAATGAACCTTATGCTTTGTTTGCACCCATTACAAAATATTCATGGTTTTAATGCAGATAGATTTGTAAAAAGTATTAAATGTTCTTTGACAAAAAAAAAAAAACCATTTAAGAATGAATTATGTTTAAGAATGGGAAATTTCATATACTTTTGTGATGGTATTTTTACAACAAAAATTTTTTGTAGTCATAACTATTTTTACACTCAGATGAAAAAATAAATAAAGATTTTAGCTGCTTCAGAAGTAATCTTTTTTCGCTCTTAGGTGTGCTTGATCGCTAGTAAAAAGTTAGCCACCATCTCTCATACCAACTCTTCGTCTATTATATGCTTTTTTGAAGTCTAGTCTTTGCTAAACAAATTAAGGTCAGTGGAAAAATCCCATTTAAGGAAAAAGTATTTTTTATTGCGTTTCACTTTCACTTATTAACGTTAAATAACTAAATGGGAATTAAAAATTAAAAAAAAACTACACGAGTCAGCCGTACTCAAATCGCTGAAATCAGTTTTAAGAAATGTTTATAATTAAAATCTTTAAACATCTTTACAAATTATGATTTATCGTATAAATACTTGTGTTTTCATCTTTGTGTTGTAAGTGTTTGGTAACTGTAAAAATATAAGTTAGATACGATACTTAACTACAAAAATAAAAATTTAAAACATAAAGAAACAATAAAAGATATTGCTTGCATCATGCAACAATCATGGCTGCTGTGAAGGAAAGAGCTAAATAAAATTAAAAAAATAAATAATAAAAAAGCGATTGTTTCTTTACAAAACAATTGCAAAACAATCTCATTAACCGGTAAAAAGTGCTTCATATTTCAGAGATCTCTATGCTCAGCTCAACGCACCAACATCCAACCACCAACCACAAGAGATCTAAATGATCTGTTGTAAACTGCACGTAACACTAGAAGTTGAATGTTTAAATGATGATGATGATGATGATAGTTTTACTAAAAAAAAAACAAACAAAAAAATATGAATGCAGTCTTTTATGGTATTCAAAACACAAAGATTTGAATAAAAGTGTGCAACAAGTTATGCCAGGTAATTTTACTTTGACAATTAAAAATATTTTGAAATCTAGACAAAGTGACGACGACGTGATAATTTCAAAATTCTTTTAACAAAAACTTTGTCAAACAAACAAAAATTTAACGAATTTATTTTACAAACAATACTTAAACGCATCCCCCCCCCCCCAAAAAAAAAAGAAGATAAATAATAATATTAAACTTAAGAAAATAATAAAAATTCATATCGTAAAATAACAGCCGCAAATACTTTTTCAACTTTTTCGAATTTGACATTTTACAAATGTGCACGCCTTGTTTCAATGACAAACCGACAAATCTCACAAAAATGTTTAATTAAACATTTTATTACAGCAAAAAAAAAAAAAGAAATAAATATTTTTTCACTCAAAAGCAATCACAAATAAAAACTCAAATATTTTACGAGGAAAAAGTGTTTATGAATAAACATTTCACGACATGTGCGTGAAGTGTGTGTGATGATCACAGTCAGATGATCAAGCAAATGTTTTTATTATAGGGGACCGTAAAACTCCATCTATAAAAACTCGGGGGGAAAAAAATCTAATGCACTGACATGATTTCATAAATCGAACTGAAGGGGAAGTGAATGTTTTCTTTTATTTGAGGTGTCTTAATTTATACCAAAGTAAAAACATTTGCCATGATAAATCATGTTAAATAAGTATTTAGCCATGAAAATAAAAAAATATAATAATAAAAAGAAGAGATCGTGAGTAATTTTTTCCGCATGATCCTATCTCTCATCATTACGAGGGCGAGCAAGAAAAAGTTACTCAATCACAATGTGCTCACGCTTATACAAGTTCACGGGCAGTTTAATATAGCAGTCACTTGCATGAAAACTCCTGAAATACTCACGAAGAAAGTTGAAAGGGCCAATAAGGACGGATTGATGTTGCAATAGAATAAAATAAGCTCTGTGGAAGTTATGGCCGAAATATTTTTTTTATTTGATGTGTGGGACTATAAATGTATCTATGGAATATGACATCGTTACAATGTCTGGAGCGGCACGTATCCAGCTCTCAATTAGGTCCTTTATTTAGTGACTCTGCGGTTTATTTCGTACTGAATTTAGTTTTAATTATTTAGTTAAATATTATTTTAGTAAAAAACATGTTACAAATAATAATGAATTCAAGACCATTTTCATTGAGTTGTATCACTCGGTAATGATGATGATTACCAATGTTGTTTTCGACCGATTCCCGAAATTCGAATCAGCATACTTTTTGCTGATGTACTGATATCTAAAGAAGTTCATGTGAATCGGCTTCACCGATTTGTGGCAATTTCGCTTGTTGAGGTTCCCATGCGGGTTCCCATGGTAATTTGTCGTTACTGATTGAATAACAAACAACAGATTTGATAGAAGACGCATAAAAAAAATAGTAGTCCCCACAAACTGTCAACATCGACCAGCCCTGATTGGGAAACCCCATAGATTTAATCTTAAAAGCGGATTTAACGAGAAGCAGAAATTTAATTAAAAAAAACTTTCCAAAAAATAGCAAATTTACTCACTACAATTGTCGATGTAAAAACCTGGGGGCAAATTACGGCACTCGATATCGAACGAAATTTCCATAGAAATTCGAAATATTTTGTATAAGATTTCGTTCGATATCGAATGCCGTAATTCTCCCCCTGTATATAAATACCAGAATTCAATATTAATCGAAATGTTTATTAAAGTTTTGCTTAAGTTTCGGTGGAAATGGAATCCCATAATATGCTTCCTTAATTTTCTATGATGAAGGTTAAAGAAGATTGGCGGCAAATCAATAAATCACTGACTTGTTAATCAATTCATCTAAATGTCCTTCCCTTCTCATGTGATATCTACATGGCTTAATTTTTTTAGCTAAGCAAATATTCTAAAATATCGCAAATAACCTACCAAGATCTGTTATTTGCCACCTAAATATAATTTGGACTTTTCGTTCGGTCTGAATGATATTTTTCTGTTGAAGTACTCTTTGACTAATAAAATACCACTTGATTAATTGTCTAAAACCAATCGCAACTAATAAAAAATTTTAGATGGCTCGTAATGATGCAGTTACTTTCAGTTTTAAGTTAGTTATTCAAACAAATAAGAAAAAAGAAGGAAAAAAAGAAAATAGCACATGAAACTTAAACAAAACTTTTACTGCAATACACCATAAATAAAGATCCCTAAAATAGATCACAAAAATAAATGAGGCATTTGCAATTATTGTCAGACTGAAAGTTAAAGCGAAGAAGAAACAAAAAAGTTGTTTAACAACGACAGCAACAATTGCTGATTGTCACAGCTGTCAGAATTTGGCATTAACTACATCTACACAGATGCATGCAGCAGGCATGCATGAATCAGACTGACTGATCTATCTTTTATGTACATATGTACATATATGAATACGACAGACAAACCGAAAAGAATAAAAAATAAATTATCAAACTCAACTGCAGAGCAGACACAGAGATGTCTATTAATAATAACTTTACAATGACTTGAAAGGCAGACAGACGGACAATATACAGACAAAACAGAAACCAGCAGTAAATGAACTTGGTATCAAATAGATAGTGATCAACAACAAAAAAAATACAACTGTTAAGATGCAACAACAACAACAACAACACATATCAGCAACAACATGACAACAACTAAGCAAAAGCGTGATCATCAGTAGCAAAATCAACAACAATAATCAGCAAAAATGCCAACAACTGTAAGTCTGAACAACTATTAAAATAGCCTCGATTCATACGACTGCAATCACCGACGAACGACAACACATGTTTTTTGTTCTCTTTTCATTTTATTTTTAATTTTTGCATACGAATACAACGAGAATAAAAACATTTGAGTTGATAGTTCTGCGAATGATCGACATCATCATCGTCATCAAACATCATCTGCATCAACATGATCAACAGCAACAAATGTCAGACAATATCCATCTTGTGCGAATGGTACATTCACACATGTGTGCACATATCTCGAATATGAACATATAGAACTGGGCTCTAAATAGTTGCATTTATAATTATCTTAAATTAATTCAAAGATCTTGTGCAGTCCATGCGGGCATGTAAAATAGGCTGAGTAGAGGAGTAGGAGATACATTATAATTCAGCTTGGCATGACATCGAACAAAAGGCTCGCTTCATTACTCATACGTAAGTGTTCGGGTTACGGAAACGTTGCGGCCAATTGCGGAAAATACCAAGGCGAATTCATAACAGGTGGTCTCGATAGCTCTGCTGACTATTTTTTGCTCCTTGCATCTCCTTGCATTTTCATCTGTTTCGTTTGTCAAAATTTGTTTATGTTTGATTTATATAGTGTCTGACGTTGATTTTGACAAAGAAAGCAGGTATTTTTTAAAGCGAATTAAGGTGAGTCTTTCTGTTATGAATTAGCCTTGGGAAAATACGTAAATGCTTATAAACAGTGTTGGCGTCAAACTCCCTTATTATTTCAATGCTCTACAAACTAATAACGTAATTTCAAAAACGTTATTTCCCATAATCAAAAAGAAATTCGAATTGAAAAGTTTAAAAAAGCCATTAGCTATTTCCTTGTAAGTGTTTGTTTATAGAACGAAGAAAATGTATTTATTTCAAAATAATCTGATATAAAAAGTGCCACTAAAGCACTAATAAAAAAATATCAATTTAGAATGGCGTCGTCATTACGATTTGTACCGAACAAACTGGTAAAACAAAAAGATATTTCTGTGTGCAAAGCCACATTGGCTTGCGATAGGTTAATGGATTCGGCTTTTTTGTACGATAATCGAAAGGTATCTCAAAGCACATAAATATAGTACAGGTAAATCCAGGTATAACGAATCTCGCTTTAACTAAAAATCCGATATAACGAACAGTAAAATTTTTAACATTGACTACCTTACATATATTAAGAGTTTTCCGAAAAATGTGTGCTCGATATAACGAAAGGCAAGAAAAATAAATAAAAGACAGCAAAGAATGCAAAAGCAAGAAAAAGTACTTGATGTTCCGTTTGTTTTATATCTAAGAATTTATTTCACAATAAAATGCTGCGATCCCTTTTATTACATTTTAAGCTGTGCAAGTGTCAAAGTGAAACAAAATTGGGAAACAGAAAAAGAATTTCGTTGAAAGAAAAAATAAAAATTTTGGATGATTGTATAGCGGGTATAAATAAGCCTGCGTAAAATTTCAGTTCAATATGGAATACCCAAATCATCACTAAGTACACTGATGCAAACTAAAATTGTTGCAAATTCAGAAACAACGAACAATGGCTCAAAAATCGCCTATCTTTGAGAAATGATGAGTATTCTAGTATGGAAAAGAAGCTCTACGGATGGTTTATCAGCCAAAAGAACAATTATTTGCCAATAAACGGAATTGCGTTTAAAGTTAAAGCCATAACAAGACAAAAAAACATTGATAATGGCAAGAGAGAGAGTATGGAATATTTAATATAATTAAAAATCAGAGATGGAATTTCGTACTAAGCGAAATTGATTGATTAACTTGTAAGAAATGAATAAGTTGTACTTTTCGTATTCTAATTTGTTAAATAATACGGTTAAATAGTTGATATTCCTAGTCCCTAGTATCCAACGTCGAACAAAGAACGCTGATGAGATGGTGTAGCGACCTCGAAATCAGTACTGATCCGTTCTGCTGGTCTAATGAAAAAATTGTTTCAAATAAAAGTACTCTCTTAATAAAAATAATTAATTTATCCAAAAACAATTTCTGAAAAATTCAGAAGAAATGGGTAGTCAGATTTGGAACTCAAGCCAAAAATTTCATTTCAATATAAACCTTAAACAATTTAACAATTACTTATAAATATTAATTATTTATTATTTAGTGAAATTCGTAAAAACAAGCAAGTCGAAATATTTGCGCTGCTAACATTTTTATGTACATATTAAGTTGATTTCTACAAAACAGAAACAGTAGAGCTGTTTTGTAGAAATGCGCACTTGTAGAATATGACTTGATCAGCGCCTTTGTCATTATTATTTAAACTAATATTCTATGAAAAAGTAATACGAGACTTACAAAAATTAAATAAACACATACCTTCTTTCATTAACTAAGCTGAAAGCTTTGAACGTAGCTTTCTCTACTCATTTTGTTTGTATCGGTTTTTCAACTGATCACACATTGAGGATGCTGTTGGTTGAAGTAAGTATCGTGTTGACTGAGAAGACAATGATGACCGAAAACGGGGGTTCGAGCCCAGTTTTAGGAAAGTCATAAATAGCAAATTAGATGGCATTATGTTGCATTTCATTTGTTGTTGCTGGACTGTTTGAGTGACGAGGGCATAGCAAATAATTCATAAAATGGCTACGCAGGCTAACAAAAATTAATACGCCTGCGTGGTACCAAAGGAGCTGCAACAGTGCAATAAATATTTAAAACCCGGCCGATAGCAGAGTTGTAAAAGAATTAATAAAGCTTTCTCACTTTCACTATCCAAAATAGTTGGTAGTAATTTATTACTTGAGTTTTTACAGAACCCGCTGAAACGGTTCTGAATGCTCTAATCTGAAATAATGGTTCTACTGCTCTATAAAGCGAACCACCAAACAATAACGTTTTCTGGCTGTAATATTGTTTTGAAAATGAACTGGATGAAATAAAACTGAGACTAGTCCGTTTCCATTTTAAACGACTTCAAAGGTCTAAGTGTTTTGTAAAATATTTTTTTTAACTATTTTCTATCAAAGATTTTCGATATTGGTGTCGGTCGCATGAAAGGGCTGTTTCATGAAATTATCTTCATATCCTTTAAAATCCTTTGAAATTCTGAAACAAAAATATTTTAAACAAGTTTTGTTCTAGATTTATCACTCAAATGAGATAACTTTGGTCATGCCGGTTCGTAGAAGCAATTTCAATGCGGAGGTCCATTCCTGTAAACTTCAACACAGTTTGAATAAACTTTGAAATTGACCCTCTTAAATTTTTGCAGTTGATATTTTGATGTATAATCGCAATACATATTTGTATGCACTTTGCATAGAAGAATTAGTTTTGTTTTATTTTTCTCGCTCGTTGTTTTTTTTTTTGTTCAAATAAAATATTGCTGCAAATAAAGAAACAGTTCAAAGCTCTTTATATCATGTTTGTTGTTGTTGTTTAATTTCCACATTTATAAAAGCAACAAAAGAATTAACAACAAACCCAACAAAAAAAAGAACTAATGAGTGCAACGACATTTATTTGCAACTGTTGTCTTGTTGTTATTATTATTTTTTCCAATTGTTGCTTCGTTTCTTTAGCAGACAAACAGTTGATTGTGTTGCTGCTGTTGATGCCGTTACAAATTTATGTTACACGTGCGTTAACTAACTGCATGGACAATAGTTTTTTTTTTCGTTTTGTTTCCATTGCTGCTGCCGCTCGAGATGGTGTTGCAGTTACTGTTAGTATTTTTGTTGTTGTTGCTGGCTGCCATCGCCGTCAAATAATTGATTACTACTCGTAGCTGTTGTTTAGATCATTTGACATCGAAAGACAAATGTAAACATAATGTCATTTGGGTACTTCAAAAAGTTTTTCTACAAAACAACGACTGATTGACAACTTAATTGATAGACTCTATTTATAAACAAACATCCATAAAAATTAAAAAAGAAACACTTGTGTTGTTTTGACTAAAATCAAAGGCAGTCCAAATTTTTAAATAAGAAACTAAAGGTTCCTTGAATTTTTTTATAAAGTTATATTTCTTTAACATGTTTATTTCTTAACTACAATAATTGTTTGAAAATTATTCCCTTCTAATATTATTTTCCTTTTTTTTGCAGGTATGTACTTGGTAATAACTTGGAAATGAAAATGCAATTCTATAATTACTTCAACGGTAAATAAGAAACCAATTTAAATGAAGAATACAATTTCAATATAAATCGCATCCCGTCTAAAAAATAATCATCACTAATGACTAATCCAAGTAATGGATATTTATACAACCTGTCTTGGATTAAAACCGTTAATGAATTTAAATAAAAGAGTAAATAATAATAAAATAATTTAATACACGTCTTGACCATTAAATCCAACTGTGCACTTGTCTCAATCTATACAAAGTATATGAATTTTATTTCGCAAACATTCAGTTTGGCTTTGAAAGAAAACCCAAATGAAAACCTGAATCATTCGTTTTGCGGAATGACACACGGAGGCCACCGAATAGTAAATACATACAAAACGGCAGGCGTTAAACGACGCCTCATAATTAAAAACTCATAAATAATTCAAGACTTTTTTATTTGCAAATACTCTAGTCTTACGAAGAATCTAATTGAAAGGCAAAATAGACAAAAAGAAAAAAAGAAACACAAATGTGAATATTAAATAAATTATTTATGGCAAATGTTACAAAACAACAACAAAACAAATTGAACATGTGCCACTGAAACTGCAAGCGACACACAGAACAGATCGTCATTCAGACGACTGATTCGAGGAGAAAAAAAGCAAATAAACCAAATTGTCATCAATTTAATGAATTAAAAGCATTTCAACGTAACCAACAACTGACAGCATTTTATTGTTATTATTATTGTTGTTGTTGTTGCCGTTCTTATTCCTACGAACACTTTGTGCTAAAAACCCAAAAAAAGTAAACCAAATCCAAACATACATAATTCAAATTAAAAGAGAAAAATTATCATCGATACTTTTTTAGATACTAACAGTGGGATTGATTTAAATATTAATAGTAGGACTCCCTTAATGCTTTCGAAGAATAAGAAAAATAATAAGGGTTTATTGTTCTAAATATTTGTAAGGGCTTCCATGCACTATTCAAGATATATGTATGTCCATATACCTCTTAAATATTATAATATTTGTTTTTTTTTTAAATGTATTTAAAATACATTTTTAAATTTACTTTTTCCAAAAAAAATTTTTTTTCGCCATTAAAATACTTTTATTATGTTATTTTTTATTAGAAACACATTGAAATTTATTATTCGACGTTTTGCTATACGATAATGTATTTAAATAGATAAAAAATCTAGTCAAAAATCATCGCACCAACAGATTAATTTAATTAATTTTTTATTGCTTTTCGAGAAAAACTGTTACCTCTTTCGGGATCAAATTCGCCTGCTAAAGCTGATCTTTCAGCGTTTTTTCTATCACCTACAGATTTTTTTTATGGGAGCGTCTAATATTTCCACTACACTGATAGAAAAACCGTCATAACGTTGATGTAATTTGACATCAATACTAAGACAAGTGTCTTCGTATTTGAGCCCATGACACTTGTCATCAATGCGATGTCACCCTTAACATCAGTGGATAATTCTGTCATCAGTGACAATAATGATAATTGTGACGAAATGTAATCAATGAAATGACACACCGACATTATATAAATGACCAATAGGCATCACTTTAACGACAAAATGTCATTAATTCAATGACACACCGACATTTTATAAATGGGAACTTATTAATGAAATTTTTCATAAAATTGATGTCAAAATTCTGATGAAAGGCCATCATCAATATGAAGATGACTTTTTCTATGAGTGTAGTTGTACCTGTATCCCAGCAGATGATATTGGACTACACGGTCCATTATAGCTGCAACGGACTAGTTAAAACATCGTTCTATGTAATGCAGTCATGGACTATGTAATTTTTAAACAAGAACTTATTGCTATACGATAATTATTAGTGCTTTCAGGATCATACTCATGGCGAACAAACTACTTGTGAGTGGTCCATTTTTAATGACATGGAGTAGTTTTTGGGTTAGTCCGATGTAGTGCAAACCTGGACATCGTAATTTTAAATACTTGTATATCATATTTTCTACATAAATTTAGACTACTTTTGTCCTTGATTGATTTTTCATTTGATCAGCGCTATCGGAGTTATTCACAAATATGCAACAAGGAATTTTTTCATGCAATGTGAACATTTTTTTCCCAAAAAGTTTATAAAAAAATTAAAACTGCAAGACTTTGCCTTGTGAGTATTTTTCTGAAAGATGCGTTAAGACAAATTAAGGCATATATCAGGAAAATCTATGGATAAATCTTGTTTTTGTTAGCAATTGAATGAACTATATCTTTTCTAAATGAACTCTTGAAATTCATTTCTTTATGCAGCAATTTTTATTGTCGCAATTCTCAAGTTCCATTTTGAAAAGAAACAGAATTTTAAATGTATTTTTTTTAATATGGAATTGGACAATTGCTACGTGGAGACGCAGTCAGGGATATATTTTTCAAATATACTTTTTCAAAGGAATTTCCGAAGTATTTAGAGTTCAAAGGTTCATTTCTAACTTAAGCATTAAATCATAGAAAATA
This sequence comes from Gymnocheta viridis, assembly GCA_956483585.1. Lineage (NCBI taxonomy): Eukaryota > Metazoa > Arthropoda > Insecta > Diptera > Tachinidae > Gymnocheta > Gymnocheta viridis. The sequence continues at coordinate 98,970,705 of OY101442.1, read as the reverse complement.
TGTCATAAAAAATGCTCTGAAAACTCAAACGTTCATGTAGAATGGTAACAAAATCCATTTAAGAGGATTCAACAATACATTTTTTCCGATACTTGCTTGCAATTATACCCACTGTGCGGCAAGTTTTCGCTGCCAAAGACGGATTAGCATATTCTCACTAAAAGTTATAAAAACTCACTCTCTTAACACCCAATAATGATGACATAAAAATTGCTTTTTGAAGAACAAATGTTTGCTTTTACTTTTACTTCCTCTCAATTCCTCAACCCCTTAATAAGTGTGTTCGAAATACATTTTTTAAGACAGCAGCAGGGTGACGCAGTAGAGAAGGATATTTAGCACTATTTTGTTCCGTTTATTAGAAACAATGTTCGCATATTGAACCGGAGAGTGAGCCAAAAGCTAACATTTGTCATCAGTGCATTTTCATTTGGATGCTACAACTAACTGGCTTGTTCATTCTAATTATGTTGCATGCCTCATCAATAATATTATCCTTTTTTTGTGTTTGTTCTACTTTGTATTCAAAACCTCTTGACTTTATTTGTTTCTAGTGTAGTATTAAATTGTAATGTGTTTAGGGTTTTTTATATCTGTAGCTCAGTGCACAGTGTGCAGATTGTCGTAAAATATGGTTTAATAAAATTTTAAGCTGCTGAAAATGTTACGGAATTGAGGTTTAATTTTTCTATTTTTATATTCTAAATCTTGGAAAGAGATATTCAAATCTGGGACCGTGACGGTTATAAGTTTTATTCATAAATTTACCTTTGAATGGTTACTTTTCAAGATTTATTTTTTGTTTGGATAATACAAATTTATTTTTATTTTTTTAATGTTTTTTGTTTGTTTTATTTGGGGTCCAAAACAAACAACTTCTGGGGTTCAATTTTGTCTCCATTACTATATTCTATCTACACTTTGGATTTCTCTCCCCCTTCATAGATGAAAGTTGCTTACTACGCTGACGATACGGCCCTCATAACGTCAACTTACTAAAATGGAAGAGGGTTTGACTGCATGCAATAAATACTTTCATAAGTGGAAAATAAAAACAAACCCTTTAAAAACTCAAGCGATGATACTTCCTTATAATAAATCTCCTAAACGTCTACCTAATCATCAGTTAAATTTAAAAAATTAAATCTTAATGATTAAAAACGATGTAAAATATATTGGTGTTTGCCTTGAAACTAAACTTTGCAAAACACATAGATGAAATTTGTAAGAAATCATCGAGAACTATTAGAGCTTTATGGCCAATTATAAACAATCGTTCTTCTTTCAACTTTTCCAACAAAAATTTATTGTTCAAGAGTGTGATAAGACCAGTATTAACACACAAATGCCTAACTGGAGATATCCCACTGAACTTCTTCATAATGAAACTGGCTATGAGCGATTTCCCGACTTCATAAAAAAGCTCAACAACAAATACCACGAATCAGTACAAAATTTCTCTTAACAATTGATACAGGAATGCATACAATTGTGTTAACTACAGCTCAAAAATAAAATTAATTAAATCGAGAATTGCATGTGTAAGTTTGTTATCCTTTGATAACTTCACAGTACACATGTTTATTTTCCAACTTAATTTAAACTTTTTTTATACATGAAAAGGTTTTACCTATTTTTCCTTTAAATCTTATTTATATTTGTAAATACTTTCTTTTATCAAGATCTGTGATTACCAATGAAATTCGCTGTATTATCTTTAGATAAAATCTCGAAAATCTAATTTTATATGTAAAGATAAGTTGTAAATAAAGATGAATTTCTAAATGAATAAAAAATTTGGGGTCATTTAGACAGTTTTTTTTTAATTTGCTTAAAGAAATAAGAGTTTATGTACGGAGTCTTTAGTGTAGTTTTAACAATTTTGTTGCGGAATTTATAATTTTTACTGAAAGTTTGTCAGAATACTTCACAGTTGGGGGCCAATGAATACGCCAAAATTGGCAATATGTAATATTTGAACGTCTCCTAAGCAAAAAAGGACACGGAGAAAGAATGATAAAAACGGGAAATTAATTGGTGTCTTATATCTTCCGCTATGTTAAGTCTGTCTTTATCGCTTAGATCGAGTAAAATTACACTTCCGAAGTGGTTAAATTTAAAACAATGCAGCGCGGCAGCGTCCTTATTTCAAATTCATCCACTTCGTAGACAATATTCTGTAAGTATACGTCCTTTTCTATACATATTGCAATACAAATTCTGTTTGTTGAATATTCATTATAAATAATAATTATTTTGCATTCCTTTCCACGGTGCATAACAGCAGCTACGAGTAAATCATCCCTTACTGGAGTTTACCTTCTTCAAAAATTTTTTTTTAAAAGGATGAATCCCTATCAAGGGGTTGGTTGTTCCGTGGTATCACTTCCACTTATGAAACTGTTATTATTTGTTTTTGTTGCTTTTAATGTTAATATCCTTATTAATACAGTTGTTAGAACATTTGTTTTATTATGCATTTTTATTGTTGTCTGACTGTCTGTTCATCTGTTGGTGTTTCATCGACGTCTGTTTGTCTGCCCGAGTGTGTTTGTTCTTCTCTTCTTGCTGTTGGGTGATACAATTTTGTTGTGTAATTTGGTTAAAGACAAATTAGAAGCATTTTATAAGTAATAAAAGGATGCAGACAGAAATTTTTTAAATTCGTTAACACCCTTCTGTCAGGGTTACATTTTTTGTTTGTTTGTTTGTTCATTTTCTTATTCATTCTCCCCACTTTAAAAGGAGTACAATAGATTTTTATTAGAGTGTATACGTCGACATTTATTGTGACATATTTGTTGATAATGTTTTGACATTTATTGACTTTAGACTTTAAAATAAATGACCTGCTGTTAAGATTTCTAATCGTTTGAGTAATTTAATGAAAGTATCAGGGGAAGGTATGCCTTACTTTGGAGCTTGTGAGCTGAAAAACTGCATGCAATTTATAAGAAAACATTTTCTGGTATTTTCTTATGCAAAATTTAAAAAGTATTGTTACTTGCATTTGATTTCACAAATTGCATGCATTAAAGCCTCGTTAATTGGGAGATATATAGGTATTTGTCCAGATTACTGAATCCGGACTGCATATAAAAAATTTTAAAACCCAAAACATTGTTAAAATAAATAAATATTTAAAAATCAAAACTAAAAGTGAACTTGTCCATGTTTGAATGCACAAAATAAAATTTGAAATTAATGATGTTTCGTTATCTTTATTGTCCAACACTAACCGGACTTTCATTTGCTTAGTGACACCAGTCAGATATTGCTTCACATTGCTGACAAAGACTTTCTTGGGTCATTCGTAACCCCGAAAGTCGACATCCAACCATATTTAGTTGATTTATAATCATTGGTAAGTTCAACTTTTTGTTAAATTACGAAAAACGGCAGCTTATGAAATCAAGATGAGGGCAATACTATGTTTACACATGCTTTCTTAATTCAGTCAATATTGGGTTTATTGACAAAATTATTTTAGTGTTCAGACATACAAAATTTAGATAACTCAATAAGGATTTGACTCCTGAAAAATAACATTGTATTTATTTTTAAAATGAAAATTTGTTTCGAAAAATAGAAATATATTCCTCGTTTAAAAAGAAACTACTATTATACAATAGAAACGCCAAGCTGTTGCGGTTAGTACGATCGAGTTTTGATTTAAAAGTAGGAGAAAAAAAGAATTTGAAAATTCAGCTAATTTTAAGGAAACAACAGCTTTTGCTTCTTGCAATATTAGAGGAAAGCGAAAATTAAAGGTCTTTATGGAAATAATTAAGAGAAATATGAACAATTTTATTTAAATCAATTATTACATTTCCAATTTACAGAATCGCCAATCTACATTCTGGGAATTGTATTGTCATTGCAATGAGGACCAGTATTTTCAAAAGCATTTTCGTATGACCCGTAGCAGTTTTGTCATCCACTGTGGTTTGTTAGGGAACTTAATTAAAGTCGGCACAAATTGACAAAAAGCAAGAACACTACAATAGCGCATAGTAATCGTTTATTTACAACCATTTCATCTGGGGACTAGATAGTAGCTTCTGATATCTGTACATGAATGTCTCGTTCCGATTTTTCAGTGTCCATTTTACTTGCCTGCTCATTCTCTTTTTCTTTATTTATACACCTCTTTATTTAAAAAGAAATTGGTAATTTTTTATACTAATAGTTTATTAGTTTTCTATTATAAATTTAATATTGATAAACTTACCTCTAACTTGACTCGCCATTTTTAAGGATTTTTTTGTTCTATTTTCTTCACATTGGCCACTGTTTTGCTCACTAAACTCAATTGTGAACAGTGTTGCACTTCAAGTTTCACTCAATATTTATAACAATTTCATACTTATTGAAAAATAACTAAATTAAAATTTCATAAGAAATATTGAGCTCAATAATGACATTGATTGCAATAATTTCGATGCAGGTGCATGTCTGAACACCGCACAACTCCATTTTTCAATATTTGCCCTCTAAAATAGCACAGATTCAACAGCATTATTCTGTATTTGAACTTTTATTCGATTTCCTAAAAACTTTTTTTCAAAGGGCTCTAAAGCAGAACCATGATAAACCTCTTCACAAGTTTTAGGCATCTTATTATATTCAGAATTAAAAATTTTTCAAGCTGAAAAAAATATTGGTTCCACAAGTCTTTTTGTGATATCTTGCTTCGCTTTGTGTAACCTCTTTTGAAACAACCACGTAAAAATTATGCTGCTAATGCCACCCGTAGACGACATGTTTTTACATCTGACTTCTCATATTTTACATTGTAAAATACATACATGACTGTAAAACTCATGTGCAAAGTCATCTGACAAAATTTCAATTAGAACGTGTTTTATTTTAATCTGACAAACCTTCTGACATCAGCTGTTCTTATTGTGATAAAAAGTATTGTCAGAAATCTACACTGCAATTTTGTTACTTTTTAAATACAATTCACAAAAATACACTTTTAACAAAAATTGTAATAAAATTTGCACTCAGATCAGCAGTTGCAAATAAACATGGTTAATGTCAGACGTAATTCTGTAAAATAACAATTTTAACAGACATGCAGAATTGCATATGAGTCACAAAGGTGATAAGTCAGAGGTGAAACACATGTCGTCTACGGGTGGTATAAATGAGCCAAAACATATCCGCTTCCTTTAACTAGAAATTTTCACATTGTCTAAAAGTTTTTATTTTCCCTAAATAAATTTAATATTTTGAATTGACTATTTAATAAACAATTTATTAAAATTTTTTGAACATTCATATCTAATACTCTTAAAGTTTGAAACACTTGTTTTCATATTTTAACCTTTTAGCTTTCCTATCAAAAATTTGTTGAATCATGGAATTTTTTTTTATTCTGCGTAGCGGCAAAATAGCAAATAAATATTGCTTAAAAAATAAAACAACTGTTATCTGATCTAATGATGTAAAATTTCTCAATTGTCCGAAAATTTGCACTGTCCGGTTCATTGGATAGTCCAGACAAGTGTTCGGATTATAGAGGTTGTACTGTGTATGAATAAATTTGTCTTATATATTTGCTTAGATTCATTTTCAAAAGCTTTTTAAGGTTTAGTTAGGTTATAGTTTTTAAACTCGTAATATGACCTGAATAAATTTTATCTGTTATAATTTCCGCATCAGCAGACAAAAATCTACACAAATGTGTTATCAAAAATTTTCGAAATTTCATAAACAAACTTAAGATTTATATAAGTCACAGTAATAAAATAATGCAATGTTGACATAACAGTTTAAATACTTCCAAAAAAAGTTTTTGCGCAACACATTAAGACATTTAAAAACCTTTGACAAAGATTGATGATATTTAAAGTAAAAAATAAGAAAATTAAAATAAAATAAAAAAAATTATATATGAAAAGCCTTAAACTATATTTACCAAAAGCGAAGTACACACACACACATACAAACATATGTAATAATTAAAAAAAAATGTTTAATTGTTAAAAAATGCAAATCAAGGTGTCAAACAGCATTTCGTTCATTATTTGTAAGATTTCGTTCACATAATGACAATAAATACGCACAATTTGCGTATGAAAACTACTCGTATTCGTACAGGTGCCATAGTTAAAGTTGAAAAAAACCAGTTTTTTAGATTTTTTTCTTCACCTTTTTTGCGTTCGTTCAATTCAATTGCAAATGATTGCAGTAGTTATCAGATTGTAAAGTTAAATTCGCTTTAGGTTTCACTACTAAACAGATTTTATAAATGCAGTATTTTTTTTAATGCGATAGTTTGGGGTTTTAATGCTTTTTTGCATAAAATTTATTACAAAAGCTAATAGCAAAGAGATCAAGCAATTAATCAACTTGTATAATAGAAAATGAAAACCACAAATGCAAAAATAAAAATAAATAAAAATTTTTTATTGAGAATTGATTTCGCGATCGAAGTCGACTATGAGGTACTTGATTAAATGAAGCATTTGAATTTAATTTAATTTTACTATAAATAGTTTTTTTCACTTGATATTTTTGTTGATTTTACACTGTCCGCCAGTTTATATCACACTTGAACCGGCAACTAGTTATAATGTTGCGATTACCTTTTTAAAGAACTTAAAAAATTTTTTGGACCTTTATTATTTAATATTTTAAATTTTCGATATTAATGTCAAAAAAGGCAATCAGTACTTGTTCAATCTTCATTGAACACAAAACCTTAGTTAGAAGAAAATTAAAAACGGAATTACTTAACTTTTGAACCTTGAAGTATATAATAAAAATTTTAATTGTGAAAATGTGAATTGCCCTTATAATTTGTTCTTTAAAATCAATTAAAGTTAGACATAATATTGCTGAAAATCGCCAAGTTGAAAACACTTTTTAAAGTACTCGTTACAACTTATACGCTACCAATTCCAATTTTCAATCGACGGTAGGAAAAGGCGGCAAATAACTTGAAACTAATAATTGCGACTGATCCTTTGGAGATAGAAAGTCAATAAACCTAAAAAGAAAAAGATTTACCAAGGTGAGCGTATCCAACCAGCCCCGAACTCTAATTTCTTGAAAAGACTCTAATAAAATCACATCTGATTGCTTTTCGACTCCGCATTAAAATTTCTCACCAAGAGCAATTCTAATTAAATCATCTCTTGTAGGCTTAATCCGAAAATTTTACCACAACCTACGGAGATTTGGGAATAGTCGGCAATGTTACGCAGTTATTTATTTTTCTTTTTAAAGGAAAAATTATATTGTTAATCCACTTTCAAAAACTAATCTTTTAATATCAATTATTTAATTTTCCAGCCTTATGTCAGTTTATATAAAAAACGTATATTATTTATTTTTTAAATCGATATTTCGCCAATATCATTGATTGGCTTCTTTTTTTTCCTGAAGAAGCCAATCAATGATATTGCCGAAATATCGATTTAAAAAATAAATAATATACGTTTTATATATAAAATGGCCTAAGGCTTGAATAATCACTTAAATAATTATTATAAAAAAAGATCGAAAAATAAGAGAATATTTTCCTTTAATATCTTTGAAATTTTGAGATTTTCACCAAAATTTTCTTAAGAACATTATTGATAAACTGTGTAAAAGTAAAAGTTTAGAGGTCAAAAAGCATCAGTCAGGCGGTAGATTTTTTCATCAAAAATTTATTTATGCAATCAATTGACAGTGCTGCTACGCATTTCTGCAACTATGACAACATTATATTCAATGTTGCTATACTTTGCAGAAAGTTTGCACAAAATTACTGCATTTACGAAGCCACCATAATATTTGTAAGTCATATTTGACTAATGAATTATGAATTTCGACGATTTTAACGATTTTCTTTTCCAGAATCCTTTTGGTCAACATTTCATCTCGAATTTAAAATTTAATTTTTCGGGTATTTAAAGTTTAAAAATTTTTCCACAACACCACGAATTTTCACAAATAAAAATACACTACCAGCAATATTCCGCATAATGTAAAATTCGTATCAAGCCAATACATGTTTATAGACATGAATTCAAATTTGCATGCGATCATTATCTAAATTATAAACTGCAATAACATTTGCTGCAAAAACGCACACACACTCTTCGCATTAAATAATAAATAAATTCGTAATAAAAGGTTAAAAAAAGACTAAACAGGTGCAAAATAATTACCAATCACCAATCAGATTTTAATGATTTCGGTTTCATGTTTTTCTAAACGTCTTAAATGTTTTTTTTAAATATGTGATAAAAAATAGGTCGAAATTGTTCATTGAAGCCGATGACTTTTATAGAAATAAACTATTAATGAAACATAAATAATGCAGAACAACAAACCTTTGATAACAAATAAAAACCATAAAATTTTTATATTTATTTTTTTATTTTATTATAAATTTTGTTAATTTCCCTTTTAAAATGTCATAAAACGAGCCATAAAACAGTGGGTGGTATCTATTGGTTGTGGTTCTTGTGGAAAAAATAGAATAACAAATACAGGCATTTTTAAAAAATAAACACTAAAAAAAATTGAAGAAAACTGATGTTTTACAGCTGCATTGTTGCCGCATAATGCAGATATTTAGCACCCTACAGCAGGTGGTATATGATCGAGCAGCAAATTGACTAACATTTGTATTTTGGGGCACTAGAAGCTTTGAGACCATCGGCAGTTCTTTTTGGATTAGCATTTTTAAAATTTATTAATTTAATGGGTTTTTTCATGAGCAGGGGTAAGAAGTGACACCGTCCAATTTTTATTTCTAAACGAAAATTAGAAGAAAGCTGCCCTGTTTCTACGCTTTAATTGACAGGCAGATAAAATGTTTTGCAGTTCCTGTGCGTTTGTAAAGACAAGTTTAAATAAACCCTTCTTATTTCTGTGAAGTATCCGCCGCAATAAGCGGCCCGGCTCTCCGTCGATTAGTAAGTGTTTCTATACGCGATAAAACTCAGTGTCTGCACTTTAACGAGATCTGTGGTTCTGCTTTTAGCCGGCAAAGTTAAATTAAGAAGAGTGGGGGCCTGTTCGTAAATTCATCACTGCGCTGCATGTTATGCTCAGTACGTCCATAAATGCAAATAGTAGCAAATCTGCTAACTTTAGGTATTCAAAAATTCAAGGATGAAGTATATTATTCGCAAATAAATACAAAACAAAAATCATAAAAAATTGGCAATGCAAGCAGGAGTGCCAAACGTGACAATTTTACGCAATTTGGAAAATTTTTTATAGCGAATGTCACAAAATGACGTTTGACGATTTTTGTTTAGTATCCCTTTGTCGATTTTTTGACTTCGCTACCTTTTGCTCAACATAACGTCTGCGCGTGATAAAATATCAAGCTCTTAAAACATATTTTTGTGGCCAATATCGATAATATTGATACTGCTTAAGAAATATTTAAAAATTTGAATGGCATTAACGAGCTTTACTTTACATCACTGTATAACAAGAAAACTGGGTGTAAGATTCTTTAATCAAATCAAAACTAAATAAGTTTTTTTAAAACAATTAAATTATTTCTTAAGCTGTTGTTAACGTTAAATTAAAAGTTAGCTTTACTTTTATTTTATATTTAATAATAAAAGACATACAGAACCAATAATAGTTCAAGATCTATATTTAATTTTTGAAGAAACTACTTCAATTTGTAGATAAAAACCATGCGTTACAAATTCAAAAAATTCGTTAAAAGTATCGAGTAGTATTGAGTATCTAAATGAAAAGTATTGAGTATTATTGAATAATGAAAATTAGTAGAATTTGCCAGCACTACAATATACAATTGATGTTGAAACTTTCAATCATTTTACGTTGAATTGTGTTACCAAATAAAAAAAATTGATTTGGATGACAAAATTATAAAAAGTTTTAATTTAATTACACCATCTGTGAATTTTTAAACAAAAAAACTCCGAAATTCTTCCTTTATTAAAAGGTTTTCCTAATATAGTCTCTAAAGAAAAATATCAAGATATTGAGCATGAAATAAGAGGACTTAAGGCCTTATTCACAAACGATTAATAAAGTTATTGTAGGTTTAATGTTGGATTTTTATATGGGAAAACCGGTTTTAATGTACACATTAACTTTTTAAGCGTTTGTGAATAAGGCCATAAGATTTTTGGATTTTGGAGACAGCACATTAAATGTAGATATATTTTGGAAAAGAGGAAAGTCAATTAATCTACGAAACAATAAACCTGTTTTTCCAAATTTATGTGAATTTATAAATAACTTATATTGAATATTTAGCAAAATTAATCTTAATAAAACCAAGATAAGAAATTCATTAGGAAACAGGGACCCTTGAGGGGATTCTTCTTTTTGAAAGATTATTTAAAAAATAAAATCCTCTGAATATTACAATAAATATGATATCTATGTATAGTATTTTTATTTTATTTAAATCAATATAATATGTCCTTCTTTCGTACAGATATGATTGTACGCGTATAAGATCGAATAAATAAAAAAATTATTTGACTTTACACATGAATTGTAATTTTATGAAAAACTGTATAATATAATTCTATGAATTTTTATTTAAATTAAAATATAAAACATATCATATAAGAAATTAACGTTTATAACCTGTTTCGACACAAAATCTCTTAAATCTTACTTTCTTGATTGAAATGTTTAAGGTTTTTATTGTTTTTAAGAAATCTGTTGAATTGAGAATTTTTAAATGAAAAATTGTTGTATAAAATAGAAGATTTTTGAGTGCCGATTTTTTACGACTTCTTTTTTTAAACACTGACGATTATAACAATTTTATTTACATAATTTGAGAATTTATCTGAAAATATTACTGGCAGGCCTGAATGCAAGGGATGAGTAACTATTGAACTTGTTATTTTTTATTAATTGTTTCATTTGTTACTATTTTTTTTATTTGAGATATCGTACGTCTCATTTGGAAATAATTAAAAAAATAATTTCTGGGTATTTTTGAATAATATTAAAATAGTCTAGGAAAATCTAGAAACTCGCCTTTTCTTGCTCAGTAAATTTTTTAGTAATAATTTTTTTTTATTTCTAAACCAGTTTACACATTTAATTTATTATTAACTCTTCCATTTTGGTTATATCTTTTGATTTTTAAATGAAAACACTAAAATGAGCAAATAGAAGCATAAGCAACAGCTGATTAGCAGTGGCAGCGCAAAATAATCATATTATTCAGCCCAGTGAAGAATTTACGAACAGGCCCTAGTTGATATCAACTTCGTTAGTAGACTCGCTTTGTGAATTGTGATTCTCTTCAATAAACTACAGACTTATAAGATCGGCCCTAAACATCTTCTCTCTCTCTCTCCCTCTCTCTGGGCTCAGATGATGCCACCTGAATTTCGCGATAGTTCCGATATTTCGAACTAATAACGATCAGTTCGAATATTCGTAGCTTCTCGTGGAATCAAGCAGACGTTAGCAACCGAATGTTTGGGTTGCGTACAGTTTTTACGAGCTCCTGTGAAAATTAAACTTGTTTCTTTTGAATAAAAATAGTTTGTTTTCGTGTTCGATCTACGAAAGTGCGTTGGGTTGGACACTAGTGCTCGTTCACTGGCAGTGCCATTTAACCAAATACCGGTCACACCCATAATGACTCATAACTTTTTTGGACACGGCTAGGAAAAATCACAGCTTTAACACAATTGCTAGAACCAATTTTGGAAGATGCTTTGTTTGCTAACTTTAGAAACAAAATAAATAAACAAATAAATTTTCTTTTGTAGCAAATCTCCGAAGTCGATTTCGGTTCTCTTCAAATTTTTCGTTGGCTGTTTGTTCTTCTCTGTTTCAATAGTTTCTAGTCTAGCTAAAAATCGAATTGATTTGTGTGCGATTGTGCGCTTTTTTTCGGTGGACTTGTGAGCATGTTAATGCATGCTAATGGATTTTCAAAGCCACTCGCTCATGTATGTTTGTATTTGAGCCACTAGTAGACCATTTTTAAATGATCTCGTTTTTGAGTGGCTAACAGCAGGTGTTGTTGTCTTTGGCATCAACCAAACCAAACTGAAAGATAAATAAAAATAATAATAATAAATAAAATTATAGTTTTTTCTCGAAAATGTTTTTTTTTTTACAAAAAACAACAAACAAATTGGCAGCTAAAATGTGACAAATTTATGTTATTTTACAAAAGAATGTTTCATATATTTTTTTTTCTTTCAAAATGAAACAAAGTGTGAAAAAATGTGTCTATCTTACGCACATGAGCGTGAAATATTTTAAATGCGTTTTTTTGCAACAAAAGAAAATTCCTTATGGGTTTTTTTTCATTAGAAATTAAATATTATTTATTACAATTTACGACAGATATTAATAAATTTTTTTTAATGTTTTATGAAACTTAAGATAATTTATTTACGTGTCGATTCCCTAGTCCAAGCGGCCAACACATTTAAAAGAATTGAAGGAAAATCTTTAAGCTTTTGGTTTGATTGCTAAATAAATTTTCCATAAAAGTGGAACGTCTAGATTGTAAAAACCACATCATATTTAAAGCTTTTTTTCCTCTTATCTTTCGAAAACGGTTTCTATTTTATTTTCTATGAGTAGTCAAGTTTAAAATAAAACAGAGACGCAAATAATATAATTAGATGTTTGAACAATTTTTTGTTTTCAACTTATGTACATATCTATTTTAAAACAAGCCTTCTCCGCGTGCCTGGCAGCGTACATATTTGTTTTTAGCAATTTCCATAAAAAGCACCATTTATTTATATTTACTATTTTTAAAATTTTTTTTATTTATTTTATCTACTTTGCTTTTCATGCAATGCGTTTGAAGATTTTTATCTCGCGAAACTTCTATGATAAGCGATAAGAATTTTTCAAAATAATTTTTATATCAGACTAAAATTTGTTGTGTTTTTATTAAGAAAGAATTGGTCTCATATTTTCAACTCAATGAAATTCGAACTAAACTAAAAAACACAATAACATTGTTTTCGTAGGCCACAATGTTGTGTTACATTTTTTAAGTGTTGTTGTTTGCACGCTGTGTCAAGCCTTATCGAAACATCACTTCAGAAAAAATAATACGAGAATTGTTATTACTTCAATAACCGGAAGAAGCTCTAAAATACTATCACTATTTAAGCTATACGAGGGTGGATCAATAAGTCCGCGACTTTTCGAACTTCCCTCGTAGTTATATGAAATGCAACACTTTTCCCACCAAGCACCACCTGTTAATAGACTACTGTCACATTTTGAACAAGTGTGGCCATTTACTTTGCGTTTAACAGCTGTTCAAAACATACAACCTCGCATGTTTTTCTAAAAATGGAAAAAAGGGAATTTCGGTGCTTATTAAACATTATTTTATGTGAAAAAACCAGTCGATCAGACCAAGAAAAAGCTCGATAAATACTATGGGGACTCTGCTCCATCGATTTAAATTTAAAAAAATTGGTTTACTGACTATCGTTGTGGTCGCACAAGTACAAATGAACGTTCTGAAAGGTCAATTGAGGTCAGTACACCCGAAAATGTCGAGAAAATCCAAGATATGGTGTTGGCCGATCGAAGAGTAAAAGTTCGTGAGATTGTTGATGCCATAGGTATCAGTGTGGTTTCCTTTTTAAGTGATCAGCTGAGTTTAAGAAAGTTGTCTGCAAGATGGGTGCCGCGTTTACTCTCAGTTGACCATAAATGTAAACGTGTTACAGCTTCAACGGATTGTTTGGAGTTGTTTAACCGCAATCCGAATTGGTACCTCATCCGCAATACTCGCCGGACTTAGCCCCTAAAGACTACTTCCCTTTAAGAACCTCGAAAAATCCTCTTTTTTTGAAGGGATACAAAAACTGGAGAAACGTTGGACTAACTGTATTGAGTTAAAAGGAGATTATATTCAAAAATAAATTTTTGTTTTGCAAAACAACTGTGTTTCACACGGACTTATTGATGCGCCCTCGTAGTTGACCCTTGTTGGGTCTATAAACTTCATCCCCTGATTTTCGAATTATTTTATGCCTTCATTAGTTTTTCAAAAATATAAATAGTTCCCTTTACCAATCTATTGATTACAACTTTAGGGTCTTGCTTTATAAAAAACAGGCGTTGATCAATTTTCTTGGAATTTGTTTTTGTATGTTAAAGTTTTGCAATTAAAAAAACCGCTCACTCAGCGTTGCGTTTAACGCAATATGGCAAGGAAAGTGTTCAAAAACCTATGTTGCTTTAAGCTCTTATTTAATTTCTCTAAAGCTTATGGACTTCTTCTCGTATATCGCTTAACTACCTTTTCCCGTAAGTTGTCTGGGGTAGCAAGTTCTATTCCCACCAATATCGTGATTTTTTTCTGCAGATAAGCCAAAGAGGTCTTACAGTTTTTGTTTAAGAAAAAAAATCGAAAAATGAAAAAAAAAATCATGATTATTTCTTTGTGTTCATTGCAACTGAACTTCTTTCCAAATATTTCATAGTGCAAATGCTGCTTAAACTTTTACGGAATAATTTTTATTTAATTTTGCTTCTTTGCAAATACGCAATTAGCATACACTGGTGCTTAATCTCTCCGAACCGAAGGATCAGGTTAGACACAAAAAAGGGAAAAAGTATTTTTTATCAGAAATGGAAATTCTGTAATAACCGTCTTTCGGTAATGTTATGAAAATTAATAAAAAGAAGAAAATAATTCATATTCATTCACCTAAAAATTATAATTTTTTTTTATAGGACCAGTATTCAGGGGATGACTCCTACACGTGCAACACATTGTCACAAACTACTAACAGACATGTAAAAAATGACTTTTGCAAATCGTCCAAATCAGCTAAAGTGCCGGTGGTTGAAGAAAGAGACAACTATAAAGACTTAATGCTGCGAAGAAGGGAAAATAAACAAAACAAAAAAATAAAATTGTAATAAAATTTTGGAAAAATTGTGGTTTGTGTGTGCTTTGTGTTTTGTGAATAGAAAGTTTTTAGCTCCAATATGATCCAATATGTTTATTAGTTTGTGGGAAAAGCAAATATCAATCATTTCGTGTTGGGAAGAATAAAATACCACAAAGCAGTTTGTGTAAACTACGTTAATACAGAAAATAAAACCACAAAGAATGCAAAATATTTTTTCAATTTCTTTTTCGATGCTTGTGCGTATAGAGGGAGTCGGAAAATAAACATATAGTTTTCCCCTTCTGTCACCTCTGTATGCTTTGTGACATTGTGTTGGAACTAGGAAAGTAGGTTGTAGGAGGCAGGATAGAGGGTGTAGTGTTTGTGAACATTCGATTTGAATCTTCTCACTTTAAAATAATTATAAATAACTTTCTATTTGCTACAGTACAATGTTGCTAGCTTATTAATAAATATGACTACCAAAATTCCTTCGCCATATGTGTCATTAGTTATGGCATAACATTTATAGCTATGGGGACTTCATAAAAATTATTATAATGTCAATTCTATTCTAAATTCTTGTTATGCATTTATTCGTAAATTTACAGCAGAATTTGTGTAATGAACCCAAAACTACAAGTGCACACTTATTCATTCAGGTACTGACGTACGTACCACTCACTATCCCCACTATTTACGTATAACTTGAGCACATGTGATATAACATTTTAATATTTTGTAAAGTTGTAACCTTTTTTTCAATATTTTGTTTACATAAACTTAAATATTATCAAGTTTTTTGTTTAAAAAGCAAACAGACGCTAAGACAACATTTAGTTTATTTAATTTTAAACTTTATTTTTGTTTTCATTGAAACGCTTTTAAAAAACCCCTTTGAAGTGGACTAGAAAAAAGGCAATACCCACAGCCAGTACAAATGTACGACAACCAGGCAGCATTTATTTAACAGGCTACAAATGAATTTTACGTACATTCACCTGTTATAACGTTACATATTTAATTTACGTTTTGTTTCTTTTTTTTGTGTGTTTTAGCTTTTTCTTTATTTTTAACCAGATTAAAATGTTTGAATATACGTATGTGTGTTCGTATGTAATAATGAAAACAACAATAGTAACAACAAAACAATGTTGTGTAAGTATAGAAAAAAGAAATAACAATTTTAGACACTTGCACTCATACCACACCTGTTCATATTTAATCGAGTACAACAAATAGATAAGACTCCCAAACCGCACCAACAGCCAGAAATGTTTTAACAGCCCAACATTTGAAGTACTCCACCGCAGCAAAAATTCAATTATTGCTGCTGGCTTTTGTGTTATTATTATCGCAATTTTCATACGCATCTATTAATAATAGCAACTCAATGTGAGTTTGAAACATTAAAAGGTGATTCCGTTCAATTTCTTTCGAAACCATGCAATTGTGTACTTAAAAATTAAAACTAGAGAATACAACTTAATGTGGAGCTTGCGGTATAAAATTCGTTTACACAGGTGTTATGCACTTGATTTGGTTTTTATTTGTACTTTTATTTATTTTATTTATATATTTTTTTCATTGCTATAATTATACATTTTTTATTTTTTACTCGCTCGTTTTACGTTTTCTTATCAGTATATTTTTTATGGCACTGCGTAACAAAAAAAAAATAAAGAATTGAAGATTTTTATTTATTTTATTAATGAAATGATAGAGGAAATAATTATTAAAAGAGTCATTAAAATTTATTTTTCCAAAACAAGTAATGAAAATGTAGATTTCTCAAGTAAACAAACATCTCAAGCGCACAATGGGACCAAATAATGGTAAAAGTGTAACTTCCAGACAAAAGTTATTGAGAAAGACCAAAGTTTTAAAAAAATCAAACTCTTGAACATCCTGTTGGAAAACAGGATCTATTGCAAGTTGTCAAAGTCGACCGTCACGGATATGAAAAAAAGCTCAAGACTTTTAACCTTTACAAACAACAGTCTGTTCGTAGAATTCATCACTTTCTCAAAACCCCATCATGACATCAATTTTCTAATTGAATCGAAAACAAATTGGAAATCTCCCATCGAAAACAAAATTAAGAATTCAGGTATTGGAATTAAGTTAATGGCAATCTTTCATTTCGACAGCTAGAATACTTTATGGCGTATGCTGCAATGGTTTGAAATGCAACTTAATTGCGATCGAATGCCGCTGATCTTGGCAAGAACATATGTTGAATGGTTATAAAAAATGAGGTCTTCATAAGGGGCAGACATATAATTTTACAGCTGACCACGTAGTACATTCGATTGTTATACAACGCGTATACGTTACACACACCTGTCCTAAGTTCTACGTAAAGTATGCGTGCGGCACCACAATATGAGAAGGTTGATCCTGGATATCTGTACTGGGATTAGTAGTTTAAAAAAAACAGATTTATTACAACTATTTTTGAGATCGACGTGTTGAACAAAGTGTTTTTTTTACTTTATTGTCGATACTCCTAAACAATCTTGCTGCTGTGCCGTGCACTTTCTCTATCTCATCTTTGATTGTCTTAGGTGTTTTCATTGCATATAAAGCTGAAACTTTTTTTTCCATATTTTAACAATAGAGTAATCAACTGAATGGCGGATTTTCTTTAAATTTAATTTTCGTATTTTTCAATTTGACATTTTTAAGAAAAATATTTTTTTTTTAATATTTTGTGCTCGTTATATGATTCCCTCGAAAACTTCTTATTTTCTACTACTACATGTTACGTTCTACGTTATATAAATTTTTGCAGAATTGTATGTAATCCACAAATCTATACTCGTACACATTGCAATTTAGGAGGCATTCAGATGCAAAGGAGTCCCGAAAAAGTTAATATTTCGTCTTAAGGCGTGTGGCATGTTAAACAAATTCTAGAGATCCCGAAACATCACAACTCGCACCAAAATAAAAGTGTTTAACTTTGTGATTCTCTATGGCTGTGAAACCTGGATCATTTCCAAACGCAAAATGAAAAAAATTTGCAAGCATTAATTAATAAATAAATGTCTTCGCCGTATAATTGTTTCCAATCAGATATGGAACCGAACTCACCAAACTCCACTGAAAGTGGACATACGCTCTAGTAAATTGAAATGGCTGGGCACATAATAGGAACGGTTGCTGATGATATATTGCGGCAGTCTATGAAATATATTCCCCAATTCTTCAGAAGACTTATTCAGTCCGCCAACACTTGGAGATGTCTAATCAAGGCCGAGCTACAACGACATGACATATCTTGGAGGGAAATCATATCATTTGCAAATGTCAAATGGAAGTCATTTGTGGTGGCCATATGGAAAGCTCACATCTGAAGTGAACCAAGTCATAAAATATGAAAAATTTCAAAACTAGTGCGAAATTCGCCGCAAAGTTTAACTCTATTTAGTTCAGTAAAGAACTAAGTAAAAAAAGTGTTTCGTTCCTAAGGTAACGGTAAATAACCCAAGTCAACGGCTCTCATTTTATATTTCATTTATGGCAGTTCATTTACTGAAACTCAAATTATCTTTGAATTTTCTTTTTTGACTTTTTTCACTTCAGGTTTGAGTCGTCCGTATGTTCCAGTGACGTTATTACATACAAAAAAATTAATACATTTTTAACAAATTTGACCCAAGATATTCGGGGCTTAACAATTTTTCGACAAACACTTTTTTGTGTTCGTTGGTCTACTTGAAATTTGATTTTGTTTCTAAAGCAATTGCCTGTTCCTCTTTCAAATTGCCATATAGTCCTGCTATAAAATAAAAAATATCACTTATTAGTTTCCTGAAAAGTTTTGCTCCTGATTGTGTTTTAAAATTGGGCAGTCGATTTGCTTAGAGGCCATTTTATTTATTATCTCTATATATAAATAGGCAAAGACAAATTTTTAGATCCCTTTTTCGCCTTTGTTTGCCAACCTATTTTCTTCATTCTTTTGGTAATGGTAAACACTGTTGAGCTTTAGTGACCCGACTATAAACTATTTAAAACGGTTTAGTATTAAAGGTATAAAAGGCTCATAAAGTTGACACAACGTACACGCATTCACTTATGTAAAGGCAGAATTAGTTTGTACGTTCTGTTCTGTTACGGATCAGATGTTTTGTTTCGGTTCGAATGAAAAACTGTATGTGTGGTTTGTTGTTACTTTTTCGTTCTGTTCTGTTGCGGACTATTCTGTAGAAAATAGAATACAACGTTTAAGGTCGGGGCACATAGAATCCGTCGTACGTTATACGTTGCCTTTTTTCAAGTTGAAATACAGGGTTTCTTATGAGTTTTGTCACATTTTAAGTACTTTGAAAAATATTATATTTTTTTCTTTGTTGTTATAAAGCTTTTTGTGTTGTGTGGTGAGAAAATTAGATTAAATAAAAATTAAAAAAAAACAGAATATCCTCTAGTTCTATTGAAAATGGGAACTTTAATCAAATGAAGCTGATTTAATGTCCTTCGACAAAGTACTCATTGTGTCAACCTCCTCCGCCGATACTTTAATGTCAGTTGAAAAAAGCAACGTATGACGTACGACGGATTCTATGTGCCTCGGCCTTAAGTGACAGCCAGGGGTATGTATGTATAACAATTTTGTGGTGGGAAATATTACAAATTTTGTTTTAAATTATATTATTTTATTATATTATTTTATTTCAAATTTTTAAAAATGTATATATTTTTCTCAAATAAAAGAAATTTTGCAAACATTTAAAAAATGTATTCCTATAACTACATCGTCCACATCCACAAGTTCAGACACAGACCAAGTAAGTAAGAAATATTTTCTACAGAAAAGAACCGCACAGAACGGCAACGAAAAGTAAAAACTAATGAGACCTTAAGTATTTGTTCAAGTAAAAACATAAGCAAAGCAATGAGAGTGTTTAAGAGTATCTAAATACAAATGTGCGTGTTTGTATGAAATTTTTTGGTTTCTTGTTTTTTCCATGAGGAAGGGAATAAGTAATTAGGAAGTTTTTCTCTTCAAATGAATGCAACTAAAATAGGTATACGTTTAAACTGGCGGTCGAATTTCGACCACTACGCGCAATCTAATTCGAATAAATAGGTCTGTCTATATTGCATCAGGGGGATCATGAACTTAATACTCGTATTATGTCACCAAAAATCTTTCTGTACAGTTTTTGTTGACACCATGATGTATCAGCTTGTAAAATCTCGAATAGTTTAAAATAAATGTACATACATATGTATTTACGTATATGTATTACCATAATGTTTTTGATTTCTTGCACTGTGGTCAGGACATAATAGTCTAAAAGTATCCAGTGTTGCCATTATTATTTCTGAAAAATACTTGCGCATAGTACGAAAAACTGCACACACCTTAAGGAACTTACTTCGGCGAAAATCCCTACGCAGTTTAGTCACGCTATAGATCGCAAAACCGGAACCACCGGGCTTACACACAAGGTCAAATAGCATCAATAGTGTCATATGCAATGAGTGTTTTAGACTTTTTCGAGCTTATTGTAGACTGATATTAGGTTAGGAAAATAACAGAACGAAATCCGGGGACATGTCTGTTGACCGTCTGTTCCCTGAAATGACGGATCTTTCGAAAAAGGCAATGACCCCAACTTCTATTCTTTAAGGCTGCTGGTGTCTTTATTAAAATCCAAGACAATTTAATTTGAAACATAAATCATGACTCTCAACGAAATAAACAACATATGGAATGATTTTTTAAAAAGTTTTTTTTTCGCAAATATGACATAAAATGCAAAAATCTAAAATTGCTCTCATTCGTGAATGAGCTGAAGTAACATCCGATGTTATTGAAAGTTGTATTTCAGTGGTCCCCAATCTTCAAGGAGTTAGGTTAAATTGACAGGTTGTCGTCGGTGAAGTACATAAAGTTGAAAAAGAGTACAAGCCCACTTGGGTCCAAAAAGTAATTATGATCACTTTGTCTTAGCCTGAGGAAGAGAAGGAAAAATAATACGAAGACATAAAAGAGAGATTGGAATGGAGGAATATAGAGCTGGGTGGTCAAAGATGAAGTTGGAGAGAGATAGATGACTAGAGGTTGAGAAAGAGGTACATTCGTGTAGAAGGTATCGTAAAGGCTACGTCCAGGGGGAAAGTTAGCGAGAAAAACATCCACTGCTCCCGATAAAGGGATTCAAGGAGTTACTGATGACCAAATAATTTTTTTTTCATGAATTAATCTCCAAGTTTTTAAATATTCCATCGTTGCAGAGCTCTTTTCGATGAGCTTTTAACTTTTTTGTTTTTGGAACAAAATTGTTTTAGTTTTCCTTCTTCGATTCCCTCAAAATTATGGGTTGAATGTAAAGTCCAATTTTTCTTGACGGTATACACATGCGTATATGTATATATTTAATGTAAATATTTAAAAAAAATTTAAACTAATTTTTGGAGCGTGTTTGAATAATAATACAATAAGTGTCATTGATTTCCAAAATATACAACATAAGAAAACATTTCCACATGTTGATAAAAATCCCAAATCTGTAGAGAAATAAATGCACCTTATTTAGGGCAAAAATTCAATATGCTAATATTATCCCTACTTCTTCCTGGCAGCACTGCAAGTGTCCCACACGTTTTTGTTTTTTTCCTTTTTTTGATTCAACCGAAACTTATTAGATTCATTTGTAATTTTCCGTAAAATTAATATATTAATAAAAATTATGAAACAGCGTTAATTTTTTTTTGCGGTATTTGACAATTAAACAGCATGATAAATTGATTTTTCAGCGCAAAACAAAAAAAAACAAAAGACACGAAACTAAAACCAAATGTGATCATAATTCATTACATACAAATATTTTGCGGGCAAATCAAAATATTTGTTAATAATCACACAAACAAACAACAGCCCAAAAACAAAAACAAGCAAATATTTAAAATTTGTTATATGTTTTAAAAATAGAGAATAGAATGACAAATAAATAAATAAATAAATAAAAAAAAGCTTTCAGCAAAAATTCTTTATTAGTCATACGCACCTGTGTACCATTTAACAATGAAATGAGAAAAAAAAAAACACCGTAACAAATAACAAATTGACTTCGACTCAATTGCCAAAAAGTCAAAACGCACTTTCTTTAATCATTGACGGTCACTGACCACTTGGTTATTTTTTATAAAGAAAATCTATTAGTTAGTCAGAGTGTATTTGCAATACAGCCACAGAAAGGAGGGCGGTCTTATAATTACTTGACATAGTGTTTAAACACTGTAATTAATTTGCTAAGAAGAAGCTATTCTCTGTTTTGGGGAATCGTCAAAAAAAAATCATTTCGCGCAGTCGCCTGCAATTGGACGGTATGCCTTCTTTAGTTTTCCGATTTAATTTCATTGTTTAAGTTGTTCTATCCTGGATCACTTCAATGACCACTTCTATGCATCTTTCATTGACCTCTGCTGTGCGTATGAATTCCTTTAAATCGCACATCGCGTATGAATTCCTTTAAATCCTGGCAGTCTATTATATTGTTGTGAAATAGAAAAATACGCTTGTTGAATTGAAATTGCACAACGACAGTCATGACAAAAAATTCTTATACAATCAGTTAAGCATTGTTCGCATCAATAAATAGAGCGGTTTACCAATTTTTGTATCTAAAATTTTTTAAATGCCGCCAAATTTACAATCAATTATCTGGTTGTGAAACCGCCCTCGTAAATAGGAACATGTTTGCATGTGTGCCTTCATTTAGCCGGTCGGCAGCCGCCAGTCTTTCTATTGTCACAACAATATCATTGACATTTTGCGTTAAGTTTTCAGACATGTGTGAGATCATTTATTTTAGATTTCATTGATTTTTTTCTCTCTCTTGTCGTTTCAAGTGAATTTTGTTTTAGTTTTTTTCTTTTCTTTGCGCGAACTAAAAGATTGACAAGCAGCTGCCTTTTAGAAAAATAAACGTTTTATTTTAAAAACGTTTTTTTTTTTTGTTATTTACTGCTTTGTTACATTAAAGAAACCCCAACAATTGAATTGTTATTTGGTTGGTATGCGACATTTGAAAAACTATCAACAAAAACATTAAAATAATAAGAAAAATATTTACAGATTTGAAAAAATATTTTTTAATGAATTTATGTGAGAAAAAAAACATTTATACAATGTATTGTCGAATGTAGCAAATAGAAATTCCTTAACAATTTAAATCAATTTGAGGAAATTTCAAAGACAAAAGGCTGTTTGAGTTCTTTCACATGCTTGACTTGTGGTTTGAAAAGGGTTGGAAAAGCAACACCACCTGAAATGGTTAAGTGGCTGCAATTTTTGCGTTAGATTCATTTGGTATTACCGCGGAAATAGATCTTTCTGTGAGTTATTTAACAATATGCATTGCGGCATTTCTAATTCTTATAAGGAATAGAATGATATCTATTATTCTGGCAAAGGAACATCTATGACTTTCTAGCCCTCTTCGAGACTTATTTAAGTCTAAATAAGATTCTACAAATATCGTCTCAACACAATCAAAATAATTTTATTTGTTATCCTCTTAATAAAATAAAATAAATTATTTATAAATACAAAACAATTAATAGAGACTACACAAATAATAAAATTTAAATATTATATGCCGGCATACAAACAAAATTTTCTAGTTATTAATTTTTGCTTAACCGCTTGTTTGCTCGTTCATCATCACAAATAACGATTTACTCGTTAGAAAATTATTTAGTACTCAATAATGTATTCAATTAAAATGCCTTAACACCTGTTATATGTTAAAAATTATGTGTCAATGATTAAAGCCAACTGTATTTTAAATTGAGAAAAACAGCGAATGTTAAATAAACAAATATTCGTAGAAACGTAAGAAAAGCCCTGCAGTTCATGAAACGTGCAGAAGACAGGCAACAGATCTACAGAACTGTTGTTAAAAAAATACGCTTCCAGAAAATTTTTATTTTACATTTAATTGAACAAATAAATGTTTGCAAAGTGTCTTTTAAGCCAGAGGGTTGCTCAGTAATCAGTTTATTGGCAAATTTAAGGCACGTGAATTAAATTTTAACTATAATAAAATAGACGAAGGCCACGATTTTCTTTACAAGAGTTATCCCACCAACTTTCGAGTTATTCGAAAAAGCGGCTTAGTAATATATTTTTTGGTTTTGTCACGATTTATTTGGCAAAAAACGTATATTTATTTTTTAAGTTTATAATTGCACCTTTATTTCAAAAATAATAATCAATTTCAATTTGTTTTTAATAAAACAATATTTTGTTAAATGTGTAAAATTCTAATTTCAGGAATAAAAGTGTGATTATAAATTTGAAAAACTTAATTTTAGCAATTCCCAT
Source organism: Gymnocheta viridis (assembly GCA_956483585.1). NCBI lineage: Eukaryota > Metazoa > Arthropoda > Insecta > Diptera > Tachinidae > Gymnocheta > Gymnocheta viridis. The sequence goes on along the minus strand of OY101442.1, from coordinate 98,946,501 downwards.
AAAAAGCAAAAATTATTTTTGTTTTATATCTTTATTTGTTTGTTTTTTTAGATTGTATGCGATTGTTTTTAATAATCAGGCAGTGCTATCAATTCGTGGCGAATGTCAATAATAAGGCAGTTCAAAAAGTACATGAATACAAGAATTCAAGTTAATTTGCTGTCTCGCTACTTGTGGTTGTACAAATATCCTTTCCTTTGATTTCAATTTTTGTGTAATATTCATGTAAAATAAAATATTAAATATGTAAATTTAAGTCATGTGGATAAAAGAAAAAGGAAGCTACGTTTCTTTTGCTTTTGGTAAAAAAGCCTAAAATGATGCTTGGCAAACGCCTGGAAAGGTAGAGGCGTTACGATCCTTAAAAGGTGCAGTTATATGAACCTAATTAATTTTTGAAAGACAGATTTCATATTTGTTTTATTAAAATAAATTAATTTTAAATTACTGTCTGGAACACGATATCAAACGATATCGTTATTTTGTGAAATCACATTTGAAACAAAAATGAATTCCAAAATTTAGTTTTTTTTTAATGTAATTTCACAAAAGAACGATATCGTTCAACGTCGTGAGCCAGGCAGTTAATTTATAGTTCAATTCTTAAATTAAAATAAAAGACTAAAAACCTGTACAGTTTTATAATAAAAAAAACGAAAACCGGGTTTTACCAATTATGCTTTTGTGAATTGTTCTAGAATCGGTTTTAAGATTACATCGAATATTTGATAAATTTTCCTTTTCTACATCTTATGCAAATATCAAAATCGGTCTGGAGCGGTGGAAAATTATTGTGAGATGTGGTTTTTCTTTTTCGTAGATTGACATGTTCGCGCCCAAAATAAAAGTCCAATCATGAAGCCACAGCGGTGTAAAAAGTGTGGATTTTCTTAAAAAAAGTACAGAAAGTTTGATTCAAGGACGCATTCTTCTTTATTGTAAGCCAACAAAAATCTTAATTCAAGAAAAGCAAGCTTGGTTTGTTTATTGAATGGATGATGAGGCACCAGACTAACTTGGTCATCCATCTTCCATCCAATTCAGGCTAATCATTTATCCAATGCAAAGGCGGCTAATTTGTGTCTTCAATCAAACCTGCATTTCTTGAATCAACGATTCTGGTAGATTTTATTTACTTAAGATCTTGCAAATTTATATTTAATCAATCCTAAAACAGATTTGCATTTATATTTTTATTTTATACTTACATTTATACTTTTTACTACGCACTTACTTATTTCCGTTTTAGTTTTCTTTCTGTATATACTTTATTTTTATTAACCTTGTTTTCAACTATCGAACTTTCGCTGGTGAATTCATGGACTGTTCGTTTAGCAAAGCCTCAGAGAACTCAGCCACATCAACATTTACAATGACGACAGCAAAATATAAACATGATTTCACTTTGGAAGTCGGTGAGAGTAATGCTTTCCTTTCTGATTTAAGAATTCTAATGTTATTTAGAGATTGAAATTCTTGATTCAATTCTTTATTCTTATTTGAAGAACCTCCAAAATTGATTTTCTTAAGTAATGTCGTTTTCTGCTTGATTAAAATGCAATTTAGTAATCTTCGTGCTTAAATACTTAAGCACAACTCGCTGTAAAATTATGAATAAAAACCTTAAATTTACAACGAGTTTGTTATTTCCGTGTATCAAATCTTTGTTGACCGCTGGTCCCTGCTAAGATGAAGGATATTGCAGCCATAGATCGATTTCATGTAGGCTTAGACACTGATGTAAATATCGTTTTAAAAGATAGTGTTTATCCGCTTATACTCACAGAAAAGCGCTCAACTAGATATAGAGCCTACAGCTTCAGTGTCTGCAATGAATGCCTTGGATCGCGTTATGCATGGCCTCTTACGGAATAATATTTAATATCAACTAATTTTGTTAAAAAATTCATCATTCATCATTTATTCAATTCAACATCGGCAGCAACATCATCATGGTCCTCTTCCTCTTTGCTGAATGGCTCCGAAAGATTGATGTACTCGATGATGATCACGATGATGGTACCTTATGTGATTCGTCGGTCGTTGAAAAGTGACTCGTGCTACTCTTGTTCTTGAACATTAACTTAAACGTACGTGTTTCAGTTTTTAGAATAAAAAAATAAATAAAAAAAGCTTATTTCAAAATATTACATGTGAATTGTAATTTTTGCTTTATCTTTATTGATGCTGCTTTTATAACCCAGCCAGCTACTGTTTATGATTTAAACACATAAAAGTGTTTTGTTTCTGTTTGATCCTCAGTGCGATCGCAACACACAATATTGCGGAAATTGTGTTGCAAACAGTGTGTGTAGCTTGTTGTTAATGCAATTAAGTTGCTGCCACTTCTTGGAAGTTTCTACTTTATTGTCTTTATGATTTTATACACACAGTTTTGAAGTTCTAGCGCAGGTGCTTATAACTATTTAATTTTCGGATACCCTACTGTAGGTAATAGAATTGAAATATTTCGTTAAACTGACATTCTATAGTTTGTAGATAAACTTGTTTGTTGCAAATGGTCAAATAAAGAACTCTTATGTGAATTTCTCTATTTTGAGAGTCTTGAAAACTATGATCAGTATTGCCGGATGCAGGGGTAATTGCCTACATGAAGGCTTTTTTGCTACTAAAATGGAAGCGTTGGTAAAATCCACTAGATTTCTTATTTTTTCGAAAACACAGTGCACCCACGATAATATGAACTAATTAAACCAGGCCAGTTCACTTTCGCGAGATTGTTCATATTTGCGAATGGCATCTAATTCGCATCTACAAACGTTTTCCTCTTAAAAATAAAATATTTCTTATGTTAAATTTTTTATTTATTGTTTATTGGATTTAAAAAAGAATAATTTATTTTGAAAAATAAACTTAGTTATAAAGCGAAAAAATCAGTGATTTTCTTTTGCTGTTTCTTTTGGCCTTAACGTTTTTCCTTTTGCAGGTCCAATAAACGTATTATTAACACATTTTATAATCTAGCTTTTATTTAGTTTTTTATTCCACATATTCTAGATTTTTTCATCTCAAATTTATTGCTTGGGAGCAAATTACGACATTCGATATCGAACGAAATCCCATACAAAATTTTTTTAATTTGTATGGAAATTTAGTTCGATATCGAATGCCGCAATTTGCCTTCTGATTTTTCATTTAAAGTTAAAAACTTATTTTTTTTGTATTCATTTTAAGAACTTTTCACGTTAAATTTATATTTATGAAATGAATATGGAATTCCAACTGAATGTGTGCACTACTTAAAACGTTTATGTTTAAAAATTTTGAATGACAACTGAATAAAATTAAAAAACAAACAACGAGGGAAATATCCAAATTGTTATGCAGTTGAATTAGAATTTAGCCACTGCCCTGTTGATTTAGATTTCAACTCTGTTTAGGTAGATAAAACAAAAAGAAGGTGTTCATATTTTAAAGCTTTTGCAATAAGTTGTTCATATTTTAGAGTAGTCAAAAGAAGTAAAAAAAAGTGTTTATATTATCGCGAGTGCACTGTATAAGCTGTTTTTGGATATAAATGCAAACCACATTTGCCCAATTCATAGCCTATAGTAGAAATTGTAAGTTATATCAATGTTGTTGGCTATTTCCATGTAAACATGTTTAAAAAAATAAATAGAAATTACCAAAAACATTTGAATAACTTCCAACTCTTACAACAGGTTGTGAATTGTTTTTTTGAAATATTTGTTTGTTTAAAAACTTTTATACAATTCTTAAATTTCCAAAAAAAAGTTATTCTTTAATGGAGATCTGCTTAGAAATTGAAGTACAATTCAATTATTCAGTTGTTTTGTTTCTTGTTTGATTATTTTGTTTTTAACTTATTTTAATTTCAAATTATATTAAATTGTTAAATAAAAAAATATATATTGTTTGCAAATAACCAATTACTGATTATTTTTAAGCGATTAATATTTCTTAGTTCGTCAGCTGAACTACCCACACCAGTGACAAGAATCGAATATGTGAACCCCAGACCTCTGGTTTAGCAACCCATATTTCCGATTTCCTTTTACCAAAACGCCTTAATCTGCCTTAAATGTTAAAAGCAAATTAAAGAAAAGTGATGGAGCTATTATGAGGCTGCTAGCGGACATCACAGCGTCTTCCTTCGTCGGTATTGTAGAAAAATCGCCGGCGAAGTAAAATAATCAACAAAAAAATGGCTACACAGCTTAAAACACATTTAATGCGCCTACTTGACATCAGAAGTGCTGCAACACTGATCTAAAAACTAACACAACGCGCAATATCAGAGTTTGTAGAACAATTAAAAATATTCTGGAATATGGTTGTATCGTGTGGGACCCATACTATAAGGTCCATAGTGATCGCATAGAGTCTCTTCAAAAACAATTTCTTATTTTTTGCTTGAGAAACATCTACAGAGGCAATATACTTCCATCATAACTTAACCTTATGTTAACTTTGCTTTACTTACCAACATTAAAAAGCCGGAGGATCATGCTAAAACTGTCTTTTGTGGTAAATCTATTAAATGGAAATATCAGTTTCGATTTTTTGCTGAGTAACATAACATTCAATATTCCACAGCGTACATTACGATCTTTTAATCCGTTATATGTATATCAAAACTTTTCGTTCTAATTATGCTACGTTTGATCTATTTAGACAATTATGCTGTTGTTTTAATGAAATGTATAATTTTATAGACTTTTCTTTAAATACTAATATCATTAAACGTGATGTAATTTTATTTTTAAACTACAATTCATTTCTTTGAATGTTCTTCTTTGTATCATGATAATTTTGGTTTTTAAGCTTTCTCACTTTCACCATCTGTTCTCTCCCTATTCCTTTCCCAAAGAAGTTAACACACCTACTGGTTGGTAGGCATACTAATTGCCAGAGTGTTACTTCTCTTAAAAAAAAGCGAGAAATCGTGAATCAAATATGATACTGAGAGCCGATCTTAGTCATATGTGGTCCAAATTATCAACAGCTCTGCGCACTTGCTGATAGTGCTGATAGGAGCGTCGATTCCGCTTGTGTTTCAGTTCCTATTTCCTACTTCTTTTCTGGCTTTTATTAATGCAAAGATTAGTTGTGTAACGGTTTTGTATATTAGATTTTTTTAGTTAACGTGCACTAAAATAATGCCTACAAGCGCACTGAACGTCAATCCAAAACTCATCTCGCTGGGATATTTTACACTTGTGCTAGATGAAATAAATACTAGAAAGTCATCTAAAAATCCTATTTATGTATAGAAATTCAGTAGCGTAAAAAGATCACCAGTGGAAGATCATCCAAAAAAGCACTCACTGACTTAACACCAAAACTCCTTATTACAGCTTCATTCACTTTAATTCGTCTCTATTTGTGATTCTAGACCCAATAAATCATAAAACATTTTATGTTTTCTCAAAGTCTTATTAAATTCTCTGAATTCGCTAAAAACTGCTACTTTTTTAGTAGTTAAACTTGATATCATTAGGCAAATTTTCTGTGATCATTATGCAGGTATAAAGCTTAATTGTTCGTTGTTTATCTGCGCCGGCTTCTACCGATGTTAATGTTGCTGCTTATTCCTGACTGTTGATGTTTGGCTGCTTTGCTGTTGTAGTGTTAATAACCAATAACACACATGTTCTTAATAAACTCACTCAGCACTTGCCCCAAAATACTCGTACTTCAAGTGCTCACAACGAAAGAGTGTTTGTTATTTATACATTTTTAGCCAAACAATTTTTCGTTTCCAGCACAAACATTAATCCTCATAATCAGATGGTTTCGTCAGTCGTCCACTCATTCGCTAGCGCGAGCACACACACACATATATATATTCCCGGTGTTTCTGGTATTTTCTAATTCATTATTTATTTGTGGAATAATTTTAATTTTATTGTTGGCATATATTTTTACTTGCATGGTTCCCATCTTTTTAGACGAGTTGCCTGCTGCAACATCACTATGACTGAGCAGATGATGAAGATGATGTAGCTGGTGATGGAAATTTTAAAGATATTGTTAGTTTATTGGCCACTTAAATAGTATTATCAGTTGTTTATGTTTATCATTAGTTAACAATTTCTTGTTTAGTTTATTTTTAAAGTTCTGCCACTCATACGAATTCTAACCACCCAAAACACTTACTAAGTGGAAATGTTAAAACCAAGCAAATAGTGTTGGTTGTTTAAGCGTATGTACCAGTAAGGCTTCTTTTTTATTTCTGAACATTTTCGGCCGGTAAAAAGATGAAACTCTAGTCAATCCTGGCTATTGTCCACGATATCAGGCTTAGTCCGCTTTTTTTCAATTACAAAGTTCTTTACATTTGGTGATACTTTTGTTAACACAAAATTAAAAAATTATGTTATATCCGCTATTCTTTTTTTATAATAAATTTATTATTTTTCGAATTATTTCCCGCATCTAAATGGATCCATTCTAAAACTAAATTATAATGATCATAGACATCACCAAGATGTGTGCTTATTCTTTAAATTCCTTTGAATTTTAGACATCTGTTTTACCGCTGGAATAGTTTATACTGCTAAAGCTCGCTGGGTTCTTTTGTTAAGCACAAAATGTGAATATAAAGTTAAGTTTTTTCGAAATAAATATAAATTTAGAATTTATTTTTAAAGTGAATGAAAGGTGCGAATAAAATAAAAGATTTCAAAAAATCATTTCCAAATTAGCCATAAATATTTAAAAACATTTATAATTTTTAAATTAACACAATTATCTTGAATATTTATTTGTTTGATTTTCTTTTTTTAGCAATAAATTAAAAACTATCGAAATCAAATTGTTACAAAAAGGCTGATGATTTCGTCATGGTTTGATGTGTTAGCGAATCGTAAAAAATTAAGCAGACAAGTGAAAATACGAGTAAATAAGTGGGTTAATAAAATACATACCATCATATCAATTCATAAAAGCAGACATATTTTTTTTCGGACAAACAAAAAACTCTCTAATATGAAAAATTAAGAAATATTTTCAAAATTTTTTTTCAGCTTAAGCTTATTTCTTATTAAGGAGTTATTTTAATTTAAATATGTAAAAATTTCCAGGATAATGTATTTTGAATTGGTGCATCGTAAACAGTCGAGAAGCCTATTTTGAATTTTTTTGTAACTTAGATCTTTTTTTTTGAATTATGATGATAGCTTATTTCCTCAAAAAACACGTCTTCGAAAGACGAGTTTAAAGTTTTTAATTAAAATTTATATTTTATGCTGATTTTTTTGAACTGTAAGTATCATACATTGGATCCAAAATTTTTAAATAGGCTGAAGTTCGTTGATTTGCTCATATTAATTTTTTTATTCAGAAGAGTTTATTAAGAAACATCTAAAAATTGTATCAAATTAAAAAAATACGATAATTTTTAGTGCAAATGTGACGTAAGAAAAAAGAACATGTTCATAAATAATAATAAAAAAAGATCAGTTGGAAAAAACTTCGATCAACCAAAAGAAATGAGTTGTAATGCAAGAAAAAGTAGTACGCTCTCTAAAAAAAATAACTACTGAACTTGAGCCCAACCAAACATTCGTGGTTTTTAATTTACTCACACTTCAACGGAAAAATAAAAAAAATATTTTCTCAATAGAAGAGTAAAAAATGTATACGTATGAATTTTTTAAACAAGATGAAAAACGATAATAAGAATAATTCTGAATCACGTTCTTTGAGTTATGACGTTATATGAGTAAATAAGCTTTATGCTAGATTTATATCAGATAGAATATTTTTATACAACTCGGCAAACAGATGGATTCGCCTTTACCGACAATTTATTTAAAAAATTAAAAATTATAATTTCACAAAGATGTAAATGGCGGTATAATTAGCTAAATATTTATTGAAATCGAGGCTCTGTATTATTTGAAATTATAAATTTATTTCAATTTTTATCACGGTATCGTATTCTGAAAGCTGCATTTACTCATTTCTTCTATTCCGATTTTGGAATATTTCAAATGTTTGCTCACATTTTTCAATTTAAAATTCATTAAAAAAATACTAATTGATATTGTCTTCTTTGCACCATATTCTCAGTCTTAAGTTAACTAACGGCAGTGGTTTAACTAAACGGCCATCATTAGTTAACTAAAGGTTGTAAATTTGGGACTTAATCGCCCATGTACTTCAACTAATCAATATGACTGAACTTAATCGAAATGGTTAAAATACTTTGAACTGGTTAAACTTAACTGTCACTTAAATTAGTCTTCCAAAATGTAAATGTTCAAATTCTTCGTGTATAAAATTGCTAAAACTAAAATAAAAATAAAAAGTAAAAAACATGTGTAGTATACACATGTGTATTTCAATTTTGAAAAGTAAATTAAGTAACAAGTAGATGTTTAGTGCTGCTTTAAACAACAAATACACGTACATGCACTGTATTACACGAAGAAACACAATGTGTAATAAGAGATCAAGAAGCTAAACGTAAAACATATAAAATGAAAAATGAAAAATAAAAAAAAAACGTATTCGTAGTTGACTATAAAGTTTTGGAATAAACTAAAAATATATAAAATAAAAAAAATCAGTTTTAAAAAGCCACCCGTCAATATTGTAAATAAGTCTTGGCGCAAAAAGCTTTAATTACACAGACAAGTGCCACCAAGCGAACGAAGGCTTTATAAGGGGATGTAGCAATAGCAACAACAGCTTAAACCAGCGCCGCCAGCAACTATTTGCTAATTATACGACTGACTTTGGCTTTAAAAATCTATTATTGTTATACAGAAACACCGAGACAATTTCAAAGACGTTTGAAGGGGGGGCTCGACTTAAGTTCGACTAATGTAAACGTCTTACATTAGCAATGAGTCAAACTTAAAATAAAACTGCTGCTGCTGCTTTTGGCTTCCAATGAAACGAATTCGAACACACACATTCGTTCATTCACTCATTCATTAATATTTGTGTGTTCGATTATATTCCTAATCATGAGGTGTATAATTACCCTTTTCCATAACTGCTAAAGCCATATAAAAACATTCGTATTAACTGCAATTTTGTTTAATTTTCATTTTTTAGTATTTTTGTTTTTTCTTTTTTTCCTTATCGGCCAAACATATGAAAAAACTCAGTAACAGTGGATCAAGAATGGGATAAATAAGAGAAAAATAATTTATATGTAGTCGAAGTAAAGATTGTTTTGTACAGGCTGCAAGGCAGTTTATCCTGCGTTTTTTCCCGCAGTATTTTGCTTGAAGCTAAATTTACTTTTTTTTAAATTTTTTTAAAAGCGTTTTTAGTGCGATTAAATCAAGCCTAAAATCATTCAAATCGGTTATGAATGATGGAAGTTAAAATTTATAGAAAATTGCACTCTAAAATACTTGCAAAGCATTTCCAGTTTCTCATAATATAAAATATAATATTTAAATATATATACAGTGTCGGAAATAATAAAACGTACACATACAATTTTTAAAATTTTTTACATTTTTTTTTAGTTTTACATAAGTGAAATGAAATATATTTGTATGTTTTTTTATAACAAAAATTTAATATGAAAAATTACAGTCCTGCTGCATTCAAAAAGTTAACGTTTTCAAAAAAAAAAAGAAATACAGTAGTTTTTCGAATTAACGAACCTAATTGAAGGCCGGTTCGTTCGTTAAAGTAATTGTTCGTTATATCCAGTACTGAATTAAAATTGAATAGTGTCGTCTATTTTATTCAAAACTCTAAATAGGTATGTACAGTATTTTTTTAATATTTTATTCAAATTATAGTAATTTAAAATAAATATTTCATTAAAAATATGTTTAAGGAAAATTAAAAATTCTAAAAACACTGTAATACAAAAATGATTTATTTTAAAAATTGTTTAAGCACAATCTGTTTTCTTGGGATGGATGTCTTATTGGAACTCTCCCAAAAGCATTCAAGTTTTGTTACTAATATTGTTTTGCTAAGCCGATTTAATAAAAACTTCTAAATGCTTAATGACATCTTCGTGTTTTATTTTGTGCTCTAGAATTTGTGTTTTCATTTTCAAAATTTTATCATCGCATTCATCAACGGTTAAAAGCTTATTTTCAATGCATCTATCCAAATCATCAGCTGATATTTTTACATTTGTTCGTTAAACCGAGTACAAAATAAAATATTTGTTCGGAATATAAGGTACTCAGTAGAAAATATTTGTGTCTTCGTTAAATGCGATCTTCATTAAATCGAATGTTAGTTAAATCGAAAACTACTATATATGATTGGATACCGGATGTGGAAACTGAAAATAAAAATTCTCCTCTATCCTATATTATGGTCGGTGTTTAACCAATCCGTTTTACGAATAAATTGGTTTATTCTTTTCAGATTGCATTCCGTAAGGTCTGCGAGTTCCGCTAATATCGAGTTACGTGGGTACATGGCTCCTCCTAATTTTGACAACTTCTGCAGAAGTCGTTAAAAGGGAGATTCAATCTTCATGCGTGGGCACATATGAAACAGTGCCCTGTTAGAGCTGTCATGAATTATTTGTAGATTCAATTGTTCTAATTCTATTGTTAGAGTTGGTCTATGGGATTCAAATTCGGCGATTGCCATTTCCACTTCATTTTGCTCAAACCACTATTTTACACTTTGGTAGAAGTATTTGGGGTCATTATCCTGCATAGTTCCCTACCTTAATGACATTTACTCTTCAGCAAATAAAAGCATTTTTTCCGCAGTATATTAAAATAATTTACAGCAGCTTTTTTTCCTTGTATCGTAAAAATCGCATCAACCGGAAGTGCAGAAAAACACCCCCAAATCATCAGAGACCCGTCATCGCATTTAACTGCCTTTTTGTGCACTTTGTATTGAGTTCACTATTGGCAGGACGAGGTACAAACGACTTTGCATCTGATACAAATAAATTAATCTTCGTTTCATCAGACCACCGAATATTGTTCCAACCAGCAATGCCAGCAGAAATTTAACAAAATCCCTACATGTCTCGAAAAAACTCCCCCTTTTTCCGTACACACACAAATAAAGTTCCATACCTTTTTCCCTACTCTAAACATTCAATGATTTTAACAAAAACGAACATTTTATTTGCATTTTTAAAATTTTTTACATTTATATCGCCAGGTAAAAAATTTAATTTTAAAATAAGAATGCAGAGCTCTCACAAGGTAATCAAATCTTAATTCCCAATGCTTAATGAAATTTTGAGCACGTTAAAAATGATAGGAAAGTTAGAATGAACCAAGGGTTTGTCTTGTGTCGAAAAATGCGTTTGAGTAATTAAAATAGCTTAATATATAATTTTAAAAAGTCTTAATTTATATATTAAACATAAAAAAAATCGCAGTTTTTTTGTTTTTTTCATACATTCTCAGAAAAATCAGACATTTCTTTGACTTTCGTTGTCTCTAGATATTATTTACCGAAACATGTTTTCTGTCTGTAAGAAATATCTCGCAAAATACTGTAAAAAATTTTTATGAAAAATTTTTATATGTGTAATATTTAACTTTTGTGTGTTGTTTTACGCAATTACATCGTAATAAAAAAGGAAAAAAACAAAGTATTGAAAATTCCCTACATTTTCCTAAAAATTTTCCAATAAATTCCCTACAAAAAGGGAAAATTCACTGCTTCCAACTTTGATAGCCAAAGTGTTGTCTTACATGCTCAATTGAATTGTACAACAAATATGAAAATTTATTGAAAAAGCTTCATGTTGTAGAATGAAGAGCATGGAATAGTTTTATTTCTTATTGAGGTGGAATACAAATTCTCATTAAAATACAATTTCTTGTTTGTAAATTTAGATTTTTTCCAGAAACTATTTAACAATTTAACACTGAGAAATGTAAACGATATCATCATGAAATTTTCGATATCGAAGAATCTTGCGAAATTAAAAGCCAAATAACAATGCTTGAAAATTATTACAAGTCAGTAAAACGGGAGACCACCGGTAATTTTTAACGAAATTAAATTCAGATTTTAACATAATTTTAATTCCCAATTCTAAACTAAATAAAAAAAACTTTTAAAGGCATTGTGAAAATTAAAAATCAACACAAAATTTGTAAACCATTTTTTTCATTTCATTAAAAATTTTTGCATTTCTTCAAAAATAAATCTAAAATTCAAAATTCAGTTCATGCAATCCTTATTCGATTTCAAAGATTCAGTTGTTCTAAGAAATATTCGGGTAAAATTCCCTGATGATCTGCATTAGCAACAGTGAAATACGCATAGGAACAAGCTATACCCCTCAATAAACTATTTTAATTTGTTTTTAACAAAATTATTAATGTTTTACTATATATCGTCATATGAATTCAACACTTAATTCATAAAAGCCCTAAGTTACATTGAAAAAATTTTAGAGGACAAGCAAAAAACTCTCTAATATGAAAATTTAAGCAATATTTTTCAAAATTTTTTTTAGTTCAAGTTTATTTCCTATTGACGAATTAGTACAATTTTAATAAATAAAATTTTCCAGGGACATGCATTTTGATATGGTGGATCGAAAACTACCAAGAAGTCGTTTTTGGATTTTTTATAACTTTATTCAAATCAAATGACGATATGTAAAATATTAATTTTTGGAAAAAACTGCGAATAAAAAGTTGAAATACAAAAATCGTTTTATTTAAAAAGAATTAGTCTTAAAATAAATAATAAATATGTATGTAATTGTATAGAAAAGTTAGAAAAAAGTCAAGCTGGAAAAGTAGGGGGTTTCGTCGCCTTCTGCTGCCCCACTGTCTTTGTTGCACCGTAACGAAAAAAAAATTACACACAGGTGGCTTCACACTCATGTTTTTTTTTATGTAATAAATTTCTAGCGGCATTCTCTTAACAACCAGCATACAATATTTATTCATTTTAATAAAATGTGGCGCTTACAACCGCCATTGATCGACGGACGTATCGACTTGTACAAGTCTTCTGATGTAAGCGCTGCATCAAGAAAATCAGAATTGAACTGCAGCGTACGTACGGACAAACAATAAAATGAACAGAAACAACTATTAATCATTAATTGTTCTAATCGAATCTTAAGGTGGAACATTTGTTCGTAAAACGCTCACACTTGAATGAATGTCTGTATGTCTTTACGTATTTCCTTACGTCCACAATGAGGCGAAGAAATAAAGATTACCAGTGGTTGCATCGAAATATCTCTGCCACATCTTGTTGAAGCACACTTTAACACTTAAAAGTACTTCCTCTGAAGTGCTTTAAGCGGGGAGTACATAAAAATTATTTCTTAAAAGTAATAAAACGTAGTGCAGTTGTAGGTGTAGCCAAACACTTTGCCTTTATTGGAGTCGTTAAAATTTTAATTTTTTTATTGAAAAGTCGCTCTTAATGCGGTTCTGAAGTTAAATTTTATTTATGACTTGAAAAATATATTTAATTTATTCTGGAATTTTTGTAAGAATATAAAACATACTTAATAAGTAACCAATTAACAGGTTCTTCACATGTAACGATATTGCATTTATGTTCGTATATGCTCAGCATAGACTTTGATGGCAAAGTAAAGAGCTAAAGTTTTAACAGACATACTTCTACTTTGGTGTTTTAACTTGTTATATTAACAAGCCGATGTCATTGGAGGCAACTAACGGGTGAAGCAAAAGTCCTGCTACCATTTTGACTAGGTGTCATCTTGGTTATGTGGCGTTTAGTTGAGTTTGGCATTAACCATTATGTTGTATAGATGTCCAAATTTTATAATGGATAATGTATACGCCACAAGAACGAGCAGAAATAGTGATAATATTTATTGAAAATAATCGTTCCATTATTGCCACTCAGTAAAATTTCGTCATTGCCAGACAGATCTCCGGATTTAACAGCACCAGACTTTTTCTTATGGGGTTTTTTAATATCAAAATTTACGTGGATAAGCCCCAAACGATTCAACATCTAAAGACAATGATTAGTTTTTATTTTGGACGTTATTACCAAAATACAGGTTTTCAAGGTCTATTTTTAAATATCAAATAAATAAATAAAAGATTACTTATTTAATTTTAATTTCATCCTACGCTTCGTTGGTATTTTTCTAACTTCCTGAGGGATGCTTCTTTATTAAAATAATTGATCTTTACATTAGGATATTTGTATTGCTTAAAATATCACAGTTTATGTATACAGTGGACAGCACAAAACACGAATTTAATGAATTAAAATTACAAAAAATATAAAAATAAAAAGAAAAATATCACAGTCGAATTACTCTCAGTATTGTCGTCATTAAAGACAATATTCGTCACGAAATTCAAGAAACTCAGCCTGAGATCTTGCAAGATGTCATGAATATTGCCCTAAAACTTGCATAGCGAGCCGCGTTGTCAATAAATTTCTTAAATTAAAAAGAAATTGGTAAAGTTAGTTTTGAACTTGAGCCTAACAATATCTTTTAACTTAAACGTAAATCTGTTTAGATAATTAAGTACAAATATCAATTATTATTTTTGTATTTTATGTCAAGTAATTTAAGGTGAATTCTCCCATTTGCTTAAGACAAAATTTTTCGTTGACTGATAGTTTTCCGGAACACGATTCATCCATTTGAAATAAAAATGTTCCGGAAAATTAAAGCTACCATATGAAATATGTAAATAAAAATGAAAAATCTGTAGAAAAATGTATAAAAGCCAAGTGCTTCTTGAACTAAATAAAGTTAAATTATTCGTGGAGTACAATTATAAAAAAATATATAAAAGAACTGCTGTAAAATCGCTTGCAAAACACTATAATGTGACAACTTCACCTAAAAAACTTCGACCTAACAAAAAATAGTATTAATTTAATTCAAGCTGAGAGTTTTCGAAGGAAATTCATTTCGATTTCTCATTAAGAGAGAATAGAAAATACATAGAAAAAATGTGGTCCGTAGCAAATGAGTAAAACCATCTTTACTCGCTGATCTATTGCACAACAATTCTATGGGTCGCTTAAAACTAGTTTTCACGAACATATGTACAGTAAGAAAAACACATGCCTCTGCCAAATGTTGAACTGCTGATCATCTGCACCACTCAGAGAATATCTTACATGTTTATTTATTAGTAAGTAGTTATGTAATTACTGTAAATTAATGAAAGGAGTATGTTGGTCTTAATGAATGTCATTACCAAGCTTTTGGTGGTTATATTTCGCAAAACATCTCGAAATAATTATTACTCATAATTTACAGTGCCACATTCAAAGACGCACTTTTCATTTGAAATTAATTATGATGCAACTTAAATTGGGCTACCAACTTAACATTCACTTCTACTCATAGTCGATTTCTTGACAGTTGGATAATAGTTTCGAAATTGGTTTCAGCACTACGAGATGTGGGAAACATATATATCGAAAATTAATTTCAAATGATTAATTTTGCACTTGTGAATTTTTTTATTATTTCAATATCTTTAAAAATTTGGCTTTTGTTTTAATAATTTTTTCAAGTGACGTCAGTTTCAATATAATTTCACTTCCAGCGGAAACCAACTTTTAAGTTACCTCTAAACAGATAAGTCGAAACTAAACTAAGACTATGAATGACGTTAGCAGCAGACTTAATTTGCAACTAAACTTTGAATATGCATTTGCGCAATAATGTTTAATTTTGTTTAAATTTAATATGTTTACGAGTATTTTAAACTTTACTAGTAGTTCTACCTATTGTTCGGTCTGGCACGCTGTTTCCCTGTTATCTTTCGTTCTTTAGAAGAGAGAAAAAATGCAATACCTTACAATCAGCACTTGTGTTTAAAATGCTGTCCATTCGTTTCACCATTATGAATTTCTACACTCCTAAACTTATAATTTATCGCTGAAGCATAAATCTTGACCAAGTCAGTTGAGTTGACAGATTCGTTAAATTTCATATACAGTTTCAAAGTGGATTATTGTTGCTGTTGCAATGGCCTTTATCAAATACCAGGTAGAAGGAGAGAATACCTCTTATTCTCTTGACTTAAAACATAAAGTTGCTGTCGTCGTTACGACGGAGTTTTAATAGAATGTATCAAATATGGCAAACACCTAATGATTTGTTGGTTATGCGGACAGAAATGTTGTTATTAGGTTATTTGTTCGTGCAGACAGTTTTAGAAATTTGTTGCTGTTGTTGCTATTTTATCTTTACGTAAATTATATTCGTTTTAAAGTTTTTTGATAGCTTTATGTGATTTGAGGTCAGAGGTTAGGAAAGCAAATTATATTAGTTGCCGCTTGTGACGACTGACTGACTTATTGTGTTTTGTATTGGGAAAATATGTGTCTATTTTTTTTTCATTTTTTGACTGTCTGTTTGGCCAGATCAAATAGTATTTAATTTATTACTTTTATAAAGAATTTTATGATACGAACGTTGCAATTATTTTTTGGTTATAAATCAAACAAAATGAAAATTATTTACCTTGTTGTTTTCAGCCTGGTACTGTGACTTCTGCTTGCATTTCAAGTTTCAAAACTTTAATTTATTTCTACGCGGAAATATAATCATGTAGAATTGTATAGAAAATTATTGTTAAATTCACACAACTTTATTTTTTCTGTTCAAATGCGACGCGCGAAACACTTCAAAACTATTTACAAAGCACAAGAAAACGAAACTCATTAGTTTTTGCTTCAGCTTACAGACTAAAATCTCCACTTATTATATTTTACCATCTCTGCAATATCTGCGCAACGCCGAATTTTTATGGTCGCACTGCCTTTCACCTTTCATTTTCAATATATTTTGTAAAAGCCAAACTATTTAATGGAATCTGTACACGCATCGTTACCACCATTCAACAACTATTTTGTCGAAGAACTTTTATAATTTTCGTCACATCCTTGACGCTACAATTGAGAAAATTTTTCTTATAAAACAAACTGGGTGCCAATCTATCCTGCCATGTCAATAATCGAAACAAGTCCAGCATTCGCTGGACTTAAACAATTAAGATTTTTAGAATTAAGATTCGAATATATTTATTCTTCGTTGGAATTCATTCAAGGTACAGTAAATAATATATTATGCTAATAGTTGTAGAAATATATATTTTAGTGTCGCGACTTTGAAATATTTCACTTTTATTAAAATTAAATCATTTAATTAAAATAAACTTATACACTCAAAATATTCTGTACGTAAAATTAACTGAAATTGTCATTTAAAACAAATGAAAGTTCACTTAAAAACCGGTCTACTCATTTGTCATTTAAATTGAACCAAAAGTTCATTTAATTTTTAATGTTAAAAAATTAATTGACTTAAGCCCGTAAAAATAAAAGATTTTGCCTTTGTTTGTGTAGGAGAGGAAATCTCAAACAAATCAAATAAAGCAAGCAAAGAAAAAAACAGCACTTGAAAACAACGGACAATATTGAATGTAACCTAAAATCAGTATTAAAATGTCCTTAGTTTTTTGAATGAATGTTAGAATCAGTTAAAAATAAAATTGCTTACAATTTTAAATGTTTGTTCTTTAAAAAAATAACTGAACGGATTACTTCTTGAATGACGTACAGTCCGTTACTGTAATAATATTGTAAGTGTACGAGTATCACGTAAAGATGTAGAAACAAATCAATTTTTTTGCTTAAAACCTCTTAATTGTTAATGCATTTATATTTTCATTTTCTGATGTTCTTTTCTGTGAAATAAAATGACATTTTTTGAAGTGCTCATTTATTCCATCGTGTTGGCAGCACTTGATCTGCTCATTGTCGCTAAGCCCCCTTTCAGACATTTGGCCGTTCTTGCCGGTCATTCTTGAACTCTTTTTTTTTGCCTGAAGCTTTTACATATTAGAAATTAATAGACAGAAATTTTTTCCACTTCGTTTTTCATCCGCTTTCGCATTTTGTTTACTTATTATTACATATTTATTTTATTCTATTTACCAAACAAATACTACTTTTACAAAAGTAATAAAAGTGAAGTATGAAAAGTTAACTTTTCATTTTTGATATTCTGGAAAAGTAGAGTATTGAATATTGAAATTCAAAAGTAAAAAAAGAATGCAGAACATAAAAAATTTCAACTGAATTCCACTTCAAAGTGGGGGAATGTAGAACATACGTAATATAAAACAATTTTTTTTTTATTAAAAATATATTTTTATTAAAAAAATGGAAAAACTAGTGTTTTGCACAAAATTGGCATTAAAAGATTCTCCCGACGAAGACAACTTGAGCTTGAGAATTATGATATAAAGCAACAAGGTGAAAAATGCGAAAATGACAAAAGAAAAACAAAAAATGTCCGCTACAGAGGATCGTGTTCTACACACTCTGCATCTTCGTTCCTTCTTCTACAAGCTTCGTCTGTCCGTCTTTCATTTGCTGATATGTACAAGGGCACTAAGAAAATATAAACTATCATAAGTTGGCGGCAGCGAAACGGTGGCCTTATAGCCGTGTAGCTGCGATGGCTTCAAAATAATTGTCCTCATGTAAAGCCTGGTACTCTGTTCAAATTTGAGAAAAATGTTAAGCAACATTGACTATTTCGTTTGAAAATTTTGACTACAATACCACGAATTAGAAAAAATTTTTTTTATGAAAACAAAACAATGTGTTTGTTTAAAAAAAATATGAAAGCAAATGGACAACAACATAATATTAGGTGATTGTACTGCAATGTATCAATCAATGCAAATCGCAGATGCTGCGGAGGAGCTCGTTGAAGACACACGTTATGCAAAAAGCAATTACTTTCATTTTATATTATATTTAGATTATTTTCCATTATTTTAATTATTTCTGGGTAAGAACCTTAAAATTAACACCACAACGCCAAGAAAAATCTGTTCAGCTGTTGTTTGCAATTCCGTACGAAATAAGTGATGCTTACATTGTTTCGCATTTAAACAACATTTTGTGGTTGAAAAAAATGCTGCCACAAACATTCCGTATGTTTTAACAAGATGAACAGAGTACAACTTCAGCCCAATTATTTTGCAATTATTTCGCATGAATTTTTTTATATGGACTTTTGGCAGCAGTGCGCAGGAAATGATGAACTGAGTACTATGCTTAAACGTGTATATTTTAATTTTGACAGATTGTAGTCGGTAAAATATTTTCTATTAAAAAAAACAGTTCTTGCATCATTCAGTCTCTCGCAGCTGTTTTAAATTAAAATTGTTCAGTTGTAATTAATTTGTTTACAATTTGCAAAATAAAAATATATTAAACAAAAAAAAAACCTTAAGAAAAAAACTTTTCCGTTTGTCAAACACAATGACATAAATGTAATTTTCTCTATCTAACTTGTCATCTCTCAACACTTTAACGTGTTTTGTCTAATGACAGCGTAAGCCGTAAACAACAGCGCTAACGAAATATAAAACAGTTAAACTGCAATAAAATTTTACATTGTAAAACAATACTTCGCCTGATTTTTTTATTGTAGTTTTTCTTGATTTTTTTTTTTGTTTTTTTTTTTAATTTTATCTTAAACATCTGCAGTATCAAAGTCGTTTTCATAAGAGCAGCAATCTCGACGGTACACCTGCTCTAGAGCCAACCAGCCAAGCCAGCCCACACTATGAACCAAAAAAATAAATAAATAAAAAAAATAAGCTAAAGGTGAAATACCAATCATACATACGAGTGCATTACATACTTCCATATATGAATGAGGTTGTGTTACTCATTCCATCTCATTTCAATTACTGATTTTCATTATCATCATCGTCATCATCATCCGCATTATCGTCGCATTTGATTTATGAGGATTTTTTTGTTAAAAAAATTTTCAAAGTATTTAAATTGTTTGCGATATTTAGATTTTGTTGTTTTAGATAAAAATTTCATCAGCCTCCTCATCATTATTAACTGCATCAATGATGTGATCATTGTCAGTCAATGTTACAGCAGCTGTTGCTGATAAACACAATTGATATATTTGTGGGCTTACTTTTTTTGTAATATTATGTATTTGTTTATTGGTTGGATCTTATGAAAAATAGAGAAAGCTTTTTTTGAAAGCCACAAACAAATAATTAAGCAAAGATAAAATAAAAAATCGGAATTGCATTTTAAAAGCGTCCTTTAAAATCGTATCTATTATTTTCAAACAATTATAAATATTTATCTCAGTTTTTGGCCTTAAAAAGTAATAAATGATGTTTAAAATATATTTTGACCCAAAATATTCGCACTCGTAGTTAAACAAATTATTATTAAGAATATTCGTAGACTTTATTTTTGCAAAAGTCTACCAAACCCAAACACCTTTTTTAAAAAAACTAAGAAACGGCAAACCACAAGAGCGAATAATTTTATCTAATAATTTGTTAAATATTTTCGTTTAGAAGAGCAGACAAAAAAAAAAACATTAAAAATTGCAATTCAATAAACGATTTTTAAATTGCTGTTGTAGTTCGTTTTGGCCAATTTTTACTACTTTATTAGCCAAACAGACACTTTGTTTGCTGTCATTTCATTAAGAACAAATTAATTTATCATAAATATTGGACGCGGTGCACTAAAGACAGAGTTTAACGATAAAAAAACAAAATAAATTTATTAGAAAAGAAAAATATCAGGAAAAATATAAAAAAACATAAACTGCAGTTAACCAAATAATTGCATTTGAGGACGTTTTAAGAAAATATGAATATAAATTAATTATTCACATCATAAATAAACGATGCTGTTAAGAGTTGTGTTGTCTAGTGTGTGTGTGTGTGTATTTTTTTCCTATTTGCCATTTTTCTGTCTGAATGTCGTCTGTCTGTGTGTCGGTCCATTGATGGCATATTAGCCTCAGTAGTGTGTGGCGCATTGCTAATTTAGCCAAGTCACTGCTGTCGCAGACACAAAATTTCATTTTATTTGCTCGAATCTCATTCCTCTACCGGCTTGCAGTTTGTTTTATTTAAAAAGTATTAAAATTGTATACTGAAGTTGTTTTTCCAACTAGAATAAATAGAATTTTAGCAAGTTTTTGTATGTCAGTCCTCTTAGTTTCATTAACAATTATTGAAAACTGCAAGTAATTAATATTTTACGATTATCATAAAATTGTTAAGTTGCTAAACAATAAAATATTTTTATATATTATTTAGTTAATAAACCAAAGGTTTTAGCTCCCATTAACCTCAAAGAGTATTAATTACCGGTGTCCAGATATGGCGCTTATAAGAGGTTTAAAATTTATTTTTTTTTCTTTTTTGCTCTTAATGACTTAATTGATTTTTCGATAATAAAATGTTTATTATTATTTCAAACAATTTTAATTCAAATGTCGGGTTTTTTTTAAGTATTAATTAAACATATTAATTCTTTCAATTTAATCCACTTAGTATGTGAGGGTCATGCTACATGTCAATCATTACAATACGAGTATGAGGGTAGCGGTTATTATCTATGAATAATGACAAGACGGAACTAGCTTTAGATAAAATGAGATATTGAAGCAACAATTATAAACTCTTAATCAATTTCTAGGAAATAAAACAAAAACTTGTCACTACTCTTTAAGAAATTGCATTAAGATCTAAAATCTTTTACAGTTTGCCGGCGAAATGTGCAACATTCTTACACCAGACTTCAGAGCATGTGAATTTAAATCAAATGGAGTCTATCAGTGTTATTTAACAATGTATACATTGAAAAAATTCGAATTATTTCATACACACAGTATGCTTCTATTAGTATATTCATGAATTTAAATAAATCAAAGTATGCTGAAAAAAATTTTAAAATATTTTATTAACATTTCTTATTTAGATAAAAAAATTAAATTCATGTATTGCAGTCCGTCTGGCAGAGAGGCACTTATTATGCCTTTCATTGTGTAGGTTCCAAGTTCAATATTCAGAATTTTTTTTAAGCAAAGATGTTGTTCAGTTCGTGGTCTAAATTGAAAATGTTTGATAAAAGTCATGTTAGATTCATAATATTTATGTAAAAATTTATTGAATATACAGGTAGTTTTTGACTTTGTGTAGCCATTTTTATCACACTTTTTCAAATTCAATATGTGTTAAATGAATTAATTCTTAAAATAAGGCAATTCTTAAAATTAAGTGAATATCGATCTGTGAGCAGTCATAGCTTTCAGAAAAGCCCGGCAGCCAAAAATCTCTTAATGTTTATATATCACCCAAAATAATAGTATCAATTAGTGTTGCAATTAATTCTATTTTAAATACATACTAAAAAATTTAATTTTCCCTTCACATTATAAAAAATTTTCCTTACCCC
Source organism: Gymnocheta viridis (assembly GCA_956483585.1). Taxonomy (NCBI): domain Eukaryota; kingdom Metazoa; phylum Arthropoda; class Insecta; order Diptera; family Tachinidae; genus Gymnocheta; species Gymnocheta viridis. Next base: position 98,924,310 of record OY101442.1, on the reverse strand, counting down.
AAGCACTTTAGTTATTAAAGTTGAATGGAAAAATTAATAAGGGTACTCATGAGGGCGTGCAAAATTGTAATTTGGCGAATTTGCGAAACTTACTCCATGCAGGCCCTTTTTAATAGCTATAATGCCAATTAACTTCTACTTCAATTTTTTGTACTAAATGGAGGGATTCTGCACGCCACCAACAATAACTTCCTTTACTTCTGCCTCACTTTATTAAGTTTGTAATTTTCTGTTTGCCTATTAGTAGTATGTGTTGTGTAATCGTCAAATTATACAGTATTGTATTTTTTTGTTGGTAATTTTCCTACAAAAGTGTGTTATAATTATACGTTTGAATTTTATATGTTTTATAAATGGATGTATTGCGGCCAGGTTTGGAGAAATTTTTTAGATTAATTTGTAAAAATCTTTTAAATATGTGATAAGTAAACCCAAAAAATACATTCTTCTCAATGATAAATATATGTATACTTGATTTATTTCAATTTAATTTGCAAACCAATTTAATCAAAATTGTTTATCGCGAAAAAGATATTAACTATTTCGCATAAAACTAGAATTCCCATATCTGGTTAATTTTGTTGTTCGACATAAATTATTTACTCACAATTAATTGACTACATTGAATTGACATTTAAAATACAAAAAAATGACGACACAACAAATTTGTCTGTTCACAAGCACATAAACAAATAACGATAAGCCATACGACTGAGCTTTTGAATTGAACAATTAAAAGGAATTGCTTGACTCAAGTTCAAATCCGAGTTTATCCAATTATTTTTTTTTAAATTTAGAAATTTTTGGATCAATTTTTTAAGAGTACCATTTGGAATAATTTATTATTTATCTAGCAGAACGGATCAGTACTGATTTCGAGGCCGCTACATACACTATCTCACCAGCGTTCTTTATTCGATTTTAGCACTTTTGACGGTGGATACTAGTGACTAGGAATATCAACTATTTAACCATATTATTTATCAAATTAAAATACGAAAAGTGCAACTAATTCATTTTAAAGTAAAGAAAAAGCGCATTTTGACTTACTCTATTCGGAGAGAGATAGAAATAATCAAAGTAAGAACTTAAATTTTTGACTTTGTTGGTTTCACTTTCACATGATGTATCCATTTTTAAAATTAGTTTTAAAAAATATTCTTTACTTCCTTCTTACAAAATGTGCCGCAGTACAGCGTCCACGAGAAGTTAGAATTTCGCAAAACTCAACTTGGCGAATTCTGCTTCGGATCTCAGTATTGGTTTGCTGACTGGGCCTCGGACCGTTGCAAAGAGAAGTCCAATTTTCCCCCTCTTTAGTGACGAGCAGTGTTGTTATATTTTTAAATATTTTATTAATAAAAAAATAACAATTTTTTCGACACAAAAATCTTTTTTTTTTAAAGGCATTTAATATGCCTACCAACCAGACGGTGTGTTACCTTCTTTGTGAAAGGGATAGTGAGAGAGGTAAGATGGTGAAAGTGAAAAAGCTTAACTGTTTCACAACTCTGATATTGAGCATCATGTTATTTTTTAGATCAGTGTTGTGGCGCCTCTGCTGTCAAGTATGCGCATTAAATGTGATGTACAATTGTCATACACCAGTATCAATTGCTGTGCAGTGACCAGTATTATGCTTTCGGCACTTAAACATTCCAACAACAACAAATCAAATGGCACATCTGAAAGAAAACACCAAAGTATGCATTATTTTTTGTTTTATACAATCGGATTTCCTACAGTTTTCACGAAAAAATAAGATTTTTACAAAAAACATCATTATTTTGCATTACACAAAAAGTTGCCAATAAAGGGTTAATCTTACGATATGACAACACTACTGACAAGCAAAATCGATGCATGACAGACGACGGTAACCCAAACGCCGCTTTCCAGTTGACAATTTTGGATTTTGTTGCATAAATGCTTCTGGTCTCGACGTTGTTGAGGCCATCGCCGGCAACGATGTTTGCTAATGATAAGCGATTTTGTTTCACACATTGGCGACATGTGATTTGAGTTATGTTACCTGGAAATGTTTCAAATATTTTCATTTTAAGTTTTCTTCATATGAAAAAATAAATAACAAAACTTTTTTAATCATTTCTACGTGCTGAAATAAAAATTTTATTACTTGATCTTGTTTGATATTTATTTCTTTGCACCACTTAATTTGAATATTTTTATTATTTTTATTTATTTTCTTGTCTCAGTGTTTAGCAATAATTTTTATTGTCAATTGCTGTAAAGAAGAATGTTCAGTATGTTGTGTCAGCACGTACTCATTCACCTGTTTTAAAAATATTTTTTTCATCGACTTTTTTTTTTCAATAGTTTTCTAAAATTAACTTAAACATCTATGAAAACGTTTGGTTTGAGTAAAAACATATAATCCGATTTTCAAAAATTGTTGGCGCCAAAAAGCCATTTTCTAATGCGACTAGACAATATGTGTACTACAACTAAATTATTTTTAAAACGTTTTTTTTTGTTGTTAAAATTTTTAATAACAAAATTGACATGTGTAATTAACATACCAATAAAAATTTATTTATTTATATATTTATTTATTTTGAATTTGTTCCTTTGATTTGGCATTTAATAAAAAATTCTTAACGCGTTTTGGACGGTGTGTGTTGCAAACTGTTTGTTTTTGTTGCATTGACTGCAACACACACAACTTGATTGTGTTCCATGCATTCACTACCGAAGAAGCAAGTTATACCTATAATTTGTATGAGTCTAGGAGTCAGTGTTTAATTTAGTTTCTTTTTTCATACGCTTTATTTAAATCCCAACGTTATTATTTATAAATAAGTTTCATTTTATTTATTTAAATATAATTTATGTCATTTTGACTGTGTGTGTGTGTGTATGTATGTGTGCCCGTCGTTTGGCTGCGTATTGCTTTGATTATTAAATTTTTTTTCTCTTGTGGGGGCCTAATTTATGCCTGCAGGCCTGGGAAACAAGACTAATTCAAATTAATTTGTGTAATAGAGAATTTGTTTTTATGAGCTGCAGGTGCAGAAATTTTATCTGTGGGTTGTTTGTTTGCTTGTTTTTCGTCTATTTGTTTTAATAATTTTCTTATTATTAATTTTTTGCTGCCATTTCCATACATAATTGTGTATGAGTGTAGCAGAAAAGCTGAATGAAATGAAGTGGTACAAATTGGTTACTTAAAAATTAAATGTGTTATTCAGAAAATTGTCAATCAGAGATCATTTAAAGCGTTTCCAGGAGTTCTTGCAACTAGGATTTTTACAAAAAGCTTTTGCTTGTTTCTTATATTTTATGTCACCCTGTTTCTCTGGGCTAGCCTTTTTTTATTACTAAATGTTTAGTCACTTATTTAATACAATAAAAAATATTATATACTCGTATTTTGTTTAAGATCTTTTATTGTTACCAAACAAGTTAAGTCATTTTCATTCAATGCTTTTCGATTTTTTTGACTCGTATAATTTTTAATTGAACCGTACTTTGTGCGATATTTTTATGAGAAAATTATTGATAGTTTATTTTTTTTTTAAATAACGGCTATAAAATTGAAAACGTTTGTCTAGTTAACTGAATTATTTACAAACTGTATAAGACAATTTATTGGTGAATATACAATTTAATCATGAGACAGAACAGGTCGTGACGAAATTTTCTATATTTCTATAAGTTTATAACATGAGCGTAATGAGATGCGAATATGTTTTATTTTAATACATTTATTTACTTTTTTAACACTCATTCTCACAAATGTCTTAACATATTGTTATAAAACTATAAGAGGGTAATTGCCGTTATGGTCCTCATGTTTATTAAGTGTTTCTCTCCAATTCGCTAGTCGATTGACGTTGCAGCCATATTCTGTTTCAGCAGGTAAATTTATACACTACATATATCTGACATTAAAAACAATCAAACATCTGAGTAAATTTTTATGATCAAAAATGCAAACAAATTTAATTTTCTCTGTACAACACTGAACAGCAAATCAAATATTTATAAGCACTTGAAAATTGTAATTGATAATACAATTTGCCAAATGACATTATTGCTAAAAATTTAACCCCTTTTCTTAACAACATTTATTAATATTTCTCTATTTATAGGAAATAAAATGTTGATGTGGAATGTGCCATAAGCCAACAAGAACCACCACATTTGTTTTTGTGTTTTTTATTTACAACAGGACACAAGCAAATGGAAAACCAATCGTAACATGTGCGAACATCGTTTGCCACATTAAGAGGCAGAATCCTTAAATGGCGTTGCGGTAGTGCATGTGTGTGTGTGTGTGTGCGTGCACGTGTGTGTGTGCGTTTAAAAGACCGAGAACATACTACATATTAATAATCCTCATAAATATTTTCTACTAAATAACAAAAATGCAATTTCAGTTTTAACCATCTGTCATAATCGATGAAGTTTAGTAGAAGATTGTGTTCAAGAAAGTAATTTTAACATTTTGTACTCGTCTTCGTAATAATTCCCCAAAGAGATGATGTAATGAGCCATCATATGAAAAGACCAGAGACCGTAAATGTTACGACCTTTTTCAAAAAAGTCAATAGATATTTGTTATTTTTGGACCGAAATTTGTTTCGACGAAAAATAACAGCTAAATTTTTTTGTGAAAAAAAGAGTAAAAATTTACTTGATATTTTTTTCGGTGCAAAAAATAATAATTAAAATTTGGCCTTTAATTATTTGTTTTATTTTTAACTGGAAAAAGAATAGTAAAATTTTAAACTAACTTAAGGTTGAAAAAAATATCGGGAAAATATAAACTTAAAATTTTTTGCTTTTAAATTTATATTAATCGAGACTGCCTCGATATCTTTTTTCAAAGACTTAAAAAACTTTTGTTTTTTGAATAAGTTTCAAAGCCTGCTTACTAGCTTATACTATTGTAATTTTTATAATTATCATTGAGGTTTTAAAAGTTTTTGTATAAGTAAAGAGGTTTGAAACATTTAAAAATTAGGTTTAAGGTCTACTGATGATTTGTCTTTAGCACCAATGAAATGCATGTATATAAACTAGCTAAAAAACCCTCAACAAACAAAAGTTTTTTAAATTTTTTACTTTTTTTCAAAAAAGAAATAATTATCTCAAATGATTATTAAGCATCACTTTGCTATTTTAAAATCTCAAATACACAAACTATTAACGTACAAATTTTTGAATATAAATTTCGAAAAAATTTTACTTTCGATCCCTGGAAAAGTCTTAATATTTAATGTATTTATATTTTGAGCACTTTGACAAGAAAAGAGTAAAATGAACTGCATTTAAAAAAAATTGGAAATTGCCAGCACCATTAGTAAACGTCTGGACGATTATTCAGATTTTCCGAAGATCACAGGCAGGGGAGATTAATATGATAACTATTCGAAAATACAAAGCAGTCAGTAAGAAAATGCAGAGAAGAAACTTCATTTTAAAAATTATAGTATTATGTAGTTCCAGATTTCCTAAAGATAAGATTATATAGTTACCTTAAGCTTTCCTATAACGCAGTAGCTGCAAACCGCAAATAAACTAAATTCTTTGCTGTCGACTACTATTATCAGCACTGAGTCCTTATAAACGCTAGGATCTTACCGGTACTGAGTTCCCCTATTTTTTTCATATCGAAAATGTGTTCGTTTAATGCTGCCGTCTCAGCTTAGTGTAAGCAGAGTCTGCAATCATCATACTTTATTATTTTCACACAAAGATTTGATTCAATGTAGTGTAATCAAACATTCGAGATCCATTAAAAAGCGGTTTTCGAAAACTCGTGATTTTTAAAACCCGGTTTTCGGTAGTTTCTACTACAAACCAGCTCGAACAACAGGTTTTTAATTTTTCTTATAAATTTATTTAAATTGTTTCACATTTAATTAATATTTTTCCACATAAAAAATTGAAAAATAAAAGCTCTACAAAGTTGTTGAATGTGTTTCTATTAATTGTAAATTAGCTTCAGAGAAAGTTATCCAATATAAATCGGGAAAACTAATTTTAATTATCTTTAATATTAAACATTTCTTAAGATGTTTTATGTACAACTAAAACAGCACTTTGTTACCAACTTCTTTGTGAAAATTTTCTGTGTTGTTATTTTTCCTGCTGTTTCTAAGATTTTTTTTCTAATTTTAATGCATAATTTCGTTTATAAAGAATGCAGCTGCTTAAGTATTTTGGTAAGATATGTATATGTATATGCAGGTGAATTGCCTATCTTTTTCAGATATTCTACTTCAGGAACAATTTAAATTTTCCAAATCAATATTTTAAAAGTAATCTTTTGGTACGTGTCAAGTAAACTTTGTTTTAACCAAACATGTGATGGAGGATGAGAAATGAATTATAAAGAAATATATATCCCTCGTATTCTATTTCTCTTGATAGTTCAGTAAAATATATCAACCCTATTCACAATCTTGTGCATTTGAGATTGCATATTTTTGCAATTGCAAACCTTTTCCAGCAATCATGAACGACCTTGATGATTTATTTTGGAATACTTTTTTGCAAAACACGAAATTCACACTCAACTGTGAAAAAAGATTTTTTTATATATTTAGATTTACACATGCGCATGCATGAATAAGCGGTGGGAGAACATTTTGGTATTCTGGTTTGCAATTAAGTGTTGCATACGTAGAGTGTTGATTATTTATACAAGAGTAGCAAGTGCATATCTTGGTATTTTTTTAGTCTAAAGTAAAAATATGCTACACCAGTTTGCAAATGCTACGATGCAAGATCATTTGCACTAGATTGTAAATTGGGATATGGTATTTTTAACTAAATTTGCTACGGTGCTTATCGTGCATGGCGGAACATAATGTGCACATTTACCCAGCTGGCATTAACTAGATTTCCCTGTTTTCAGAATAATTAAATACATTTTCATTCCCATTTCAAGTGAATGTTTCTAATATCCTGACTCCAATTATTCAATGAATTAAAAACTTGAATTTTTAGTAAAATTATAGAAATCTGAAGCAGATTGAAAGGCCGGAGGAAAAAACATTTATTGAGCGACTTCTCCTCCAATTTGGTACATACCAGAGGCCAATTCACATAGTTTGTTCTAAAGTTTTAGTATGTTTGTTAATACACAATAATAAATTCCTTCAAAAGTTCTAAATTCCTGCCTTAACAGCAAAGTCGAGTAACTGAAAAAAACATTTGCTAAACTTTCTCAAACCTTAAATGGACTCTTCATATGAAGTTATTAATATTATAAAAATAATGTTCATCTTTCCCATTTTTTTTCGTGCACATTTGTTTTTATTAATTTGGGGGTTAAATTTCATGTCTTAAGCCAACAATCTGCCACTGTAAGCTTGCTACTGTTCCAGTGCCTGCTGTCGTGCCTCATATTTGTAGTTGCATGTTTGCAGGCTGGTAAAAAGATGAACATGTGTGTCTGTCTGTCCTTCCGTCTGTATATACGGCCATTACGTGAGTTCGTGCCATAAGTGAGCAGATCATAAAGATACCAAAACTGATGAATAAATAATATGACACTTCATTTAGATAAGAACGAAGAAGAGGAAACTTTCTCTCTAAGCTGGACAGCCCTTAAACAAATCACCCGAGTGGTATAAATTAATACAGAATATTAAAAGAAGAGAACTATCAATGATTTCCCTTAGGATCTTAAAGGGACACAAACAAATTGTGTATAAAGGGGTTAAAGCGTTAACTAAATGAAGTTATCAAATTGTAAATAACAGCAGTGCAGAATCTTTATAAAGATAAAACATGAAATATTTTTTAGCATATCGCAAATGTAAGTTGTATATTTTTTCTTGTGCAGCTCATGAAGGTGGAAAAGAAATATTTATCCATTTTAGAAAATTTTATGAATTTTGACATCGATTAGTGCATATTTTGCTCTTTAATGCATTTTTTGGCATATTTCAGTCTTAAGAGCTTATTTACAGCATTTTTTGAGATTCTCGAGCACAATTCGACTTTTTTTTGAGGATATTTTGATGTATTATTGGTATTTGTTTGCTTATGAATATTTTTGCAATGGAAGCACCAAACTTGTTTTAAGTTCTCATCAACAGATGCCTTTAATATTGTTTTAAATATCAGTTGAAACGTGTTATATTTCGGCCACCTACAATATCTTTTACAGTCTGTCTGCATTTGCTGAAATCAAAGTAGTTTTAAAATATGATTTTGAGAAAGGCTTTTATCTCTTAAATATTTCCCTAGAAGATCAGTTGACGTTGAAAGAATGTTTTCAATGTATAAAAGTTATTTAGATTTATTCAGAAAACACTTTTCATTCGAAAACTAAAACCATATTTTGTTGTTTATTGCAATAACAATTGCTAATACAAAGTTTCTACTATTTTATTCAAAATTCTTAATCTTCTTAGAAATTGATCTACAATTTTTGTTACCATTCAATTGTTTTGTTTCTGATTATTTTATTTTTATCTTATTTTCAATGAAAATGTTGCTGAATTGTTGCATATAAAATATTTACTATTTTCCAGGAAGCCATTTTTTTTTTGTTCTTTCGAGTATATTTCTCCAAACTTTTAGAGCTTATTTTCACATTTTTAGTGCATATTTAATGCGCATACAAACCCTTTTTAGCGTATTTCAAAAAAACTAGCTTTGCGAAATACAAGCTTAAAGTTTTAAGTTAAAATTTAATTTAAAATAGTATTCTGCGTTCAAAAGGAGTATGAACAAGTTATTTATATGGATTTTTTTATATAAGTAAAAAACTATATGCCAGTCAGTTGTGCATTATTAACACAAAAATCTAATTTTTTGAGTTATGATGATGTTTCTGAAAATCGAGGGAAGAAAATAATTAAGCAGGCATAACTGAGGAAATTATGAAATTCATTTTTCCTATTCCTGATTTTTAATAATGAAGTGAATTGATAGTGATGATGAAGTAAATGAGAAATCTTTATATTTCTTTTTCTTCCAAATTTGCTTACAAGTTCTAATGTTCTAAAGTTGTCAATAAAAATATATTCATCAAAAGGTTCTTATTAATTATTTTCTTCTGATAAAGACTTGATTAAAATGTACCCACCCAACTTCACCTGTAAGTGTTACTTTTTCTTCTTATCAATATTTTTAAAGGTGAGTAATTAGAAACCAAAAAAAAATACTTCAAAAGTATTTAGCCGAGTACTTTTTTATAAGTACATATTTTTAAAACAAAAATTTATTGTATCCATCTGCACAAGTATTTGTTAAGTGTTTGAAGTACTTACGACATAAATTACTGCGCAACATTAATTATAAATTTAGTTCACTTGTACTTTTTTTGAGCACAATTCACATTTTTACGGTTTTATATATATAATATATTTTTAATTTAAGAATACATTTTAATTTTGCACTAGAATTACTATCGGATGTTTTAAATGAAATTTAGCACAGATATATTTATTTCATGATATTTGGCTGAATTTCCTTTATCGAAAAGGGTCAGATATTTGATATGAGAAAAATACTTTAAGTAAAATAGAGCGGAATATAATGTCGAAAATTAAGAAAACACAGATGCTTGAGGCGACAAGCAGTTTTTTCTTAACACAAAAAAGTTTGAAAATAAATAATATGAAACGATTTTAAAAGTTTTTGTCAATAAAAAGTAGAAATTATTTCATAGAAATTATTTTTGAATGCCTAAATCAAAAGTTAAAGAAAGTTGCGAAATTTTCGTTCAACATATTCTACAAATTCTTTTTTTATTTATGTGAATTAAAAATAAATTTTAAGTACGTACAGCTTTTCTGGCGAACAGGTAAGAATGGTGACTCACATTGTGTAGGTTCCAGGCTCAACACTCAGGCATTTTCATATATATTTTACAATCAAACGCTTTGTCCATTTTATATTATTTAGTGCGAGACCCATCAAAGACTTGGTCATGACTTCCATTAAGAGCAACCTTCTTTTCAGTCACAAAGTAAAGGGTGGGCAAATTTTAGGTTTAAAAGTAAATTGGCTTAAAAATACACATTTTATTTGACAAATTCAGTTCTTTTGATACCAATGTAAAGTAGAAATATGGGAATTAATAATGGAATATGATGTCGGGCAAATGTCCACCTCTATTCGTCGTCAGACGTTCGCTCTTTCAGCAAAATTTTAAACCTCATTTTGCAACAAAGCTTCGCTTATCTCGTCAATGCAGCGCCGAATTTCATCTTTCAGGGCGTCAGTTGTTTGTGGTTTGTTCACGTAAACCCGGTCTTTGAAGCGGCCCTAGAGAAAAAAAACCCAGCGGCGTTAAATCACAAGAACGAGGCGGCCAATGGACATCGCCAAATCGAGAAATTACGCAACCGGGAAATTTCTCATGCAATAAATTAATTGTTAGGCCGGTTGTGTGACTTGTGGTGCCGTCTAGCTGAAACCAAAGGTCATAGATGTCAACGTTAGCCAATTGTGGCCACAAAAAAAAATCGGTTATCATGATTTGGTAGCGCAGAAAATTTACGGTGACGGTGTTTCCTTGCTCATTTATGCAAAAATACGGGCCGATGATGCTGCCTGACCACAAACCTCACCATACCGTCACCTTCTTTGAATGGAATGGTTTTTCGAGGACTGTTTTTGGATTTTGTAAGACCCATATGTAACAATTTTGTTTGGGGCCTCATCACTAAAGATGATTTTGTTAAAAAAATTAGTTGTTTTCATTCACCATTTTGATAGTAAATTTTCACAATTAAAATTCTTTGTTCAAGAATATAGCTTTCCATGGATAAAATTTCCCAACTTTTTATAAATAAATGTCAAAGTATGACAGCTCAATTGTTGACATTTCATAATTTGAGAGCCAATTTACTTCCTTACCTCAAATTTGCCCACCCTTTACATACCGTCTGAATTACTTTGCAGTATTTCTAGAAGCACTTACTAGTAAATAAACAAGTACATAGTTTACTCTCTGTGTAGGGCGCAATAGTGGAGCTTGCGCTTATCATTTGAACTCATTACTTTGCCATCAAAGTTGTTCCTTGAAAGTTCATAATCTCAATGAAAAATATTTGGAAAAAATTATTTTTTCTTTCTGTGTATAAAATCAATTTTTTTGCTGATATCTTCGCTTGCTTATATTTTTAGGTGCAACCACCTGTTAAGAGAAAAATATTTCCTTTTTTTTTAAATTTTGTTTTAACGAATTGATAAGAAAATCTATTTTATAAACAAAAAAATACGTATAAAAATTGTTTGCACTTAAATTTCAACACATTACAACTTAAAGGGTGTTTATTTTTAGAGAACAAAAGTTATATGAACGAGCTGTGTGATATACACTGTCCAAGATTTTTCCTAATAATCCAACTTACTTCATAAAAAGCAATTGATCATAGTGCGATCTCATGGAACACCTCTTCATAATTATTCCTGAAATTTCAGTATTTTCAAGCACTTAAAAAAAACACCTGTTATTTTCAAAAAAAAAATTGATTGAAGACCTGGAAAACTAAATAATTTAGATATGATAAAAAGCTCTACCCTAACAAGGCCATTCAAGCACCTATTCCGTCAAGTAACCAACCGTTTCGGGGAGACAGGAAGACTTTGAAATGTTCTTGTTATTCGCTTCTTTTGTCAGTTCATTCGCACTCAATTTGCACTTAAAATAATTATTTATTTGTTTGTTTTCACTCGCCACTAATTGAGCAAAATGTAATTGATTAGAGTTTGCATGAAACCTTTTCGTTGATTGGCCAATAATCTTAACTGAGGAACTCGAAATATAATAAACGAAACGTTGGGAAATTTTGTAATTATATTTTTTAATTATTGATTACTACACCCGTCGTAAAATTAGAGTTTTATTGGCGAAATTTAAAACAAAAAATCAAAGCTATTTTAATTTCAAAACGAGTCGAATAATTAGGAAAATAATGAGCTTTTCCAGAGGTTTGGGTAATTATTGGATTGATTGATGTTGAAATGGTACAACACAAGCAGGATGTGAGATGCCGAAGAACATGTTATTTTTTATGTTCAAGTATTTTGTCCGAGGGGTCGTACTTTCAATGGCTTCAGCTGTTATTCAGCGGGCTACTGAAAACTAAGCGACTTATTAGAACACTTTCAAAAAATTATGAACCGCAAAAGAATACGAGAGTTATTTGTATTCTAAAGCAAATACAACTTCAATACAATCAATATTTAAATTTAAATCATCAAATTAACGTTAAGTTAACCCATTATAACTCGTTTGGTTTTATCCCAAATTTTTCTTTCTGCTCTTTGTTTTTATTTACTCGTAAGACAAATATTTTTAGTTTGTTTAGGACTTAAGTACGTTTTATTTTTGTTTCTTGCACCCAGTTGTATGTCCTGTTCTACCGTGTAATTTGAAATTAAGTAGTATTTATTTTTCCATTATTTCTTTGGAATATTAAAGAATATCAATTCTTTCTTTCGAACTTTAACATAATAATAATAATAACATTTCATGTTTAATTTTATCTCAATACTTCCTCTTCCATTTTTTACGTTCCAAATTTTGTTGATAATAAAAACAATATATAAATATTAATTGTTCTATAATCTTAAGGGTACTTTTCTAACGCTATCTAATTATTGGGTGTTGTAGTATACCAATAATTATTTTTCTAATTTTATAGCTTTTTATTTGTAACTTTGCAGGTGTCATTAATTTGTAGCAATTAAAATCATTTCGCATAATGATTTTTAATTGCTTATTTTGTTATAATTGATTAATGGTTTAATTGTCATAGGTTTTTGTGTGTTTTATGATCGCAATTATTATTTACTATAACTTTCTTTTAACACAGAAATTCGCGTAACAGTTTTACGAAAAAATATATTGAATTTTTAGGATTGCTTGTTACTTTTTTATTAAAACTAGAAATCGGTTTATATATATTTTAATCTTTTTCGCATAATATTCTTTTACTGTGTTTAGAGTTTAGAGTTTTTTATGATACGCAGCCAAATTCAACAAAGTCTTTTCTGAGACCAATTAAAAATATTTTGCAGGATGATGTCAACATTGTATGACGCACGCAATGATTCTCTAACAATTTTATTACAATCGTTGACCACCATTAGATGGATTGCCATTTAATTCATTTGACCCATTCTAAAATTATTTACTAGGTTAAAATAATATCAACATTATAAAGCCATAAAATTTTAAAAACGATTTTATTGTCGTTATAAGTTTATCGAGAAAATATGGAAATTTTTCTTTTGTTTATATTTATCTGTGGAACTCAGTAACCCAGTTACACGTTACCATAGAAACATTTTTTAAATCACTGGGGGTGGAGATTTTCACCCAGCGAACGCTTTCTTATTTAGTTATTTCCACTTTTTCGATTGTGGTCTAAAAGGATACTCAGCCGAATGTACTTCGATTATTTCTAAGCAGCCTCTTAGCTGGACTGCCTTGAGGCCCCCTCTTTCATGATTAGGGCTTTTTTTGTCTCCTGGCTACACGTTTTAATTTATCAAACTTCTATCTAAATTCCCATTTTGCTCGTTTATTCGCTTTTTCGTTTTGCACAATCGTCATCGTCATGCTTCATCCGCAAATACTCCGAAAAGACGGCACGGAACCTATTTGAACAAAGATTTGGACTTTCGCATCGTCATCGACAAGACTGCTGCAGGGTGCTGTTGGCTGAAGTATTTAGCTCGCTGATTACAAAGCAAATAATGACCTAGAGCGTGGATTCGAGCCCAGTTTCAGGCAAGTCATAACATCCAGCATATTTCAGATGTGCATTATTAGTGTGCGGTTGTATTTGTTGTTGGTGGACTGTGTTAACTGACAAAAACATAGTACTGGCAATTGATACTGATGTATGCTAGTGTACATCACAGTGCCCTACTTCGTCGGTATTGCAGCGAAATCGGCGGCGAAGTAGAATAATTAATGAAATCGCTACACAGCTTAAAGAACACATTTAATGCGCTTACATGACAGCAGAGGCGCCACAACACTGATCTGAAAAATAACATAACGCGCAATATCAGAGTTGTGAAACAATTAAGCTTTCTCACTTTCATAATCTGTCCTCTCCCACAATCCCTTTTCCAAAGAAGGTAACACACTTAGTGGTTGGTAGGCATATTAATTGCCTGAGTGTAACTTTCAAATAATAAAAAATAAAGATAATTTAGATATTAACTTTTCCACATTAGAAGGTTTTCCTACAATCTATGGGCCGGCCTGTGTAATGGAAACTCATTTTCGCAGTTGCATTGGTTAAAAGCTTTCTCAACTGCCGCCCTTAGTCTTCGTTACTGACACTTCCACCCTCCAGCCACAAGACATTTTTATAAATTTAATAAAATTAGTATCTTAAACTTCTCTTACCACACAATTTACAGAGTTTTAGTTATTTACTTAACTTTTCATCTTAAAAAATAATGTTTTTTATGACAGCATATAGAATTTGAAAAAGAAAAAGTTTTTATTTCAGAGGAAATTGTATTGTAAATAAAACAACTGATTTATTTTTTTTTTTTGAAACAAAAGTATTTGTCTATTATATAAATTTAGAAAGTGATGAACGAAATTCCCACACATGCGTACAAACAATCAAGGGTTATTCGTATACATGTATACGGACATTCAGTCATATAAGTTAGATATAAGCGGATTTTCAGACAAACGACTTAAAAATTTAAATCGTTCAGTGCCAGCGTTAATTCTATCACGTACTCGCCTTATATTGTTCCCGTTGTAAAGTATTCTGGTGGAGAAATGCCATGATTGATTTAGCATCATTTTTATCAATTTGTTTTTGGCAAATTTATAACTTTTATAATAATAATAGATTGATAAACTACATTAGGTAAAATAATATTGTTGTCAAGGTAATCCACACTTTATGAATGGGTATAACATGCGAGGGCGGAATGATATTCAATTTCATTTATATTCAATTGATATTTATTTCTCAACATAGTCTCCTTTTAGCTTAGTAAGACGATATTCCAACTTTTTTGTACCATCTGAATAATACGATGAGAACCCCTCAAAATACGCGTTAGTTTCTGTAATCACTTCTTCGTTTGAGATGAATCTTTTTCCTGCGATCCAATTTTTTCAAGTTTGGAAACAGGAAAAAGTCACTAGGAGCTAAATCTGGACTATAAGGTGGATGATCAACCAATTCGAAGTGTATTTCACGTAATTTTAGCATCATATCTAATGCTGTGTGAACCGGTGCGTTGTCTTGAAGAAAGAGCACTTTTTTCTTCTTTAAATGTGGTCGTTTTTTCTTGATTGCATCAGTCATATTGATCCAATAATGCACGATAATACTTTCCTGTGATTGTGGATCCTTTTTCAAGATAATCGATGATCAATATTCCGTGTGCATTCCAAAATACAGTGGCCATAACCTTGCTAGCCGATTTCACTGTCGACTTCCACCAGCTTCCACCCATTGTTTCGATTCATTTTTGGTTTCATAAGTGCACTGGTGGACCCACGTTTCATCAACAGTTATTAATCGACGCCAAAAATCAACAGGATTACGCTTTATCATGTCCAAACACCACTGTGAAAAGGTCTGTCGAACTCGTTTTTGTTCGACACTGAGGAAACGCGGCACCCATCTTGCCGATAGCTTTTTCATATGCAAATGTTAATGCAAAATGTTGAACACACGTTCATATGATATGTTTACCATTTCAAAAATCTCACGTAACTTGACTCGGCGATCATTCATAACGATATCGAGTATTTTCTTGATATTTTCTTCAGTAACCACCTCATTTGGCCTTCCTGCTGATGGTATTGTTACAGTGCTTGTTCGGCCGCGTTTAAATTCAGCAATCCAATATTTTACCATGTAATCTGATGCAGCAGACTCACCGTAATGTTTTTCGAGCTTTTCTTTTGTCTCCTTCGCCGTTTTCCCTTTCAAATAATAGTGTTTAAAAACTGCACGAAATTCACTTTTTCCATTTTTCGAGAAAGACAAAAGTTGATTACTTACTTCAAACGACTACAACAAATAAACTAATCGATGAATTTGGGTAAAATTTTAACAGCTGACGTTTGACAGATCGCAATTTCTAAAAAAAAGTTTTTGTTTTTGTGCTTTCATCTAGCGCTAGGTAGCTTCAATATCAATCCGCCCTCGTATTTGCATTTTTCAATTTTCTTTCTTATATGTAGTTCAAATATAAGTTTTCTATTCACGCTGTCTATTTTTTCGGCTCTAGCCCTTTAGTTTGTACGCAGAAAGATACGGTTTCAAGAAATATCAATGAAATATTTCACCACTACAATAAACCATTTCATTGCAAATTTTCAATCTCTGCTCTTCATAAATTTTTCTTAGTTTATTGTATTAATGAAAAACGTTACATTATTTAAACGAATTTTGTTTTTAATAAACTTATGATAAATTGTAAGTAAGTAAGTCGTACGATTTTTCCTGCTTATTGCGTTCGATTTTTCCAAAATAAATTACTTAAAAATGTTTTTCAATTCCTATTTTTTATTACATACAAAGCTACATTTGTAAATCCATAAGCACATGGTCATGAATTAAAATATTGAAGACAAATCAACTATTTTTCATTACTTGAATTGACTGCAATCAATGAAACAATATTATAAAATTAAAATCATTCTTTAGATGAAAAACTTTTTGTAAATTTATGAATCAATTTCATTTATAATATGTAAAAATAGATTAACTTCATGTATATCAAAGCTATACAAATGAGGTTCATAAATACAATGAAACATTCTTTATGAAGGAATTCATTAGCTCAGTTTCATTTCATGTTCTAAAAGTTGTATGCAATTTTAATTTTAAGCGAGGAAGACAGAAAAGAAAATACGAAATTAATACATTTCAAATTCAACTCTCTCACTTAAAATGAAAATTACAAACAGCGAAGTTGCGTAATCTAAATATTGAATTAAAATTAAAATTGCGTGCAACAAAGCTTGCCTAGTGTGTAATGCAATTGTTTGCTGGGCTAAATGAGTATTAAAGTTTGTGTTTAATCATGGCGATAATGTTTTTCTTATTTGTCTCTACAAAATTTTGTAATAGATCAAAGAGTTTGCATTTTGCCAATAAATAAAATAAACAAATTTGAAAAATATTAATTCGCCGAAGCAGAGCCAATACAACAACTGTGGCATAATATTTTAGCCAGTAGTTTGTATTCCAAGTGAATGTGTATGGTTCTGTGCTAGTGTGTGTGTGTATTTGTGCGTGTGTGTGTGTGCCGGAATGTAGAGAACAGAATCTGGCAATTGTTTGGAATAAAAAATAGTATGGGTGTTGATGTTGCAAAGAAAGCGAACAAAAAATATAATAATAAAATATTGACGATGATCGACAGGCCAAGATCATCAATATGGTCATAAATAGACAATAACATATGTGCATTTCATTGATTAAACGCCCGTACTAAGGACGTACGTCATAAAAGTTTTTGTTTCTAATAAAAATAGAAAAAGTATATGTTTTTTTTTTTGGTAAAATAATTTAAAATTGCAGCTGCAAACATTAATCAAAATCATCTATAGAAAAAGACTTATATTTAAATAGGTCTGTGAGATTTTAACATGCACTTGCAAGCTGTATCATGTTGTGCAATAGGCTGTCTTCCAATACATCATTGAAA
This sequence comes from Gymnocheta viridis, assembly GCA_956483585.1. NCBI lineage: Eukaryota > Metazoa > Arthropoda > Insecta > Diptera > Tachinidae > Gymnocheta > Gymnocheta viridis. The sequence goes on along the minus strand of OY101442.1, from coordinate 98,906,661 downwards.
GATATGCTACATAAAACAAGTACTTCATCATACTAGTGATTATCATTGTTTTGAAGATGATTTGGTGCACTTAATACTATAATTTAGAAACCGAACCACACCACGTCTACATATTGATCGCTAAGTTTTTTATTTGTTGTACTGTTTTCTTCAAATCTATCATTTGACATTTTATCGATCGATGAGTGTTATATACACATATTTACGAATATGTATGTAGCACTCAAGAAAACAACTAATGCCGGCATTCTAAGCTCGATGACAAATTAAAAATTAGAACAAGTGGCAACTTTTACATTGTTCAGGATATAGAAATTGTTGTAATTTTCTCATTAGTCACGAAGCTTAAAATGACAACCTTATCGCACTTTAGTATAATTTTACTATCAGCATCTCTGAGAAAGTGAATGTCAACCCCTTTTCTGTAAAGAAGGATCGCCGGTACACCAACTGGCGGAGTAGCATTGGCCTATTAGTTTGGAGCATTTTGATGATCGTCCGAAACAATACGACTCCCACCATGCTGCCACGATTCATTTATTTAAATAAGTAATGAGTTTAATAAATTTATTTTAACATTTAATTCCTCTACATCACTGTAATTATCATTTATGGTCATCGGACTTCACCTCGTTTTTTTTTGTTATCTTTTTTTCATGTAATAGAAGAAATATTTATTTTTTTCATTTGTCCATTTTGCAGTCACACGTGCTTTTACGAGTATTTAATAAAGAACATCTGTGCAAACATGACGCCAAATTTGTCGAACAAACAGCAAATGATCATGATGCCAAACGATTTTAATATGTTCCACATGAAGCGTCGCGGCCAGTATTGAATTATTATTAAATGGTATTTGTTTAAATATGTTTTGAATAATTTTTGAATGCCAACAATTTGCATAATTGTAAGTATAACAAAATATTTTGATAAAACGGAGTGAGATAATGAAAAAAGAATGTAAAAGATGCTTTTACGACAAAGTAACTATTTGTTCAAGTTAAACTTTTGTCAAGAAGACAACGTTTGGTGAGACGTTTTGGGCAACAAGAATTTTTCTAATTATAGTTAGAATTAGATTACTAAAAGAGATAGTTTAAATAAAAAAAATTAGAAACGAATTTAAAGAAGGGGGAAGCGATAAGCGATTTTCCACAAGACAAGTACACAAGTATTACAATATCAGTAAAATTTCCTACTGAGATTCAAAATATGTTTTTTCTCAGCTAATTGGTTGAATGTTTAACTTTATATTTTGCATTTGAAAACTTTAAAATATAACAAATAAGCTCACTTCAATTCATAAGAGAAATATACACACTTAGTATCAAGTTTATCCAAATAGATGTTAATCGATATCAAAAACACATTTAACCCAGTTTATACACTTCACTGATCTTGGCCACATGACCCAATGATACAGTCGCTTTTCCAAGAATGAACATAAATGATTAATTAACTGAGCAATAAAATCAAAGCAATTTATGATTGAATGAACAATAAATACCGGCATATGCATTCACTAGAGAGAAGTAATTTAAAAATTTAAACTTAGAATGGGTGTCACTACTATCTTGAATGATTATAAAGAGGTGCAGTCTACTAGCCGTATGAACAAAATTGGACTCAGATACATACCTGTCGGATTTTGTTATTTGTAAATGAGCTTAAACAATTTTTAACAAGTTTAATTTTTATGGCTGCGGGTCAGTGCTTTAGACGATTTAGTATTTTTTGGTTTATATGCGCAATGCTGAATAATATGCAATTAATTGCTGGTTTATGGCACTTGAGATGAAGTATCGACAGGATAGTCGGTGTAAATATTAAACCAGACCCCAGCCAAATAAAGTGTAATTTGATTTTTTATAAAGTATCTTTACATAAAAATTCGACCGCTTTTAAACCAATGTACCGCCTTTTGCCGAATCGTTCTCTTACTGAAACGTTGCTTAATTAATAATTACATCATTTATCCCTTCACTCATGGCGTACATGTACTCAATCCATTCAAATAATGTAACACTTCAATATCTGCTTTTGTATGTTTGCACTCGAACTTTATATTTATATCTGCCTCGCTTTTGATTCAATACGTTTTTGCTCACTTTGCTAGCAATTAGTGTTAAAAGATGTGAACTGCCACAAATTGTTAACACATGCACCACAAACTATTAAAAACTCAAAAACAAAAAGGAAAGATAAATTTAAAATAATAATATAGTCAAATGAAGGAAAACGAAACCATTTCATATTTAAAGAGAAACAACAAAAAGAATTTAAATTTTGTTAATCAACAGACCTCAAACAGATGAAATAATAAAAAATAAATAAATAAAATCATTAGACTACAAAAGACGCAACATAAATACACGTAATTGGTATAATTCAGAAGATTGGCCGAGAAGTGAATTAAAACAGTATAACATTTATGCTGCAAAGTATTGCGAGGCTATGAGATGAATGCCTGGCGGACTGGCAAGAGAGAAAAAGATTTGCCACATGTGTGGCACCCAACCCACACTTGTTAGTACGATTATAACTTAAGGATGATTGCCGTAAACGAAATACTGTGGTGCGGCTTGCATTTACTGGTATAAATAAATATTAATTTGATTATTTTTTGCAACTCTGAGACTTCTTCATTTTTCTCTGGGCATGAAAACTTTTTGTCAAGAACTGTAACCGATGTTCCATGCTCTGGCCCAGTGTCCAATAATATTAAACTACACGCTGCGATGTCAGACATTTTATCAGTGGCTCATGTTCTCATCAATGACAATGACGATAGTCATGTCATCAATGGAATGGCTGGCATACCAACATCAGAGAAATGAACAATTGGAATCAATTTAATGCAATGAAAAAAATATATGAATAGATTATGGTTGCTCTTTTGATTTGTATGTTATTTCGTCAAAGAAATGTTTTTATTTAGTTATCAGTTTTATGCTGAAACATAACTGAACTGATATTTTCAATTCATAATTTATTACAACTTTCTATTTTAATTTTATTTCTTACTGAAGCGACAGCCATTCGAACCTTGGACTTGTCATAGATCAGTCAACGAGCTTACCACCTCAGCGAAGGCACCCTGTTAATAGCACTTTATTCTATTCGTTCTCATTAGCGGAAATCACCTTTCGTCGCACATCTTACTCTCTATTGCGATGCAAAAGCAATTTCAGTGTAGAAATAGTTTTACTTGGTACCATTTTTCATAATTTCGCATAATTTTCTGCTACAAAGTGTGAGTGGCTTTTTCAAGCGCTTAGCAAGTTAATTATAACAGCTAATTTAGAGTTTGCCGCATCGTATAAGCTAATCCGCAGACAATATTTCAACGCGAATGCAGCCGAAAATATTTTCACGCAAAGCAAGCGTCCGGTTTTTGAATAAATTTTCTAAGACTTTATAAAAGATTTGTTTGACATTGATTTTTTAGCAATATTTCTTTCAGCAGTCTTAACGTCAATTTAATTCCAACTCAGATAGTTTTTGTGGCGGCTCCGTCGGCGTAAAATATTTTAAATGCAGGTGTCTACTTCTTTTGATTGTAAAAATAAAACTAAAAACACAGCTGTCATAGCATTGCTAACCTTTGCAATTACCAATCTGCAATGGTTTTTGATTATGCATATTTGTTCAAGTAATTCAAATCTCATTTCCATGTATTTTGCTGTTGTGCTCTTGCACAATATAGCACATACGCTAGATTTGCAATATATGCAAGGTTTGCAAGAGTAGTTTGCAACGCTATTGTTTGTTGTGTTCATCAATAGGAAGACAAAGTGTCACTCGGTCGGTTACGCGTTTTGTCCAAATATGAACGCTGTACTGCGTTTGTTTTTAAAAACGCTTTCATATTTTATTAATAGTTTTTTCATGGTAATGATAATGCAAGTTCATCAATGTGATGCCTTTTTTCATCTTTTTAAAAATTGCTTTAAAAACATAAATTATTAAAACAATAAATTTGTATTCAAATACAAACTACAAACGCAATTGCTATTTGATTTTTCCATTTTAGCTGTTAATAATATTCCATCGAATTGATAGCATTGCACTCACAGTTTAATTTATATCTAAAATATGTCAAAATTCATCGATGACGTTTGTGATTAGAATGATGTTAGTTTTCGTTTTATGAATGACATATGTCATAGAATTGGTGTCACAATTTTGATTATCATCAATCTGAAGATCAATTTTTCTTTGTGTGTTATCCGAAATGATTGATTCAGCAGTAAACCTGATAATACCCATCATCAAACAGAGTGCTATTCATGTCACTATCGGATCATTACTGGATGGAGTAATAAAATTATTACTTTTAAATAAAAAAGTTTAGTTATTCACATTTTAAATGATGAACGGCCATGGGGCGCTCAGCTAAAAAAACGCGCTCATTAGGGATTCGGTGTAAAGAATGGAAGTCGCATGTATTCAGTTGTGAGTCGGAAATCGCGTAAGACCCAGTGATCAAAGACAGGTCCAGACAGCAATTAATGATGGGCGAAAGAGGTACATAGAGGTACGAAACGTTTTCAAATTTATTCTTAAAAACGAATTTTTTAAATATTTTTTCATATTGATTTGAAGGTATTTTCAATAGATTTTCTTAACATTATAGAGGTACTTTTTTAACGGGTGGTATAAAGATATTTTTATTTAAGAAGTTTTTTTTTAATGGTAATTTAGCAGTAGCACTTTTTTGAAAGATACCTTTTGCGAAAGTGATTTCTTTAAATGGGCAAGGTCATTTTAAGCTAATTTTTTAACAGATTTTTATAGTATTTTTTTAAAGGATTATTTTGATAAAATTAAAAAAAAATAATTTCTACAAAAGTATTATTTTCAGAAAACTGTTTTTTAAAAACGTATGATTTAAAAAAAAACTATTTTTCAAAGCAGCTTTTATCAATTGACACTTTTCTTCAATATATACTGGCGCATATTCAGAAATTACTACTAAGTGTTAACTTTTCTAAGTACCTATTTTAGTTATTCACAGTTGGTTAGTTTCAGCACTAAAAGTTTCCACTTAATTATGGGTGAGAGCTGTAACTAAATGATAACTAACTAATTAATACATTCAAACAGCTGATTGATTTCTATTGCGTCCAAAAAACATCCGTACAAAACAAAAACACACTAGAGATGTGTTTTTAGTCAACCAATTTCTATTGCATGACTTTACTTTTACAGACCTTTATTTTAATTGATTTATAATATACAAACTATGAACAAAAACTGATTTTTTTAAGATTTCTATGAATGTTTTAAAGGATAAAAATTGTTTTTAATAGCTTCATAAGCTTTTTAACTAATTACAGTAAGAATCGTTTAAAATATTATCGAAATGCAACCATGCCAATATGCAGGGATGCATTTCTCATATCAGCTGAAAGCAGTTGCTGCATTAGTTATGAATTGTGAATAAGATCTATAACTATCTGTGAACTATTTTTTTTAGTTTCGACTTTGATTATGATTACTGAATATGCGCCATTGTATTAAACGAAGTCTAATTTAAGAGCTGAAGGCCAGTATTTTGTGTTTTTTAATCTTAAATTATTCTTTGTTTATGAGTATGAGAAATTTTTTAATAAAGATTTTGGAAAGGAATTTTTAAGTTTCTTTACCAATGCAGATGAATTCGCCTTGTTTCTTTACCTTATTTGAAGGCTTTATTTTAAAAACCATTTTTTATTAAATATTTTATAATACGACAAGAATTAAGAAAATGTTTCAAATTAAAAGCTCATGCAGCAATTTTATTTACTATCTGTGTGTGGAGGAGGAACTCAGCCTGAGTCAGATGCGAGCGATTATTAAGGAGTGGGTGATGCGAATGGAAGTTGATAACTTCCAGTCAACTTTCAGAAATCACTAAAGTGTAGGGTAAACATTGCTGCTGTCGAGTGTCTCGGTAATAGAGTGAGAAGACAAAGCAACGGTTGACTGAACCGTGAACGCCCGTCAAGGAGTAGAAAAAGAACAACCCTTAACAGTTGTAGTCTGCTTCGAAATTTATTTTGTATTATATATTTTTAGTTCATTTCATATTTTTAGTTTAGAAACAATTCCATATTTCGTAAGCAAGGACATCTATCAAAATATTTTATGCCATTTCCAAGAAATATGGCAAAAAAAACTTTTAAATAACGTAAAATTTAAGTCCACGTTGTTTCAGAAACTGCAAATTTGAACTCCTCATACTAAAATGTATTTAAAAAGGTCATACTTCAAGAAGGGGCTTGAAATATTAATAATTGTTATTAAAAAAATATTATAATGCCAGTGTGTACCGGTATTCAAGTTTCGGTATCGGTATATAACGATATTATCAACCCTGGTAATTCTAAGTAAATATGTAAAACGTTTCTTTATCTTCTGTTGTTGTGGCAGTTTCCTTAAATTTTTTTGTTTAACCCACTGTGCAGAAGCATGAGCTACATTAATCGTTCTATAAAAAATCCTTAGCCCTGCAGTTATAATAAAAGCAGTACGAGAAATTAAAATTATTGGTTAAACATAATGTTGCCGTTGCTGTTCATAATAATGATATTGCTGTTGATGATGTTGCCGATGATGCTTTCATAATAAACAACATGTACGAGTATGTTGCTCATGTGAATATTTACGTGTATGTTTGTAGTCGTATGTTGGGGCATTTATGTAGTTTTGGGTCGATTTCAATTATTTGTTGTTGTTTATATTCTGTGTATGATCATGTTCCGCAACGTGTGAGCTGACATGTTGGTGGTCTGTTCGTTCACCAACAGAAAATCCCAAAAAAAAATATTCAATTCAAATAGCAATCAGATACATAACAAACAACAAACACACTCTCCCAAACATCTTTACTCGATATTATATTTATGATTCACTCGGAAGATGAAGCGGAGGAAGAATAATGAAAAATGTTTATTTTATTAAATGTCTGCATCTGTTTATTTACGAACTGGCCATTATATTTTGGCCGCTTTTTAAAAGGGTTTTGGTGTATTCTTTTTTTTTTTTGGTTTTTGTTTCATATATTCGACCACACAGTTGTTTAGTTAACCTAAATATTTATAAACTCTAGATGCTTCTACTGATGATGGACAGTGGTCATAAACCAGAAAGCTTTAAGATATTATTATATATTTGAAAGGTGCAGAACTGAATATTAATTGGTTGCGAATGCCGAATATGTTTTATCAGCGGCTAAATTAAATATTTTTAATTAGCTAATTGATCTTACAACGTTTGTTAGATCAAGTTAAAATATAATTTGTAAACTAAAATATAATTTCATATATAAAAATAAATCATTAAATACATTTTTATTTTTCTATTTCAGACATCATTCATCCACTGTAATTTTCGGTAAGTCAGCTTTCAAAATTTTATTATTCATTGAACATTTAAAGCCTACGGCGAAATTTCATATAATTTAACTTTAAATTAGTTTTAGTTGCTTAAATAAATATTTCTTTAAAGCAGAAATTGCTGAAATTATCAGTTTCAAAATCAAGCATAAAAAAGGAAATGAACTAAATTTTTGGCGTTTCTTTTTTGTTTGTTCCTTAAATATTTTTACACTTCACATGTTTTATGTCTTTGCCTTCTTGTGTTAAAATTTCAAGTAATTGTAAAAATAAACCTATGATTTTCATGCATAACCGCATATGTCTTCAAATAAATTATTTCCGATATGTCAGGGAAACGCAGTCTATTTGAAAATGTGGGTGGCTAAAATTTTCTTAGTCCTTCAAATAATTTTAAGAAAAGTCCAATTTATTCCATACATATTTAGACACATGATCATTTAAAATAAACCAATTTATCGCCAATAACTTAAAATCCATAAAAATAGACATACGCGTTTTTCATGAAAATCATCCACGTAAAAGCTTTAAATTTCTAGTTTCCAATACATTTGAAATAATTTTCATTCATATTCTATTCCCATTGATTTGTTTGATTTTGTTGCTGCTTTTGTTGTTTTTTTATTAACTTTTTCAATTTGATCATTAACAGAAATGAAAACATCATAAACTTTATTGTTCGTTCTTTAGTTGTTGATGATTTCAATTCAATACTTCGTTTTGAATATATTTGTTTATTTATTTTTTTTGTTTGAATTTTTACTAAAGCAGATTTGATATTTGATTAAAACCATTTAAACTCAATTTCAATCAAATTTCAATTAATTGTTTATTTGTTTAAACATTTATGAAGAAATCAAATTTTTGTAATTTTATTTAGTGTTTACACTACGCAGTGCGAAAGATTTAATTCAGTAGATAATTTTTTTTTGTTAGTATTCAGAATAAATATGATTTACAGAAATCATACTGATCAAGGGCTGTGTAGACTTTATTAAATGAAATTGCGGGAGAAAAAACAACAAACATGTTTTTGTTAAGGAAATACCAAAATTAAGGTAAAAATTTTGTCCTCACTTCTGGCTGTGAAATGTCAGATTTGCTGCCATCTGTTCTGTGGTGCTCGCAGTGAATGGTAATGGAGCCATCAAAGCCATTTTTCAAAAAGTAGGTACCAGTGATGCTTCCGACTTGAAAATCACATGAAACGGTAACAGTCGTCCCGTACACGTCAATTTCGCTTTTTGATAAGCATTAGGGGTCTACTATGAATGGCAACCGAACATCAGTCAATTGCAGAAAACGATATTACAGAACACAACTGGCAAACGCGAGTTATTAATTCTAGTTGCTGTTCTAGCAAACGCAAGTTTTTCAGTTTCTAACTATTCGACCTATTAGTTAGAGCAACAGGTGTTTTACTCCTTGAGCTCCCATATCATTTTGTATCTTGAATCAAGGGCCTCGGGTTTCTCTGCATACCTTTTGACTGCTTACCGAACCAGAATTGACTTTGAACCGTCAAAAATTTGGCGTGAAATGGGTCATACGCATTAACGAACTGTTATCATGAGCCGTGCTGCTCAATTGTGTATCTTGCTGATTACACATTTTTGGCTGAAAAATAAACAAAAACGCCGCCATAATAAAATGTCAACATCGATCTTTCTGAATTGGAAACCCGCTTGAAATAATTATTTTGCATACTTCCGAAAAATTTAGTTTGAAACAAAAATACATAATTGTGACATGATGACAAAAACTATATGGTTGGTAGCAGCATTGTTGCATTTTACCACAATACCATTTATATTTAACTATAGTTTTGATAAGCAGTATCAAAACTCTTAGCTTATAATGATGATTTGGCATAGACACCAATGAAATGCAGCCATATAGACTAACTAAACCCACAACAGAATGAAAATTTTTATAAATTAAATTTGGGATAATCGTGAATAATAAATTTATTATTTATTTAATCGTAATAGGAAAATCGTTAATCATATTCTGATCTTAATTGACCATATTTTGTTTACATTCAGCTCTAAAATTATTTCTAAATGCTGAATTATACAACATAATAATATATAATACATTTGACTTTAAGCATATAATTCAATCATATTATGATTTGACTATAACCATATAACTCAATCACAGTCTGTTTCTCTTAGATCATGGTTGCCTCAAAGACGTTTTTGCTTTGTGTGTATTTTCAATTCAATATCATTGTAATAAAAATAACCCCACAGGAGGAAACTTTTGATCATTTTTGTATATTACAATATTTTTTTAATTCAAGAAATAGCATCGACAAGAAAGGGTTATGCGTTACATATGGTTAAACTTGGTGATATACCTACCTGCACGGCTTCGAATTATTTCTTGAGTAACGTTTTATTTAATTCATGTATCACATGACTCCTTTTTACCGCTGCGTCGTTTTCGTAACACTTTAAGTGTAGTGCCGCTGTTCCGCCCAAATTTCAGGCTGCCATAAGAAGTATGCGCGTAAAAAACAATATGGAATCCGTGTTTTAAAAATTTTTAGGCAATTTTCTGTTTGCAAGTACGCAGCTGAAATTTCAAAAAGGAATTTAGATTCTATTTGAATGCTTACATACGTGTAAAGGGCAGTCACGTAAACCAACGCAGCTGAAAATTCAACGGAATTTTTAAGCTAATATTGTCTAATGGAGGGATATTTTAACAGCATGTGGAGACTTTTTTCCCGTCAACTGAAACAAAAATTAAAGTTAATACAATTGCTTCATCAGGGAATTTTTAACATTTCGAGTTCGAAATAATTTTGTATATTTTTGTGTGCTGTAATACAGAAAAATGCATTGCATTTATTTAGTAAGTACCTGTAATGGAGGTCAAACCCTTTCAATGCAAACATTGAGATCTGCATCTGCATTTTTCTCAGATATTAAACAAACATTTATTTCCTTTAATTCCTAAGACAATATTATTCCGCTGTTTTATGTTTTAATATCTTGAAAAAAAACTTAACTAGACTAAAGGTACGGTCACACTTGCCAAATATTGGCCAAAAAACGTGACCAACAGACAAGCTAAATTTGTATTTTCTTTAATTCCAATATTTTTTTAAAAATTAGGTTCGCGTTTATTAAAAATAATATAAAAATAGCATTTTGCGGCATAATTGACTTTTTGTTATAAAGACCAAGTTAAATCACACTAACCCGAAGCAAAAGTAGTGGTTACGTTTTTTTGGGCAAATGTTTGCTTAATATTATGACTTCTTCTAGCAGCTGGCCTAATTTTTTTAATAACTTAATGACTCATAAAATAGTTTTATTCAATTATTATTTTTTAATAAACCTCCTCGAAAATAATTAAAAATCACTCACATACAAAAATAAATATTAAACAATTGAAACTTAAATTGCTTAACATTTAAGCCAAAAAATGCAAGAACTTAATGCAATTTGAAAAGAATTAAAAAATTATTTGAATTGTGTATTTTGCCGTCGAGCCTTCACTCTGCAGTCAGTGAATGTTGAATGTGAAAATGTTAAAGCGTTACGAGCAGGCGATAACTTCGAATTGGTAACAACTCAATTTTCAAGCTAATAAAAATGCAAACAAATTAAATTAACAACAACTGTTGGTTGGCCTTTAGTTAATGTGAATAAAAATATGTAACTTGAAAAAAAAATTAACTCAAAGGAAATCGAATAGGAGGCAAAAATGTTAAATGGTTAAATAAACAAGCCAATTGGTGTTTAATTACTGATGTTGATGGTATTATTTTATTTCGTATGTTAGTATACTTACATACATAAATATACATATTAAGTCCCCAATAAAAAATATAGTAAAATAAGATTTTTTTAAAGTAGCCAAACTACGAGTATTTTCATCAAATTACTGACACTCATGTCTTCAGTTTCGGTTCTTAAATTGTATTTAATCCATTTTGTGCGAATGGATTTTTCGATCATTTAAAAGTTTAGTCATGAACTACCAATCCCTCTCCATTGTTGGAATTCTCCAATCAACGTCGTTTATTAAAAACCTAAAAAAGTTTTCAAAAATATGCTGACAAATTGCTGCCAAAAATAAACTTCGAAAAATGAAATTGGCTTAAAATTTGATTTGACTTGATTGCCATCAGTTTTGAGCCGAATGTCTATTTATTTTAGTGTTTTGTGTTTGTGCTTTGTTTTTCAATATTGCAGAGCGTTGAAGTAATTTATTGACTTATTAAATGAAGAGGGTTTTCAGTCCATTACTCGTATTATACGTAGCATCATCTTACAATTTACCGGATCTGCATTGCTTGGTCTCAGCATTATCAACAATAAATTGGTGGTTCCTGAGGCCACAATATCCTCCATTTTAGAGAACCCGAAAGACAAAGGCTTTAGAGATCAGGTTCTTAGTTTTCAGATCAGTGTGATTGAAAATAAATGAAACCTTAGTGCATACGCCCAGAAGTCAGTTCTCATTAAACCTGCGGAAGTGTCAGTCAGTTAGGTCCCACTAATTTAATATATACTAATTCATATAAGGAAATAATAATAACACCTGTTCTTTAAGCCGAATCGGATAAAGAATTTTGTTTTAAAACGAATCTTTAAGTTGAATTTGCATAATTTTAATCGTTTTAAAATCGTACCAACAAACTTGATCGAAAACAAATCGAATACCGGCTTTCCGAAAAAAATATTTCTAAATAATACAAAAAAGCGTCGTATTTAAATCAAAATTTGTTTTTATTTATTTTAATTAATAAAAAATATATATATTTTTCTATGAATTTGTTCTTAAAAAAATATCTTTCAAAAAGACTAAATTATTGATTGTCACTGCAAACACGGTAAAAAATAAGTTGAATGAAATAAAACAGTTTTCATTTTTAATTCTTATAATATTTCAATTTGTCTTCTGCATCTACAAATTATTTGCTTTCGCATGTTTTTTTTATATATATTTTTAAAACTTAAAATTCATTTTTGTACTCCACTTCTACTGCAATAAATCGCTCGATTTCCGGAACACCAAATTGGAAATGATTCAGTTTTGAAAGATATTTCGATTTAAAATCGACTCTAGTTAGAGAGCAGCTGGAATGTATTTGTTTATATATAAAAGACAATATTCGATATTTCTCATACGACTTCCAAAATTTTCTTATCAGTGGCTCGTTTTGAAAATATAAATTAAATGACTCTTTTATTAAGGTGTGTTTTCCAGTTGTGGAGCTCCGCCTGAAGGATCTTTTGTGCCACAAATCATCAATTAATTAGACCAGTACAGTGCTTGGAGAAGCCCATTTGAGCACGTCCAAACACGGAAGTTCGGAATTAAGAGCATATCATTCTACTATTTTCCGAAAGATACAATACACATAAAAAAATGTGCTAATTATCCATCCTCCTCCAGGCAAAGAAGACACAAAGGTTAATAATTTTATAAGTCTTCCACCAAAAATATGACCGGCCACGAAATAAGTAATATTTATCTTAAGCTTTCGGATTCTATTGTATGTGATGAACCAATCACTTCATATTACTGATATGAACCTTAAGCAGCTTATTTCTTCATATTGGACCAGCACTCAGGAGATGACCCTTCACACGCAATGTATTGTGCTGGAAATAGTGGAAAGGGATAGTAATAGATATGACAGGAGGTGAAGCTTCATTCGTTTTTTGCAACTCTGCGTTTTTGCACGTTTATTCTTAGAGCAGTGTTGCAGCACCTCTGTTGTCGAGGGGGAATATTGCGAGGTTTGAAGCTGCCTGAAACCTTCCGCCAACAACTGATGCAAAGGCACATTAATCCACATCAGAGAAATGCGTGGTGTTTTTATTTCATGACCCTGTCTGACGCTGGGTTTGACCCCAAGTCCTAAGGTTTGTAGTCAACGTGCTTACAACTTGAGCCAACGGCATGCACATCCCAAAATAACTGTCGGCCAACAAATGGAGTAACGGAGGAGGACCGCATAATCAATTCATCTGTCATCTGGTTACCTTAGCGGCCATTGTGGCCTTTAAGTTACGACTAGAGTTAGTCTATGCTTTCTAGAACCTGCCAGTATCGAAATTTAGATCAACACATGTGGGTATTGCTTGAAATTGCCCTTGAAACCCCTTAAACCACATTCCGATGGACACTAATAAGATCGTACTCGCTCTGAAGACATGAACTCTAACTCCATCTTTAGACTTCTAAGATCCACACAAGAACTCTCTTTGAACTAGTTACGCTCAAACGTTCGAATCAAACATTGTTTCAAACACTTTAAATCTTCTGCCACACTTCATTTCACAGTTGATTCTGTCCCTTGGGATATTTTTGAAACCATCTGAGCTGCCAAAGTTGTATGAGAGTTAAACCTAATATACAATCGAATTACGTTTCAATGGCGATGAAATGATTTTTTCGCACAACATCAGGAGCTAGAAGACATGTTAACGTTTGAAACATGAATAGTTTTGCATTCGCAATTTCCCGACGGGACTTTGGCCATGATTATGATAGACCTGAGAATATTAATAAAAACCCATTTTTTTCTCAAAAATTAAACAATTCTCTTCAAACTCTGTTAGAGGTTCTTCATGTACAATTCGTATATTATTGTTTGCTTATTTTGTTTCTATGATTAATATGAAATCACCTAAAATGTTTCTACACAGAGAAACTCAAACACAGCTCTGATGTGTAAGATTCGCATGCGTGTCACGTTGAGCGAACAAATAAATATTCAATTTTGCTTTTTAATGTTGATTGGCTGTTTTAAATGAATTGGTTGGTAGGTTGGACGAGTCAATTTCAATGATTTGTCAACTGTGTGGTTGGCGATCAGAAAACAACCATTTGAATATGGCTTCTGAGCTCAATTCAAAATCCTTTGTGATATCTAGTTTATTTAGAATTAAATTTTCAGCAAAAAATAAAATTGTACAATTGTTTAATATACATATTTATTTACTTTTGTTGTTTGTTTGGCTTCCATTGGCAATCAAGTTTATTGTTTCTTTTTGTATAAACAGCAATAAAAATGTATCTGTAAAAACTGGCCAATTTATCAAAACTGTAAAACTCAAGTTGATGTACGAGCATTAGTATTTGAATAAAATTCTATTTAAGTTTTCAAACACTCAATTATTTTTTGATTTTCGTCCCTGATAAATTACTCAGTTTTAATAGTTGTCATGACTCAACCTGTAACTACTTCACAGATGGCAAGTAAAAACTACGCCGTTAATATAAATGGAATGATATACGCAACAACAACGCATTGAAATTATTAAAAATCAGTACAAAAATAAATGTAAATTTCGCTATCACAGTTCGCCAAACTATAGAATTTCCGGATGGTCGTGAAGCTCCTTCTCGGCTCGCTATCAAGCGTAATTGACGCGTTTGGGTTTGATGCGGTTTTGGGTCTGTCGGGGAACATATTTTTTCAAAAATGAAGATGGAGGAACTGTTACGGTGAAGAAATCATCGAACAATGATTAATGATTCAGTACGGCCGGAATTATTTACGCTTTTCTTCAACAAGACGGCGCTAAGTGTCACACAAGTAATGATACCGCCGCTCTTTTGCGTGAGAAATTCTTGACTGTGGGATTTCTCAATGAGGCGTTCATAATTGGCCAACGTGATCCTGTGACTTAACACCTTTAGACTTTTCCCTTTAAGCTACGTGAAAGATAAGTTCTATGCAAATGGCCCACAATCTATTCTCAAAGGTGAAATTCGTGAAGTTATCGAGGACATACAGCCGCAAATGTGCGAATAGGTGATGGAAAATTTCATGAAAAGAATATGGTCCTGCAAGCGTAGCCGTGGCTGTCATTTGGCTGATATTAATGATATCCTTTACAATCAAATAAAGATCCCATGATTTTCGCTTAAAAATATTCGGTTTTTTCATATCAAAATGAAACCTTTTATTGAAAGCCCATATTTATCTACTTCTTCTCCCAAAAATCTTAACTTTTCATACGATCACGAGTTCTTTTCCTATATGTATTTTATAATAAGAGGGAGCTAAGTATGAGAGAATAACAACAAACGGGGGTTCGAGAGAGGATGTACTTAACCGCATAACCAAGGCCAAACGAGCTTATGGCTCGGCCAAGTTTGGAAATCGCCCCATATCTGTAAGCGCACCAAGATAAGGATTTTCAATAGCTGTGTCAAATCAGTTCCACTTTATGGCTGCGAGTCTTGGAACTCAATTAGAGGTGATGTTAAGGCTGTGCAAGTATTCTTCAACCGCTGTCTTCGTCGCATACTGAGAATTTTCTGGCCAAATACCATCTCAAATGAACGCTTGTAGGTCGAGTGCAGTCAAGCACCTGTTGAGCTGGAAATCAGAAAGCGGAAACTCAAAGCGAACAAAATTTCGCGCATAAGTAGAAAAGAATTTATTACGAAGTATTTTTGTAACACACTTTTATCATAATCAAGTGGCTTTAGGTAAAAAATATTAAGAGGCAATTCTGGTGTTCACAAAATAATAAAAAATCCAATAAATTATGTTATATTTCTTCAATGGGGCCCATTAAGTGTTCAATTGTTTCTGGCTTATCAGCGTGAGCATCCCCAGAAAAACTAACCCAATGGCATAAACTCGCGCACACGAGGTAACCATTGCGACCGATATTTTTGGTGAAATTAATCGTTCGTCAAATCTTTCTTTCTGTTGAAATCACATGTCTTGTACATTAATAGCTTCTAGTTGAAGCATTTGGTGATTGAAACATATTTTTTTATAATTTTGAACAATGTTGCTTCGCAAAAGAGTACATTCGTGATACCTTTTCAAACCGAAATAGCCACAAAACAACCGGGTGCTGACACCTGTGACACCCTCTACAAAAACTTAAAAACTAAACTATATCGCACAAGCAACAACTGTGTGAACATTGATCATTGATCAATGATCTATGATCATGAACATCATAGTTTCATTAATTATAAATAAAAGGCTTTGAACAAAGTCAATATGCAAATAATCGTAAACATACAAAAAGAAAAACAAACTTAAGTTATTATTGGCCAGCTGAAAAGCATTTATCATGTCAATTAAAGTATCAGGAAAAGACAAATCATTTAAAACACTTACAAAGTACACATATTAAATTTATAACAATTATCTAATAAATGCTTCTTGCGTTCATTTATTTACTGTCTAAAACTTAAATATCATCGACGTACATACTATTTGATTGTTGTCTCATTAAAATTTGTATATGCAAAGTGTTGCAAATCAAAACGATATCATTTGCTCTTTTATGGTTTTACTGCAAAACGCTTTCTTGCTCTCTTTTTTCTCTCTCTCTCTCTCTTTACTGATAATTTATCAAGTGTTATAGTTTTGAAATATAAACGCACAATGAACTGAATAATTTTGTTATTAGATTATGGTATTTATTTATTTCTAATTACTCATATATAATATTTATTGTATTATTAATGTAATTAATGACAAATTAAATTTTCTTTATATGCAGCTGTCATGTTGCAATTAGAAAAAAATAAAAAAAATTAAATAGAAATAAACAAGACAAAGAGCAAATGTTAAAATAGAACGAATTGTTGAGTGCACTATTTTTAAGCCCCGATTAAAAAAGAATGAAAAGCGTGTATTTGTATGTCCGTCTACAGAACCGACTTTGCTTTAGTTTCTTTTTTTTAAGTTGGCCCCGCTGTTTCGATATTACAGGCTTGAGCTGATGCTGCTGTATCACTTGTGCCAGGTGTTTTTTCCATTGAGAGATTTTTTTACAGAAAGTAAATGAATGAACACACTTTTGTTTAGAGTTATTCCATTCTGTTCGAGGAACGGAGACAATTCATTTGGTTGGAATACTCCTCTGAGAAATATCATTGACCTGTAACTTCGTATGAGATCTTGGAATAGCGGATTCTTCTATTGCACTAAAAAAAATGTAATACTCCGCCTTGAAGGAAGTTGTACTGACGGTAAAGTGGAGAGTAACGCTGTCTCTATCTTGAACCCGTTTGGAAATTCCGGACATCAATGAATGAAATGGTAAAACAATCCAGCCTAGAAGTCTTCTGAGTGCGGGAGACAAAACAAAGATAGGGTCCACTTGCAAGATCTGAAATCTTGCAGGCCTATTGGAATCCAAAGGAATAAGAATAATTTCATTTAAAAGTGTGAAGTGTTTATTTATTACTGAAATGGGTGAAAATATTCGTATGTAAAAACTTCTTCACCATATTCGTCCAAGCATTACAGGGTAACCGGATGTGACTTAAGTGAGTCAGTAAATGGGGAAAAGGAGAAAATGGTACAATCCTTTCCACTCCCAATCCGCAAAACAAATAAAATTCCCTCATTTATACATCGTATCTAAAAAAAACTAAATAAAATTTGTTTCCCAAAAACTTATACCCGATCCGCGCCTGCTATTCACGATGCTATCGTGTCGTGACTACGATTTCCATAAAGAACTTAGCATGCATTTTTGCAAAATAAAATGATCAAATTTGTTGGAAACTCATCTTGAGATAATTTTTTGCTACATCATTATAAATTATATAATTGTTTTATTAGAAATAACAAATATTCAAATTATTAATGGGAGACGATTTCATTCATGTGACGGCTGGTAAATTGTTATTTCAGTTCAATTCTTCAACACTTTGTTGAGGTTTGCGGGTTCTATCTCACGAATGACTCGAACGATATTAGCCTTAAGTTTGTGGGTCTCTTTCCGGATTGTTCGCATAGCATCGATCTTTAGCGGCATAGCAGCTACAAAAACGGCCAATAAACATGGGCTGATAACAAAATTTATCGATGATTTTTCGGCCAATAATAAGTTTGCTATATTTCACAATGTCGTTGAAGCGTTAAGCGACTTATTTGACTAATAGTCAATATTTAGGATGGAAAAATCTTTCTGGGTCAAAGTAACAGCCACGTAAACCAACTAACATATGATTTTAAAAAATTCTTGTATTTGGACCACACTTAGGCGCTATTGGACAAAAATAAGGGCTCATACATATTATTCAAGCAACTTCTTCATGTGATTGGACCATCGTTTCTCCTCGGCGAAAGTGAGTATTTAATTACTAACATGACAATTAGTCAAAGAAGTTTAGTATCTCCTCTCATTGGAAACTTATTTTTGGACAGAAATTAATTGACTTGACATTATTGAAGCATGTTTCTACATGCTGTTTATGTGGACAAACAATTGATATATTGAAACCGAGGATCGGTAACCTTTTGATCCGGCAAATTGGTTCGATAGAACGGTCCTTTCCTTTAACCGAAAATTCCGATTAACATGGAATACCATTATTTTCCCCCTATCCGAATGACAAACAATACCGGCCATCTAAATGAAAAATAGCATGAACTGAACTCATAATCAGACTTTAGAATGGGCAACAAATGAAACAATAAAAACGACAACAAGTTATTGCCTTAAACTACTTTCAACAGTAAATAAAAAAAACTCAGTCTGGCGCCAAAATTTCAACGCGGCAAAAAAATTAAAAATAAATTGCATGTATTTATAATTTTGCAATAATCTTTCATTCAAACACAAAACGAAATACATCAGCAATTATGAAGATTTACAACGGAAATTATTGTGGAAAAAAGAATTAAAACAGCAACAAATTAATTTGTAAACACAATAAACACAGTAATTAATGATAAGATTTTTATTCAAATACTTTAATATAAATAATATTTATTTTTGTTTTTATTTATTTGTGTAAATAAAGAACTAGAGTAAATATATTTCGAGCTGTAGCTATTAACAGCACCATGCAACAGCAAACATCTGAACATTGATGATTGCTTATTGGGCGACTTTCCCCGGGACTACCATCCCTTACATATTTATAACAAAATATTATCATAAGCACAGATTTTTTCCTTTTGTCCATCATGTTCGCTCTTCATTGTATTTAAGGACATTTTATAAATTAATTTGTAGGGGTTTCTCAGTTGGCGCTTACGCGTAGCAAATATTCTATATGTGCGGAGTTACATGTTTCTTTTATAAAACTGCCCTTCGAAATGGCTGGCAGGCTGTCAGTGATGGTTTGCTAGAGCTTCAGCGGAGCTATTTAGTAGTAGGAGCTTTTAAATATCTAAGACCTTCACACAATTTTAGACTCACTGTGCATTTATGGAGGCGGATATAAAATATTTATCCGTTTCAGATATTTTTTATAAATTTTAGCATCGATTTGTAAGTGCATATTTTTGTATATTTTAGTCTTCACAGATTTCAGTTTTGAGAGCATATTTGCAGCACAATGTGAATTTATGAACCATATTATACTCTTCAATAGCATATTTTGTTATATTAAAGAAATT
Organism: Gymnocheta viridis; assembly: GCA_956483585.1. Taxonomy (NCBI): domain Eukaryota; kingdom Metazoa; phylum Arthropoda; class Insecta; order Diptera; family Tachinidae; genus Gymnocheta; species Gymnocheta viridis. The sequence goes on along the minus strand of OY101442.1, from coordinate 98,886,915 downwards.
TTTTGTTATATCCTTGCAAATGATTTTGTAACAGAAGAAAGAAATCTGCTTTAAATTCTATATTTTATATTTTTTTAAGTATCAGCTGAAACATGTTGCTAAATTTTCGCCGCCTACATCTCAATCCCAGTATTCGCTTAAACCAAAGCAGTCGTAAGGACATGGTATCTTTTTAAAATGTCCTTATTACATCAGTAGACATTGAAAGGACAATTTCAATCTGTAAAAATTAGTTTAGATGTATTAAGAATAGTTTTTTTATTTGAAAATCTAAGACAATCTTTGGTTCTTTATTGCATTTTTAATGCTGATATCGAGACCACGTTTGAATTTTAAGAATAATTTTTTTATTTAGTTGTCTTGCTTCTTGTTGTTTATTTACTTTTTATATTATTTTAAATGCAAATGTTACTAAAATTTTAATAAAAAATAAATACCCGTATTTAAAAAAAAATTTTATAGCATATTTCCTAACATTTTTGAGCATATTTTTACGTTTTTTCTGCATATTTAGGATATGTAACGATTTTTCAAATCATATTTCCGCCTCCATAAGTGACATACAGAATAATTTCTTGTGTATATATGTACAAACGCGTTTCCCGTTCTGTTAATTATTTGTTAAAATACATTTTTCCTCACAAATACGATCTAATATTTGACTTTCATTTAGATTTGTTTAACCGAACAACGGCAACGGCTTAGGCAAAATGTTATTTTGAATTATTTTCGTAAGTTTTGTTGACTCAGCTGCCAAGTGATCTTTGCAAAGACGTCATCGTCATTTTTATTTGGTATTGATGACCAGTTAAACTTTATAAAGGAACATTTTTAAAAACATACTTATTATTTTATTTGCTAAATTTTGCATTAAATATTAAAAAAAATTATTAATATTAAAATAAATGAAGGCAATTTTTCATAAATTATAAAATTTTATTGATCTTAATAGCAGCACCTACTTTTTCCAATGCCTTTTTCTTTTCTATAAACCAATTTTACATTTCTTTTACGTTTTATCAAAAAACTTATATTCAATTTTTTCTTAAGACAACAATTTTGCCTTGTAAGTTATGATACAATAATTTCTAATAAACTCACTGTTTCATCAAACAAATCATTATATTGCAAACTTTCAATAAAAAAGGCTAAAAATTTTGCTCTTTTTTTAGAAACCAAAACGCCATAATAGATGCTTTTTACAAATAATTAAATACATGTTCTTGAAAGATACTTTCTATAAAAAAGTATTTTTTGTATGGGATTTTTTATAAAAGTGACTTTTTATAAGAGAAACTTTTTATAAAAGGGACTTTTTATGAAAGGTTTTTCTTTACGGAATTTACTTTTTATAAAAGATGTTTTTTTATAAAAAGTAGTTTGCATCACAGGAACTTTTTATAGAAAGTACTTATATGAAAAATATTTCTTTCAAAAGTTATATTTAATTAAAGTTGCTTTTTTTAAGGATATTTAAAAAAAATTACTTTCATGCAAAGATACATAATATCGCTCCTTTATTGCAACGTAGTCATATCTCAAAAAATGTGATTTTTGAGTTAAGAATGCAGAATTATTTGTCGTATCGTTCTTCATCTTGTGCAAAAAATTCATACAAATATCTTGTTTACTAACATCTTGGAGAGTGGAAAAATAAAACCATTGATGTGTGTGTAAATTAAAAACTTTAAACTCGTATCTTTTAAGATATTAGTACGTTGCAATAAAGGAGCGATAACTTGAATCTAAATGTACAAGGGAAAAAAATTCATATAACCGAGAATTCAAAATACGATTAGTAATAGTTCAAATAATCTTTAGTAAGGTAGAAATCATCGTCCATTGAATTTGATTTTTAGTTTTAACGCTTGAGAACATTAAAATAGGTATTTTTCAGAGAATAAAAGTACTTTGCATTACAAGAACTTTTTATTGAAAGTTCTTTCATAAAAAGTATTTTTTGGAAAAAGTAACGTTTCATTAAAGTTGCTTTTCATAAAGGTTATTTAAAAAAATGCTTTCATGCAAAGATACATAATAGTAGTTTTCCGATTTAACGAACCTAATAGTTGTCAGGCCTGTTCGTTAAATCGAGTTGTTCGTTATATCCAGCACTAAATTGAAAATTAATAGCGTCGCCTATTTTATTCATAATAACTATAAATATGTAGTGTTATTTTTTTAATATTTTATTAAAATTATAGTACTTTAAAATAAATGTTTCTTTAAAAATATGTAGAAAAAAAGGAAAAAATTCATAAAAACACCGTAATACAAATATAATTTATAAATAAAATAAAATGATAAACACCGTCTGCTTATTGGAATGGATATCTTTTTTTAACGGCATCTTCTTGAAGTTCTTGAAAAAACTTTAATTTGTGCTACTAATATTGATTTGCTGAGCCCATTTAATACAAATTTCGAAGTGCTTCTTAATAACATCTTCGTGTTTTATTTTGTTCTCTAGAATTTCACTTTCATCAAGCTCTTCCTTATTTTCGTTTTGTTGATCGTTTTGTTTTATATTTGTTCATTACACTGAGTACAAAAAAAAACATAAAATTTTATTGTACGTTAAATGCGATGGTCATTAAATCGAATGTTCTTTAAATCGACAAACTACGGTTTGTATATAGTCGGCTCCCGATAGTTTGAAACTGAATGTACCAGAGAAAAAAGAATCAAATAATCTTTAGGAAGGTAGAAATCATTGTGCAATGAATTTGCTTTTGGATTTAAAAACTTGAGAACATTAAAATAGCTCAAACTGAAGAGTGTAGCGATGCTTCGAATCATGAAATGTTGGCGAGCAAGATGTCACTCCTACAGCTTCAGTTTACTGATAACTACAAAGGACCTTGAAAATGTTTAAAGTTATAGGGAGATTCAAGTTAACTAGTGTCAAATTATCAAGAGCCCACTGTAGTATAAATAAATAAAATTTCATTTTATTAAAAATGTTACCGTTGAAGGATACTTTTTATAAAATATGCTTTTTATAAGCAGACACGTACGACTACTTCAAGAAATACTAATATTATTTCTTAAGATTTTGTGAATTGTTTTCGATTTGATTATAAAAACGATTTAAGTAGTTCTGTTGGACTGTTTAACATATTTTGCAAATCAAATTGTAAATAACAATACTTTTATTTATTTTTGTTTAACTCGGTCTACTTGTAAACGAACTTTAACCACATTGAGTCACATCATACGACTGTTTGAGAGTCCACAAAAATAAGAAATGAAACGATATGTAAATTATCGTTTTTTTAACACAAGTTTTTATTTTTATTTTTATTTATATTATTTTTTTTTTATTAAAATGGGCTTGTGGGTTTCTGGAGAAATACTTTTGTTTATATATGAAAAAAATATATAAATACATTTAAATAAGTGATTATCCGTTGTGCGTGTCTGTGTGACTCTGTGGTCAGTTTGATAATGTTTGTTTTATTGAAATAAAATAATAAACAAAAACACTTTAGCTTTTGCGTCTTCTTGTTATTTATTAAAAAAATAATAATACGAAAAAATAAATAAACTTACGACTTAAAGTGTTAAATTTAACAATTACAATGAAATGTGGAATGAGTTGTTTGTTTGCAAAATTAAATTTAAAAACACACCTGTTTAAACTAAGGTGAGATTTTTATTTAAAACGAAAATAACAAAGTAAATAAAATAATAGGTAAATATATTTAATTATAAGTGTGGATTTCACAATAAAGACGGTTGGTTTGAGCAACAAATTTATTTGAAAATCACTTGAAAAATTAAGGCAAATCGTATGCTTACGTTGATCGTCTGTAATGTGGAAACCGCACTTTAGTTTTATCGAATTTGTTGATTGCAAAAACACAAATATATATTTATTCTATTTTTTAATAAAATAATGTTAATAAATTGGCAAACGTTGTTATAGAACATGAATCAAGCATTATTTTTATTTATAGTCAATCTGTATTGATAAATGAAAATTCGCTGATGGCAACGAATTCGAACCCTTAGACACCATCGGAGGCTGAAAAGTTTTTAATTGTTTTTTTTGCAAGTAAAATGGACTACTATTTCGGGTAACCTACGCACGTTTTCGATGTCACAACACATCTAATAGCAGCGAAGTCTATTCATTTCGTAAGATTTTGTTCGCACAACAAACTGCATTCATAACTAAGTGCTTGATGAAGAGGAGATTTACTTGTTGTATTCTTTCTTTAGAAAAAGTTAGTTAAAATATTAATATTGCTTGAAATATAATTGTGTCAAATTCGTTCAGTCTCTTGTTTAAGTCTGATCGCAGATTTTTGTCTAAAACGAGCGACAGAAGTTTAGTTTGAAAGTGCCGCAGGGAAGATATTAAAGTTTAAAAATCTAATGATTTTAGGTGTCTTTGGTATGTTTAGCGCCGCTACTGCGAAATCGGGAAAGTCTCTGGTGAGAATTTAAAATCAAATACTTTTAAACTTTTTCTGTGTGTAATTTTATATCATTCCAAAAAAAATGTGTATGTGAGCGACGTACATTTCAGCTATCTATCGTTTTAACAAATAAATTCATAATCAACATAATAAAGATTTCATATTCAAGATATCTTTCAATGATTCAGCTTTCAGATCTGTCCCACTCTAATTCAACTTCTGAATCATAACTTCAACTATTTGTCATCGTTGTCATATAAGTACATAAATATTCATACATTTATCAGAGTATGCAAATCTGAATTTTTGTTAAATGTGGTTTATGTTCATAGACTTGCATGAAATCTTGAAAATATTTAACAACTTTATTTTTCACATCACTTTGAGTTTTTTCAACAATCAATCATCCGACACACAACCAACATTCAATCATGCAGAAAAACAGAAATTAAAAGAGAAAAATATAGCAAAAAAATATACATCATAACAAAAAAAAAACAAAACAAGATAAATTAATGTGGCCCAAACATAAATCTCAAATTAAAAGGCCAATTTAAGACAATATGAACAAAACTTTCAAACAGTTAATGCTGGCCGCGACGGTGATGGTGACTGCCGGACACAATTTTGTAGGTATATTTACTCCTAAACTACATGACATTCGAGTACTGCAACAAGAAATACAAAAGAAAAGCCCACATTAGGACAGCATACTTTTGTTTCTCGTAAAGTTAAATTGTAATGCATCCAGCCATTAACTCACAAACAAATGAATGGTGCAACATATCCAATTGCATTGCAGTTCATTCTTGAATGTCTGTTAAAGGTATTTAAGACAATCTATATGCATCAATGGATGACTGCAACACGCTGCAGGCTGCCATACACAAACACACCTTGTTTTCACTGTTTGACGCAAAATCAAGTTGACCTAAACTTTTTTGTTGGGTTGACCGACATACAAATGATAATACGGGGATGACGAGGACGAGGACGGCGTCGATGACGACAACGACAACGCACCTTTAAACGCCCACGTGCCGTATTAAGGAAAAAATCTTATTTGTCTCCGAAAAACCAACAAAAGAAAAGAAACTTGAGGCAACTGTCCCCAGAATTAATTGAATAAATGTTTTGTGTGTGCAGAAATGTGTATCCGAATATATTTAAATTTAGATTTTAATTCATGTGTGTATAGAAGGGTTGGAATTAATGCATTGATTGATCCATTTATATTTATGCTGCGTCAAGTATTGGGTGGACAAAATATCACTTGCCTTAAAAAAGTAACACGAAAAATTTGGTCAAACCCTTATTTGGTTAGAACTTTATCAATTTTTTTTGTATTTTGTGTAAAAAAAAATGATAATAAGAGCATCATTACAAAAATAACGAATTTGTCAATGTTGTGAAATAATTAATATTAAGAAATGTACGTAATTCTTGTATATTTAGCGTAGGAGAGACTGAGGTTAAATAATTATTCCGTTTTGCTAACATTAAACAAATTGTAAAGATTATTAGTCCTGAACATCACGTCACTTCAGTTCAACCAATGGAATTCCAATCAATTATTTTGTACAATTTCCCAAAATGAATATTTTACATATGTAGTAATATATAGTAGATAATTTTATTAAAAACAAATTGAAATCGATTATTGAGGGTATAGATAGTTTCAAGGCGAATGGGAATCTGCCTTGGCTAGTTTGTAATTTTTTAATGTCAAATGTTGTCAATTTCCTAAAGGTTTAAAAAATTTTAAATAAAAATTCGGTTAATTATTTTTTTTAATTCGAAAGTATTTTTTAATTTTCATAAATGATTAATAAATTTATAGTAGAAGGTTTATTGTAGAATTTTTATATTGGAAAACCGATTTTAATGCACACATTAACTTTATCAGTCGTGGCTTACACGTAAAAATTTTAGAAATTTTGCTTGTTTTTGCTAAAACATTTGTTAGAGTTGTTAATTTTACATAACTTTTTAGTCAAAATGTATTTTTAAGTGATGAAATCTGATTTTTTTTCTCAATTAAATTACCTTGAACTTTTTGTTTTTAGTATTTTTTTACAATGCAAGGAAGGCCTTAACTTCCTTATGTTTATTCGCTGGCAGTTTTGTCCTTCTAGCTTAAGTGAGTGAGACTTAAGGCGTCCTTTTCAATGAGTAAGTATTTTAAACTGACCTTCCAATTTCAATTCTATTGCCGTCTTCAACATGACGTTCCAATTCCTTCCGAAGCTTCATCTGTGAAGCCAATATCCGCTAGAAACACCCAGCAGGTTTTAAGTAACCAATGTAAAAAATAACAGAAATTATAAAATTATTCTTAAATGTTAAATTCAGAATGTGATAAACTCAAATATAATTTTTCGGTACGTGAAGACTTTTACTCAATAGAAGGATCATACCCATCATTCACATTCAATCACACAAAAAACTTTTGGTATAATTATAGACTTAAGAATCAGTGCTGAATAAGTTACCTAATGTAGGATCACTCACAAATTAGCTTTTTTTACACTTTAGCTTTATCCCCAACCCAATAGATCGTTTGATTTACAAACCAAAGCAATAAAAAAATAAAAACATGGCCAAGAAAATAAAACAAACACCAATAGCGATATGACAATTGCAAATTGATGGCCATTCCGTCTCTTTTTTCAATTTAATTCATTGTCGTTGTTGTCATTTTTTTTCTGTTTGTCGCTGAGTTTGATTTAAACATTCATTGCCATATCAGGCGTTTAAAGTACAAAACATTTTTTAGGGCACCCAATTGGAACTTTTTACAAATACAATAGCGATATTTGATGTTTGGTGCGTTTTATATTGTAACTGTTTCCTATTGCAACAGTTTTGTCATTAATCGCTGCTGGCACTGCTTTTGCTCAATCTGCAACACTAATTAAAAATTCACACATGAGCTTACACACATCCATATGAATGCGTGTATTTCTGGAGCGTCTTCCAACTAATTCCAAACATATATGATTTCCTGGGACGGCCACTTTTTATTTTGCTTTTCCTTTAAGCATTTGTTGGAGAATTCAATTAATTAGTTTACTGCTTTAATCGGTGAATCGCTTGATTAATTAATCGACGTCTTGTTTTAATGGGTTAATTTTGGATTAATCGATTAACCAATTAATACAAATTCTTGACAACTTAATTAGTTTCAATAAATAAAAATACATTTTTATTTATTATTTTGAGATTTTATGTGTCAAAAAACATTATAAAAAATAAATAAATTTTTGAAATAAATCATGCAGAAGAAGCAGTCACAAATATGTATTAATAAAAACAAATAAGCGAGCTTCTTTTATAAATAAATTTCATAGTTTAAGGAGATCTTTCAAAATAATGTCTTAGACAAATAATTTGATTTAAATGTTTTAAAATATATTTCTCTTTAGTTTAAATGAAACTTGACTTAGACAAAATCAATTCACTTAGCGAAGGTTTTGTAGAAATCGTAAGAAATCTATAAATGACAGCATCCAGTTTCTTAGCTCTTTTCCCGGTTTTCTCTATACATATGACATCTTTCATTATTCTATTTGAGTCCTGTTTTAACACTTCTAATAAATACGGTTAACTATGTTAGATTAAATGAAAAATTTTAAAAAATATGTTGAAATATTATAAAATATATAATCGGTTAATCGGCCCAAATTGAAAGTTAATCGGAAGGGGCCGGTCTTAAATTTATCGAACAGTAAACCGATTAAACACTCTTATATTTATTGAATAACTTGTTTTATTTTTTTCTACATTTGTATACCCTTCAGCACAAAAAGGGGATAAATAGATTTGTCATTCCGTTTATAATATTTACAATATTCATTAGAGTTGGGTCCAACTCGTTCAGCCGCTCGTTTTAAACAACAACCTTTGATTAAATGGGTTTGATCAAAGGTTTTTGTCTAAAACGAGCGGCTGAACGAGTTAGACCCAAGTATAATATTTATTTCGGACCCTATAAAATATACACAAATATTAGGAAACATTATATGTATATTGGTAAGTTGAATTAACGTCCGTCTGTCCGATGTTGAAAAGCCCCAGATAACTTGCAGCAAGTGATGTATTGATGTCAAAGAGTAGTAATTGCAATTTTGTATATTATCCCATTTCACAATCTTGTGCAAATGGTCTGCATCATGGAATTTGCAAATTGGTGTAGCATATTTTTTTCTCTTCTTTAACAAAATATAAAGATATGCACTTGCTACTCTAGTATAAATATGCAACACCTAAAGGAAGTAGTATATATTTGCACTCTACATATGCAATACTTAATTGCAAGCCAGAATACCGAAATGTTCTCTCGCCGCTCATTCATGCATGTTTATGTGTAAATGTAAATAAATAAAAATATATTCTTTCACAGGATTTTCGTGTTTTGCAAAAAGTATTCCAAAATAAATCATCAAGGCCGTTCATGATTGGTGGAAAAAGTTTACAATTGCAAAAATGTACAATCTCAAATGCACAAGATTCTGAATAGGGTTATTTTGTTAGTGTACAGTAAAATATGCTCTACCATTTTGCAAGTGCTAAGATGCAAGACCACTTGCGCACTACTGTGAATAGGGCCAATGTATTTTGTTGTTAGAATGCAAACGAGAAGCTACGATATTTTGCACTCTTTGCACCAAACGCTAAATTCTCCTAATGTTGAGTGCAAATTATCTTGCAAGAGAGTAAATGCACAAATTTGTTGCACTTAGTTTTGCTATCTAATAAAAGATCAAATGCAAGTACATGCAGACATAACTTATGAAATTCTGTGAAGTGAGACAGAGTAAAAAATTGAGAATCTTTTAAACTTTAAGGATCTTCTGAATTTTTATTAACCGGTTCAGTCGCTTAGAAATGTTATTCCGCCCCACTGTAGAATACGAAATAGAAGAAATGCAAGTTTTAAAATGAGTATGCTTTATTATGTTTGTAGACCAAGGTAAATTAAAAAGCTCATGCATCGGTGAATTCAATTGATTGCCAAACTTTATGTATAAAAAAAAATAAACAGTGATTTCAATGATTTGTTATATGAATATAGAATGAAACAATCGGCATGGCAGCATATTTGCTTGAAGTCGCCGATAAATATACCTTATGAATTTACCTTAACCTTGACATCTGTTTTTTTATTTTATTTCTTAATTTGAAGATAAACTAAAATTTTTCGGTGCTTAAAAGATACAAATATGAAGTAGTAAAAACCAGATTCCTATTTGGTAGTTGGAAAAGATTGTCATTCGAATATGTAGCGTTTGCATAAAACTGCTCACTTCTTGTGTTCATGCTGATCATTTTGCAACTGTGTGTCAACGCCCTTAATTTTTTTGCTGTTGGGTTTGTCTCTATGCCTTTTGTTGTTTAAGTTTAAATTTTTATTTACACAGAAAAAAGTAAATTTCTTGCCCCAATATTTTCAAATGAAAATGAATAATCTCTGTATTTATTTGAATATTATGTTTGTCCATAATAAAACTTTTTAAAAAATCATTAGGAAATATTAAAAATATTTCGAAAGTCATACAAACAATTTCGCCTATCAAAAACTGTACAAAACTCGTCAACTCAAAAAATTAAAATTTTTTATATATTAAATCTGCGCTTTTCGTATTCAAATATAAAAATTTATCTACAACAGAATACAAAAATTTTCGTCGCAGAAAATTATAAAATTTTTTTCTGTGTAATTTCAGATTTGTTCTGATTTACTTTATGTTTGATTTTTTTAATTTCGTTGGTTAAAAGTCAATGACTTGATTGCAAGTCGACAATTAGCGCTTTGACAACTCTTACTTAACGTGGCTTAATTTTTTTTAAATATGATCTAAATATAGTTTACTTTTCGTTTTCATTTTAAAATTTTTTTTATATTATTTTGCTTTTGTCATGCATTATTTTCGTTCACCAAAATTACAAGCAAAAAAAAACACACACACACACATAAAAAAGACAATATATTTTTTCATAATAACTGACCATTTTTTTGCAGTTTGGTGACATACTTTTACTTCTCTTGAAGGCATTTGCATTCATTAAAAACAGTCAATCAAATAAGCTCAATAAGGGAAGTATGCCCCATAGTAAGCTGTTATTCTGTTAATATTTTATTGGCGTACTTTGGTGATATCGTTTTTGTATCTGGGACTGAAAGTAGAATCAATTTGGAATATCTTTATTTCCTGTAAGCCGCGTCGATTTTAAATCGATTTTTTTCTCAAAACAGAATTATTTTTATTTAATGTGATGATTTTTCGAACTAAATTGGTTGTTGGTAATTGTAATCCAATGTTATTTGTAATTTTGGATAAAGTTTGTAACTTTTTTTAAGAAAGAGTTGAGACAATATTCCAAATGAACAACAGGAAATTTTAACATTAATTAATTTCAACTTACACGGCAGAACAGAAACAACGATGTTTTTCGAGATATGCTACACTCCCATCATCAGTTTTCCGTATCTTTCCATGTATCCGCCACTGCTTAGGTAGCTCGGTTGAATGTGATTTAAAATTTGTATTTGTACAAGTTATGATCCGAAACTTATTTGTATCCGAGACCTATTTGTATTGTTTTTAAAGCAAACACAACTTCACGAACTTTAGCCAAAATTATAATCACTTTGGATTACGAATAATTTTTAATTTGGCTCGTTTATTTAAAAAAATGTTAAACACCAAAAATACTTAAAAAAAATAATAACAAAGCAAATAATGTGTAGATACGAAAGAAGAATTATCAAAACATAATTGGAGGATTCAAACGGTATCCTATTAAGTCATATTATCGTAATGTTTTAATATTTTATAATAGTTAAAAAAATTATTGTTTTGCTTCAAACAAAAAAGTCATAAAATAATAGGACTTTTTATTTATTGTTTTGCCGTATCCAAACAATAGAAATTTGAGAGAAGTTTGAATGAAATTATTGTTTTTTCTTTCCAGTCATATTTGTTCGTGTTATTATTTTAAACTATCATTTGAATTAACCGAATAACTTATAATAAAAATTGCTTTATTTTATAAAATTTACTATTGATCACGTTTGTAGTAAATATAATTTGCCTTTTTGAAATATATTTTCTTAGAACAAAGTCATATAAAAATATTTACTTTTTTTATTAATGTTTGTAAGTAATTAGTCGAACTTGAATGGAATTGTTTGGCTCAAACTCAAATCGGAGCTTACCCATTTCTTTTTTAATTTAAGATATTGTTTTTATAAAATCATTATTTTATTAAGGGAGTACTATTTGGAACAATTTATTATTCAACAGACTTTCGGAGCGGATCAGTACTGATTTTGAGGTCGCTACATCATTTCATCAGCGTACTTTGTTCAATTTTACCACTTTTGACGGTGAATACTAGTGACTAGGAATATCAACTAGTTAACCATACTAGTGCATTCAGCGTTCGATCCGCATTTTATAAATTAATATTAAACATTTACATAAATACATACGATAAAATACAAAAAGTGTTGTAATAAATAAACAACTTAAAACTCTGCCTCATTTCTGTGTGAAATCAAATTGGAGAAACATACGAGTACAGACACACTTCTTTATTTTTCAAGTTGAAGCTGAAAGTGAAAACGCTTATAGCTCCCGAAATATCGAACCGATGTAAATAAAATTAAGATTGTGCACATCTATGTAAAAACACATTTAAAAACACATAAATCTTTCCAAAATCGGTTCAGTATTACGGCGGCAAAAAATATATAGCAAATTAGAATACGAAGATTGCAATATATTCTTTTTTAATTAAGTTAAACAAAAACATATTTAATTTTAAATACATGATGCTATTTTTATTATTAAAACTGTAGTTCTATTTGCTTTCGATCAGGTTTGCAAACTCGATTTTAGAACGAGTTCAATTAATGCAAATTCGGTTTAGGGAACACCAATATATCGTTCCTTTATTGCAACTTAGTCGTATCTAAGAAAACGTGATTTTTGAATTAAGAACGCAGAATTATTCGTCATATCGCTTTTCATCATGTGTAAAAAAAATAATAATATTGTTTTTACTCACCTCTAGTGGAGGGCATATGTTTTTATTTTTCGATTAAGGTGTGTGTAAATTAAAAACTTTAAACTCGTTTTCTGAAGAAGCAGCTATTAAAGCTTGTTAAAAGTTTTTACTTTCAAGATGATTCCAGTTGACAGTTAAACATTTTGATTAAATTCAAAGTTGCCAAGAAATCCTCTGTCTAGTTACACTTCCCTCATTATTGTTTGAGTTTGATCTTTGTGTTTTCGTTTTTTCTGAATTTTTAAAAATTATGACAAGCTTTTTTACTGTTGTGCAGATAAATTTACAGTTGCTTATAATTTCGTAATTATTGTAATATATATTTATTTATATATTATAAAAATTAAACGAAGAAATATATTTACAAATGTATATTTTATTCAGTTATTAAGACATTAAGTTGGCTTCGCACTGTGATTTTTGTCAAATTTGAGTGGAAGGGCAATTTCAAACTGCTCGATAATTTTTGAAGCCCTTTACAAGGGTAAGATCATTTAACTTGCATACATACTCTTATATGTAGTATGTATTTTCACAGAGCCATTTCTCTATCGTTTGTAACAGAAAGAATTTAGTGGGACCTAAATTTAGAGAATATTATTATTATTTTTGAAATTTATTTGGGAGAAAATCTCAAATAATAACTTAACTAAATAACTTATTATTTATTAAAATTATTATTTTAGGCATGTCTCGATAACTTATTTCAAAAAATTTCAGCAAAAAAAAACTTAAAATTCTAAATACAGTACTTTTCCGATTTAACAACCATTAGTTTGGTTGTCAGGCCTGTTCGTTAAATCGAATTTTTCGTTATATCCAGCGCTAAATTGAAAATTAATAGCGTCGCCTATTTTATTCATAACTATAAATTTGTGTAGTGTTTTTTAAATATTTTATTAAAATTATAATATTTTTAAACAAATATTTCTTATTGGAATGGATATATTTTTTTAATGGCATCTTCTTTAATTTCTCTCAAAAACATTAAATTTGTGCTACTAATATTGTTTTGCCCATTTAATACAAATTTCGAAGTGCTTAATGACATCTTCGTGTTTTATTTTGTTCCCTAGAATTTCACTTTCATCAAGCTCTTCCTTATTTTCGTTTTGTTGATCGTTTTGTTTTATATTTGTTCATTACACTGAGTACAAAAAAAACTTGAAAATTTTATTGATCGTTAAATGCGATGGCCAATAAATCGAATGTTCGTTAAATAGGAAAACTACTGTAATTTATTGTTAATTTTATTTATTAATACTATTATTTTGTTCTTTTTTAATTTTTTTATTACTATTCATTCATTCTTATTTATATTTTGTTTTTGTTATTGTATGATGGAATTCAAATGTTGCATTAAAGTCCGTAGAGCTTATGCTGAATTTAGTTGTCACTATTTCTATTTAATTTAGTTTTTCTTATAAATTTTTAGCTCTAATTGTAGGAAATGATTCATTCAAACTGATTTTCAAAACGTGTTGATCTCTGTCGATTACTTTGATGCAGCGAATGCTTTTTGTTTTTTCTTAATTGAAGCAAAGCAGCGATTATTCTTTATTATTTTTGTGGTATATTTTCATAATTGAATTTTTGTTTAGCAAAATGACAAGAAATCTCTTGTTCCATTACTATTGTTGTGTATTTATGGCGTTTACGTTTCTTCGCAGTTTGTCGCCTTTATGTCGCCCAATTAAGTTGTGATTGTGTCTGTAGATGTTTTTTTTTCGCCGAGTCATTTATTCATACATCCGTTAAGTTGTCTGTTGCATGAACTACTTGCTGTCTCTTCTGTTTGTTGTCTGCAAAACGTTGACAATTAAGTTCAAACACCTGCAATGCACTTAGTCAATCACTTAATTCATATTTTTCTTTTTAGGTTTTTCAAACGTAAAAAGTTTTTATTGCTTAATTTTTATTGATCATTTAATTTAATTTTTGCTTTTAATTAGCGAGAAATGGCTTTTGTTGTATGTTTTTTTTTTTAATTTTAAAGATTTTGTTAAATTGTTGGCGGCAGCGTATGAGTGATATTTGTCTTCTATATACTATTTAGTTTTAAAATCTCTTGCAGGTGTTATTCTTATTATTAGACTATTTAGTGATTTTGATTTTGCAAGAAAAATTGGATATTATGTTGGTGGCGTTTGCTCTTAATCTTAACTAATCGTGAGATTGATTCTACTGATGACCAAGCACTTTTCCGTCGCGATCTTGAAGACTTTCTTCGGGTCTGCCTATAATAACTCTGGTTGGCACCCGCAGGAGCTCATTGTAATTCCATTTATGTTAATTCTGAAAAGCGCAAAAAGTGGGTTGTAGAAGAAAATAATCCGATGTCCAACTCCATCATAAAGGTACCATCGTTATAGAAAATCTAACGTTTGTTTAAAGAATATGTGGCAAACTTACTTTTAACTTTTTAGTGAACTCACAGTGAAGTAAATCTAATGGGCAGCATAATAATTTTGTTAACTTTAGACGGCGTGAAAATTAATCGGCTCAAAAGATTAGCTTATTCTATAGATTTAGGAAAATACTAAATTAAGCTAACAAATTTTCATAAATATGCGTCGCAAGTACTTTAATCTGTGCTAAAATAATTTTATATTCTTTAGCAATTAAATTTAATTAAAAAATTATTTACGATTTAATCGCTCTAATGTAAACATAATAAATTGAAATTTTAATTGTGTGTTTTCATGTAAAAATTCCATAATATACAATTAAATGATTCGGCGTCATTTTTCGAACTGCGCTGATTTAATTGGAATTCATTACATTTAACATTAATTTAAAACTTTCAATAAATTTTAATTTGATAAATTCATTAATTAATTATCAACTTATTATGCGAGTTCTAAGCGTTCTAGTTCGTAATAAAGTAGTTCTATCTTTTAATAAAAATCTTAAAGAATTGATTTAATATTCTTAACTGTTTACGCCTTTTTTTCTTAAACGTTTGTCTAGTGTGGCCAGAAACAAACAAACCCCGGAGCATCTATTGAAATGTTGCATTTAGCGCCACCTCTTTTTGCGTCGGTTAGCTTTGTTTTCTTCAACTGAATCATATTCTTCCACTGCATAAAAATCACGTTGAAAGATACTTTAAATTAACAAAAGAAATATATTTACAAAGTTTTATTGCAAAGCAAACCTGACAAAATTTTGAATTTGAAATTAAAAAAATACATTTAAAAAATATATAAAATTTAAATATAAAGCAAAAAAAGTATAAAGCAAAAAAATTAATATAAAATTCTAAAAAATAAAATATTTATTACCCAGCACGAGTCAACCAACAGCTCTCACTGCTGCAATAAATGCAACCAATAGTTTGCAGGCAAATTCAGAGGCAACCGACCGCCGAAATCGCGCAAAAACAGGCAACGAACGACACTCTGAAAACGACACACAACTTACAAACACTCACAGCCACAGACAGACAGAGAGACATAAACAGTCTTCAATTGAACAATTTTTACACCGACTGCTACCGGCTTGGACTCGCTGACTGACTACTTGCCTGCTGTTGATCGTACTCTAGAGTACTTGTGCATACTAAAGCTGAGGCTGCTGCTATCCAGCTAAAGATTGTCTGGTAATAAATTCCAAATTATCCACAACCAAAAATATTATTAAAAAAAAATATTAAAACACATGCAAATGTGAATGAACGAACGATTCGTTTTTAACTATTAAAATCGTAATATTTAAATATTTATTGTAAACAAATTTACATAAAAATCTAACGATGGCGTTGGGTTTCTATTTATTTTATCTAAGTTTTTCTACATTTTTCGGTGGATGCTAAAAATTATTATAACAAATTTTGTTTGTCAAAATGCATTTTGGAAAAAAATATCAACAACCATTCCGGTCAGTGCAATAAAATAGGCGGCATCATCTGTGAAAAAAAAATATGTTTTTTTTCTATTAGAAATTTCTCTTAAAATTGGATGGTTTCATTAAATATTTGATATCATTTATGTCTGATTAAAATTTTATTATAATTAAGAGAAGAACCTTCTTTAGAAAGAAAAGTTTCAAACTACCAAAACCATGGTGGTGATGATCATTATTTACGAGAGATTTGTATGATTTTACAAAAATAGTGAATTGCAAAACATTTGCAACTAAAATCACTTGTGCAATTATAGCATATTTTTTTATAGCAAATTAACATATTTTTGGCGGGCTTCTGAGGTTCGTGTACAATCACAATCCCATCGGATGATTGAAAACTTTTATTTTTTAATCTGAAGAACTTAATGAGTCATTGAACATTTGATCTCCCGCATCCGGTGAACCGTGTCAATGTAATATGCGATACATAATGACATACGTAGCCCTTTCTTTTAATGAAATAACAATTTCGTTAAAACCTCACACGCAATTTGTTTCATTCCATGTAAACATCAGCCGACCCTTATTGAAAACAAAACATATTTCAAATGAATAAAAATTATAAAAAATTCAAAAAAATTACAAGATTTTTATTTTCCTAAAAAGAATTTTACGCGTTAAAAAGCAAACTCCTAATTTGAAGATTTTCGTTTTACAAAAACAAGATAATAATCTTTGTGAATCCGTATTTAAAAATTTTTGTTTGTTACTCAAATATTGTTTTTCACTTTTAATAAAAAGTTGTTTACGTGAATTTACAGCCTTGTTTGTGCATTTTTTTCCTTTTAAATCTCATTTTATTTTCTGTTTAATAAAATATACGAGGGTGACTACATACTTATATTTGATCACAAATATGTTAAACAAATGTAATAATATAGATAAGGAAAGGGTGGAGTGCATAGATATATTGTCTTTAACTTTGCTAATGAAGACAAACGCCATTTTGAGAACTAAACAGATCAAATAAGCTGTTGATTCCCCGTAAAGACCTTACTTCAAACGTAATAACTCTGCCCTGTTTCCTGCACATGAATCAAGAAAACAAGAGCGCGCACTCAGTCGTAAATAAAAATTTTGCACTGCGCATCTACGTCATCATAGAATATAAATGAGTGTTTGTTGTAAAAAGTGTAAGAGATTTTTGGTGCAAAAGGGGAAATTACTAAATAACTTCTTAACAGGTGCATCGATTTGCATAAAATTTTAAATGGGCAGAAAAGAGATGCAGTCGAGTAAAACTTTTGAGTTCGGACTTGAAGCTATTTTAAGAAGAGCTTCGTCGGGCTACCAATGTTTTATATGTCAGCCTACTTTTTTTATTTGTTTTTTTTTTAATTTTTTATTTTTTTTTTTATTTTTTTTTTCTTGTTTTCTTCATTCATGGTTCCTGCATGCATACTAAAGATAAACGGCACATAAAGAAGCAAAAGTTTATTAATTCGATTGCATGTACGGGAGCCCTGTAGACTAGTAGATAATGTACTAGACTATTAGACGAGGGGTCGCAGGTTCGATTCGTGCTTAGACCCTGGGGGTTTCTGCAGACAAGCCAAAATGGCTTCGTGGTTTCTGTTTGTTCTTCTTGTATAATTAGTTGTTTAAAAAAATTTAGATTACAAAATCGAAATAGTTTTTTTTTTACTTTTAAGCTCATAATATCATACATAAATAGTTGCCCTCGTAAGACAATAGCACATTGCGTATTTATTTTATCTAATTTATTTTTTTTATCATAAAATCTTTTAAAGTGTCACATAAACAATGCCGGTATTAATGTTGATAATTATACAGTAATAAAATTGTACGATTTTTAATTTTACTGGCTGTGGTGTGTAAATCTACATTCGTTTGACATTTTATTGTCATTTAAGTAAAAAAAGTTGTACATTTTTATAATGATTTTTTTTAATAAGAAATAAAGTTATGACGTAAATGGACTAAACAAAAAACTAAAACTAGTTAAAAAATAAGAAAATAAAATACTCACGTATTTTAAAGTAAAGTATTTTAGTAAAGAAAAAAGTTTTTACACAAAGTTGTCATTAAAAATATCCCGCTTAAAAATGTGTGTGGCCTCTAAAGCAGATGCTTAAAAGAATGCAGGATTTTGTATTAAGACTGATGAAAAATTACGGGGTACCACGAAATAGCTCCCAAATGAAATGATTCCCAACAAAAATGAAAAAAGGGCCAAAAGAAAAAAGAAAATTGCATCCAATGAGCAAACAGAAATAAAAATTGAAAAAAACTCACACTTAGAAAAATATAAAGGAAGTGAAATAACTCTTAGTGAAATATCAGCAACATAATTAAGGCAGGATCAAACGTTACAAGTATTTGACGAATTGATCGTTACCACTAATTTGGTCAATTTTCATGTAAATACACATGGCTTGTTTAAAATGTAATTGAAAAAAATTAAGTTAAATCATGCAGAATTGAAGTTACTTTGTATTTCAATTTAATGGCACTTATGAATACTTGTTTAAAATAAAAGTGGTTACGCCTTTTTCGCCAAATATTAGTGACGTTTGACCTTAACTATGAGACCAAATGATCCCCTTTATCAATCTGTTCTTTCATGTCTATGAGCTACAGCCGTGGAACGTCTACCAATTCAGGCTAGATATTCGAGGCGCTTGTTGACGATATCCCTTTGCAACCAATCAGCAGCATTGATGCATTTGAATGTGGAGATTTTAAGATTCCTAGATAATACCGAGGGAACATACATTGGACTTATAGTCAGGGATAAAAGAATTATTTTGTCTAAAGGATGCTTCTCTTAAACATTTACGAGTATTTTATACAATCAATTTATTCTTTTGAAAAACTTCTGTGACAAAATTAATCGTATAAAAATTAAAAACCTACTGCCATTTAAATAATCAGTTTAAAGTATTATTTTCTCAGAACGCCGATCTCTCTTTAACAGATCCTTTTGAATTTGCTGCATTTTTAAAAGTTGCGAAAATTGTTTTTGGCTTAAAAGAGTGTGTGAAACACACATTCACACATTATATCCCAGCAAAAATTTGGTAACAAAATGTTTTTCAAAACAAACTGCATACCATATACATTACTTTGCAGCAGTAGATTGTGTGCTTATCACGTGCTAGATTAGCAGTTCCACAGCTGGCGCGTGTTTGTGTTCGTGAAAATAAGTTCCAGTGAGCGAAACACTTGACATCAAATACACAAATTCCTTCAAAAGCTCCACCTCAATACTCAAAGCAGACCTTTAATTTTCGTTGTGTGCTTGAGTATTCAGTGACTTCTCTGGGTATTGACATTTCTAAGCCGTTGTCTCCAATGACATCGCCATGTTAAAGTATTGAGTTCACATGTCAAATTAGAAAGAGTGAAAAATATTCACTTCACAGTTTTATTAGCATTTTAAATCATTACTTTGCCACTAACGTTTTCACTGGGATTGTGTCCAACTTTTGAAAATTTTTTAATTAAAAACACAAATTTTTTGACAGCATATGAACAAACCTTTTGAACTTTTTGCTAACTAAACGAAAAAACTATTAATTAAAATGCATTTGAAAGCTTTTAATAATATTTTGTAGCATTTTTTCTTACTTTAACTAAGAAATTGCAAAATTTTTAAATCTTACAAAGCACCTTTTCTTTGGATTACATTTACACCCAAACAAAAAACAGATCACTGAACTTTAAAAGGAATGACAAAAAATAAAAAAAGATAAAAACATCGGCAAAATTTATGACTTAGTGATTAACAAAAAAAAGAAAAAAAACGAAATAAAATATTTATAATTATTTTAAGTGGAATACGTGGTAATGGACATTTTAAATGTCAATGTAATAAATTTGAAAACGTTTTTAGTTTGTATGTTTTTCGTAGAAAACCAACAAAAGATTGGACTTCAACAATTGTGTTCATAAATACAAAGTTTTATAATTTTCACATTTATTTCAAATTCATCTTAAAAAAAACGATTATTGATTTTTTTTTGTCCGGTCTACTGCTGTATGAGAAGTGCTTACCTCATGTGAATTATGGCAGTCATGTTGAAATCATAGGAACTGCTAAATATCAACATGGATAAATCCATTCGCAATGTGTCATTGACTTGTAAGCGCCACCTATAATGCCACAAATAGTCAACATATACACATAGCATATTAAAACTACTCATGAGTAGAAATTGCAAATAATAAATTCATAAATAAGAAAATATTATATGCAGTTGTGCAGTTGTTACACTCAGTATTTTAATAAGATGGACAGTAATACGTTTTTTTAACTGAATAACAGTATCAGTATATTTTTCCCCAAAATTAGTTGAGTTCTAATGCAAAGTGATTATTAGTAGACTAAAAAAGCTCGCTGCGATATCAACTCACTGCAAGTCTTTTTAAACCGATGTCTTCATCGAATATTACGAAACAATGAGCAACGACTGTGGTTCAAAACAGGGCAAGTAGCAGTGGCCGCAGAAATTGCAAAAAGAAGACGGAGATAAACTGCCCACACCTTCCAAAAAGAACAACACCACATCACTAGATATGCTCCAGTGTGGAATTCTCAGGGTAACCGCATTAAAGACCGTCCAATCCACACATGGCGTCGGCAAATTGAACAAGAAACCACAACGATAAAAATATCGTGAAACAAACTAAAGGCCGTATCATAGGACAGGCAAAGATGGAACGAAATCGTGGCGGCTCTATTCTCCTTATATGTTCAAGAGGAGAGACAGAGCTCACAAAATCTTAAAAAAAAGAACTAAGATTTTCAAAATATAAATGTACTAGAGTGCTCGAACACGGGACAGTGTACACACTATATTATATTATGCAATATACTGTTTGTTTATTTATAGTCTTAATTATTAGAAAAAAAAATATTTGCTAAATAAACGTTAAAAAAAGCAGTTTCTTTCTTTTGAATATTATTAAATGACCAATTCTTTCTGCCCACAAAATTGTTACTAACTTTAGACTAATAATAATAACTTTGTATTATGAGTACATATTTTGACATCGTGTTAGTACATAAAAATACGCTCCTTGAATCGATGAACATTTTTGCACATGATTGCAACAGAATAAAAAAATGCTATTAAGAGCTTCAGTAACCGGAGGAAAAATGGACTGACACAAATATAGTCACGAGACTGATTCCTAAGTGAAAGGGACCGTTGCGAGCTCTATTTTTTTATATGAAACGGACCAGTTCCCTTAGCATGGTGAAGATATAGGAGTGAGTTGTCACTGAACTTTCGAAGAAAAACTTAAGCGCTGTTGAATATTATACATTTTCATATAAAAGTGTTTTTTGGGTTTTTAATATTATTATTGTTACAAATGTAATTACGAATCAGATTTTATTTTTAAGCAGTCTTTGAAGGGAATATATATAAACGGGCTAGGAAGGGTTCACTATAAGCGGGAATTCCAATAAATTGAACTTTTGGATTTTCTTAAGACGTTATAAAACGTATACGAGTATGTATTTATTGACCCTTGCAGAAAATATAGAAGAAAATATTTATATAAATGTAAATAATTTTTATATATTTCAATAAATACAACAGGTTTATAGTTACTTCTGTACGGATTAAGATTTTAATATTATATGGGTAAGATGTTATACTGTTTTCACTTTTTTGTTAAGTTTAATGAATTTTTGTTTAACAACACTTTAGTTAAATACACTAATGTAAATTAAAATTTTATATTAACGGGCTTGCGTAAACGATTTTAAGTTGACCACTTGTAGAACGTCCACGATTTCTATTCGGTTTGGTAGGTTGTAAACGAATGTATGTAAAAACGTATCAAATCTTTAAAACCATTTATTTGTTGATGACTGCTGAATTTGGTTGCAGTTGTGGGTTATTGTTTATAACCAGTGTTGGGCGTGCGTTGTATTGTTTGTTCACTGAGGTGAACAGAATCGAACCAGCCATCTTTGTAATAATAGAATAGCATTCTAACAGCTCGGCTATATGAATTGAAAATGACAATTAAAAGAACGTATCGTGTCGCAGAGCACTGGGTAAAAACGAAGCTTCTTACGTTTTATTAATATTTAAAAATAAAAATATATAAATGTTTTGTTTATTTTAAATGTCCTGTTTATTTATATTTTGTAAATAAATTAATAAATAAAATAATAAATAAAATGTTGCTTGTGCTTAAATATGAATTTTGAGAAACAGAAAATGCAGCTCAAATTAATTGTTATAGTCTTATGTTATGTTAGGTTATATGTCATATTAATTCATGTCATTTCATGAGATGTCATGTCATTTCATCTAATTGCATATTTTGTCCTGTCATATCATGTCGTGTCATGTCAGTTTATGTTATGCCATATCATTTACAATAATCGGTGTAACATGTACACTTTTCATTTTATATTTTAAATTTATGACTATGATGGTAACTCGAGTCCTAGTTAAATACGAGTCCTAAATTTTTGCAGTACTCCGAGTTTTACAAGACATGTGACGAATTCGTTGAACAAATATCACAAGCTTTCCCGCAGTTTTCTATTTTAAATTCATACATTCCAATTTATTATTACATAGAGATGTTATAAAAATCACTGTAATTAGTACTTCTTTTATCGAAATTCGGAGTTCTCGGATTCGATTTCCGGTAATGATACTGGATATTAAGCAGGCAAATCAACCGGCGTCTTTGTTTGAAGAAATGAAATATTCGAAAATATACCTAAAAGATCAGATAGATAATAAACGTACTCAAGTATCATTTAAACGATAGACAGTTGCACTTATAACTATTCCCCTCAATGTAACCATATGCAATCACAACTAATAAAGAAACTTTGAATATTTACGGGGCTCCATAAAAAAAAATATCAAGAAAAAAACCAACTCCATCATGACTGTACAAAATCATCACAATTGTTATGTGAACATTGAAGTTTAATATAAACAAATCATTTAAATTTGAAACCTTTTGATTGCTAAAGAAGGCGTACGGCGACGGAAAGACATTGGCAAAATAAGAGTCACTAACACGGTCATGTCAAACCATTGGCGCCATCTCAGTGATATGAATATTTAATTATATCAGCAATATTGTAACAAATATAATGGGCGATGCTGAGATTATTACAAATGATTTTTGTAACAATATCTGCTAAGATTAAAAAGAGTTTCATTGTACCAACATAATATCTTTTTAAATGAAGAATACGATTTCAACAGCTGCGTTTTCAAGACGTGATACTTAAATGGAGAAAATTTTAATTAATATTAATTTTTGTTTATTGCAATATTTTGTTCCTTTGTTTTGTGTTACACTGACGTCATAAAAGTTTCTCAACGCTAGTTCGCATTCACAAAGTAATACGAGGCAATATTTGATTTAAAGAGGATCTCAGCTCGGCTGCTAACAAAATTTTTGCCTTAACTGATTTTTTTTATATTATGTCGAAAGACTTAAAACTCTTACAAATAAGAAACTTCAATAATATTGGTTAAATGTTTCCCAAGCTTCCCAAGACAAGAGTTTTTGTAGGGAATCTAACTCACAGCTCCCAGTCTGATAAGCCAGCCCAGCGGGCACCCTGTTGCATTTATTACTTTAAACTCCAATCGACAAAATCAAACCTTAAAACGAATAGCGAGTAAATTATTCTTACATTAGAATGACCTAAGGTTGAACATTGCGGTTTGAATCATGAATTCGAAGAAGGAAACAATCTCAAGGAAATAAACAAAAATTAATGTCTACTTACAGAATAAAGAAACCATCAAGCCATCATATCATTCAGTCATACAGTATTTTAAAGATCAAATTCAGCTTCTACAGTTGCTAAAAACTCTATTGTCCAATAATGACGTTTTGATCGAAGTCATTCATTCAACTCTATTGTTGCAGAAAAAAAATATAAAAATATGAAAAGAAAAATACCAACCAGCCTCCTGCTGTCTCTCAACTTAACAAACAATTGTTGAGTTTTCATCATGAATCTAAAAATTGTTTTCAAATTGTAAATATTTGTGCAACATACTCATGGTCCTCGTATGTTCGTTCATTCGCTCATACAGTTTTTTTTTTGTTGGATTTGTTTGAAATTTGATTGAAAGCTTAAATTTTAAAATTGTATTTTGTACAACTTCAATACAAAAATATAAGTTATTAGTGTGGGTTTTCTTATTGCACATTTCAGCATATTTGTCATTGTCTTGATAATTTTTCAAAGATTTTTTCCGGGACATGTGTGTTTGGGAGTTTTTTTTTTTTTTGCTATTTACCACAATTTTCTTATTTTCTTATTTTGTTGTCTCTAACAAAATTCACTTAATATTTTTGTTGATAATTTGAAAATTGTCTAAAGTGGTTTGCGATAATTTAAAATTGTTAAATTTTAAATATATTAAAAGTTTTTGATGTCGTGAATAGTAAAAACGATTGTTTTTTTTTTGCGTGAGTCACTTACTGAAAAGGTTTATTTTGTACGTTTTACAACGGATGCTCCAAGTAAGTATAAGTAACAAAATAAATAAACTAAACTTAATTTGTTTTCATATGTATTATATTATTAGATATAACAAATATTCCCATTATTTATTGAACACAAGTGCGGCTGGATTCACAGTAGCTCACCATGCAAGACCTTGTTCCATACGACAACGGAGACCATGACTGTTGTCCTTTAGCAAGTCAGTCTCATGAACTTTTTGGTTCGGGTTTTCTTTATACTTAATATATGCAAACTTAACATTAATATTTTTATGCTTACTTCTTAATATTTAATATTATTTGGGTTCACCCAATTGGCTTTCGATTGTGAAACCTGTAAATTGCCAAAAAATTTGTCAACTTGTGTTTATTCACAACATCGCTCCCCTCTTTGCGGAAGAAAACATCTAGATTAAGTGTTTTCGGTTAGAAATTTTCCCCCATTTAGGTCAATGCTGTTCTTTAAACACGATACAGAACCTTAACAGAGCCTTGTAAAACTTTGTGATTACAAACACATACATACATAATATGAAATTGTTTTAGGGTGTGCGTTGAACACCTGCACACATTGCAATGCATTGGAGGGAACGTCACTGAAGAATAACCCGAAAAAATAAATAGATTTAAACAGGGAGTAAAGCAAATAATATAAGAGTGATTAAAACAAAAATGGTACAATGCTCAGCAAAAAGAAAATGTATTGTTTTGATTTCTTCGACATTCCGATTTGTTATTGATACACATCTTATAAAATCTTTTGATCTTGAGTCCAATATATCACTGCTCACATATGTGACTTCTTCAAGAAAATACCTAAAAATTCTTTGTTTTAGCAACATTTTAATCAAGATTTTTTTTAGTTCTCAACAAATATAAAAATCAATCTAACAAATTATTTGATTAAATAATCAGTTTTAAGGCCGAGGCACATAGAATCCGTTGTACGTTATACGTTGCTTTTATCAAATGACAACGAAGTTAAAATACAGGTTTTCTTATGAGCTTTGTCACATTCGGTACGTCTCCGTCAACGCAAAGTACTAAAGTTGGGCAACTTTTAACTTTTAACGTACGTTGAGTACTTTGATAAATAACATTTTTTTGCTTTTGTTTTTATTAATCTTTTTGTTTTGTGTTGTGACAAAATTAAATTAAATAAAAATTAAAATTCAAAAAATAAAAACAGAATTCCTTTGAAACCTTAATCAAATGAAACTGATTTAATGTCCACCAACAAAGTACTCATTGTGTCAACCTCCTCCGCCGATACTTTAACGTCAGTTGAAAACAGCAACGTATAACGTACGACGGATTCTATGTGCCTCGGCCTTTAGAACACAAAGTTTTTATTTTTTTTTGTCCTTTTATTATACTTTTGGTTAGATAAAAAAATCAACAAAGACATTGAAATTTTTTTAATGGATCTTCGTATTTTGTAGTATTTTCTGGACTTGAATTTGTAATGCAGAACGT
Source organism: Gymnocheta viridis (assembly GCA_956483585.1). Taxonomy (NCBI): domain Eukaryota; kingdom Metazoa; phylum Arthropoda; class Insecta; order Diptera; family Tachinidae; genus Gymnocheta; species Gymnocheta viridis. Next base: position 98,860,561 of record OY101442.1, on the reverse strand, counting down.
TTTCTTTCACTCCGATTTTCACCGGCCATTGGACGTTACGTTCACTATTTTAACAATAAATTCCCCTATGCTGCTTAAACTTTTGCAAAATATTTGGGTAGTTTTGCATATTTAAAACCAAAAGGCTAAAAATGTTCGTATCAACATTTCCAACTGAATGTTAAATAATATGCTTGGGTATCTAATTAGTTGACAGTACTTCCGTTCATATCTAGATTTCGAATCAACTATTGTTCTGTGTCTAGATCGATTAACAGCGCTAATAGTAGTAGTATTAATAGTTTTTTTGAGAGAGAGAACAAAAAACTAATTTAAATAAATTTGTCAGACAATAAGTGTCAAAAAAAGTCTAATTGAAATTGTGGCTAAATTTAAAAAACAGCAACAACTTTTACAGAAATCTACAACAAAACGTTTAAATTTGATTTTATTTATGGAAGTTTAATTCAAATCTAATAATATATACAATTCTACACATGCAGAGTTGTTTGTTGGTTTAATCGAAGGCAGATACATTCATAGATACACATGTATGTGTGTCCGTATGTATATACATGGTTACAAAAACAATTGATTCAGCGTTTAATTTTAAGAATTTGTTGGTTTTTTACAAGATTTTTGAAAGTTTAATAAGAAATCTTACAATATTTTGATGCGATGTAAGTGAAGTTTACTTCGGCAAATCTTCTCCACTTGAAAAACTTAAAATTTTTTAGTAACTGGATGTTTTTTTAGTTCCTTCAACATATCTAAGTTCCAAGTTAATTTGTAGACCGATTTAAAAATAAATTCATATTCAATGATTTCGAAGAGAAACCACTAAATTTTCAAGTAGCGTTCGCTTTCGCTCTATTATGCCAAGTTGAGTTCATTGATTTGAAATGCATGTCTTTGCAAAGAAAACACAATTCATTTGTGACTAATCGTACAACAATTGTTTAAAAACAAAAAGTTGTATATTAAAAAATAGTAATAAATAATAAAAAAATTATAAACGATCCAATGAACGGATGAATGCAAAAAAAAGCATGTAATCTGTGATTGATTTCAGTTTTAAAAAGGCTTTTCGCTTTTAAAACTCAACTGCCTTTTATTATGTGTCTGTTTTTTAATAGGTTTACAAAAAGACTAGGCCCGCAGAGTTCCAAATTGTAAATGGCTAAATTATTCTAAAGGCAGAAAATCGTACTCCACCTGGGTTATCACTTTATCAAGATAGTGTCATGTAGGGTTGTCAATTATTCGTGTTTTTTATATGTTCGAATAAAATTTTATGATTTTTTTTTTGTTCGAATAAAGGAATAATTTTGAAATTTTGTTCGAATAATTCGAACGAACAAAGAATAAAAAATTGACGGTTGTAACACCGTTAAAGAGCATATCAAGTTTGTTTGTCCTTTTCTTTGATTTTTCTAAATAGTTTAGATCATCATCAAAACTGTAACTGATTTTTGAGTTCGTGCAATTTCTTACTTTATTAATAGACTTTTTTAGATCAGTTAATAAAACGTTATCAGTTACCTCAGAAACGTTATTTTATTCTTCATCGTAGTTGAGGTCATTCGCAATACATATTTTTATCACAAAATAATCGTGAAAACAAAGTATTTGCGTACTTCTTTGTTTAGCTTATTGTGGTATATTGTAAAAAGCAAGTATTGGATGGGAAATTCATAGAATTCAGGAATAATATTAAAGTATTTAATGATTTTATACGTCGTTCATTAATTATTCGGATGTTCTATTATTCGAAAAAATTATTCGAATAATTCTTTATTCTAAATAGAAACATTTTTCTCGTTCGAACACAAATGAAAAAAATGGTCGACTTATTCGAATAATTTTTATTCGAACGACAACCCTAGTGTCATCAGGCTATAAATGATCGCGCGAATGGATCTCCTTCAGCAATAAAAAAGTAATTATTTTTTATCTATCCGGATTCTCCTGTACCCTATTTTTTGTCAAGGTCTACCTGATCGTCACGAGGTAGACATGGCAAAAGACACCATCATATTCCCAATTAACAATTTTAGCAATTATGTAGACTTTACGGACTTTATTTTTCTTTAAAAATTTGTCTTAAATTGATGTAAAATCGTACCGGTCATTTCAGAAAGTGAACATTATTTCATGGCATTTTCTTTTCTAGAAAAAAGTGCAAAATTTTTTTAAAATTTTTGTTGAAAATTTGCAATATAATGATTTTTGGAAATAGTGAGTTTATTACAAGTCATCACCAGGCGAAATTTTTAACTTAGCAATTTTTTTTCATAAAAAGTAAAAAGAATGTTACATTTTCTTTTTAGAAAAGAAAGCGGCATAAGTGTTAAAAAAAATTATTTAGATTCATATGAAATTATTTAAAATCGATCGAATTTTCAATATATGTGAATATATTCAAGAAATACATACATATAAATAAAAATACTTGACTCGAAAAATACATGAAAGAGGAATTTGATGCAAGATTAATTCACGATATCAAAACAAGGTTCAATACTTGTAGTATGATTTAAGTTTTTAAAACAAAGCACACAAGTTTGGAAACTTTTATGGAAGCTTTAAACCCTATTAAAAATCCGGTACGAGCAAGCTTAAAATAAAAATTTAAAACTTACAAACATTATTAAGGATAAGAATTACTACTTACCTCAATGGAAGATAAGTTATTTTTCCTGTCATACACAGAAAGAAAAACGCCGTATTAAATTCAAGTATTTTCTACTTACTTTGAGTACGAGTCGTATTCAAAATTTTGAATAAAAAATAACAATAAAATGTACTTTAATCAAGCCAAAAACGGGATTAGTTTAAATAAGCAATCCTGGAGTTCCTTAAAATGATTGCAAAATTCTTTAATCACGTGAAAAATCTTGAACAACTAAAAAATTAAATTGAGCACTTAATAGTCCGTACTTGAATTAATCTTTCTGTACTTGATTTAAGTAAATCTGGGATTACCGTACTTTTAACACCGCTTGGGATTAATTTCAGTACCGATGGATTAATTTTTCTTCTGAGTGTAGGCAATATGACAATGGCGATCTTAAAGTTTAGCTTGTACTAACTATTTACGGAAATAGTATTCAAGTATTCTCTGTGCGATCTCCTCTTTTTGATAACTCAACACTACGCTTGCCAGCATTCACTTAAAAAACTTCGTTATTTCGCTATTTTTTAATTATAAATAAAAATACAATTTCTATTTATAAAAAAGAATCTTTCCCGTAGTTAGAAAATTAATATTTGCAATGCGGTTTTTCAATCCACGTTTCTCGGGAAATGCAAGAGCCCGAGATATACCAAACCCTTGTAGAAATAGAAAAAAAGTTTAACTGGGAATTCCTGATGAAAATTTTTTATTTAATTATAAAATAATAAAAAAGTTTCAATATAACCTAAAGAGAGAGCCATGTAGAAAGGCCAGCACGAATGTTGACCAAGTGTTTATCGGTACATCTTGGCGATATCTAATTATAGTCCACAATGAACGACTGCAGCTTGCTTATAACAGGCGGTCTTTGCTCAGATGGGGCTAGAATGCTGAGGCATAAATTGTTGCTTGATTCTGCAAATGTAAAAACTATTGAAGATTGAATATAGGTCTTCGGCAAAGTTAATTTTACTTGTGAAATTTTACTCGTGTACTCTCTTTACTTGAATGTGTGTCTGCTTTTAACTTGTAATTATTTTATTCATGTATGATTTTTGTTGTTGTTGCTGTTGTTGCTCTTTGCTGTTGTTTCTGTAACGGAAAACATTTCAAATCTTTTAAGACATTGATAAATACCATCCCACACCTTGGTCGTGGTCAAAAATAACATAATCGTACAAACAAAATAAATTGAAATATAAAAAAAAATAACTACAAGCTAGAATTATTACCGACTTGAATAAAATATTGCACAGTATTGTACGTTCGTGGTTGCTTTTTGTAGACTTTTTTCTTCCATTATTGGACACAATAAAAGTCCAAAAACATTGGACACACATTCGCATTCGTTAATACAATTCACATTCGCATTTGACTTCGATTTCGACGACTCTTTTGTAGCGTTACGCTGCAAGAGACCGACCGCTACAAAGGCGGTTTCTTGTTCATTTTGTTAATTGATTCATTGATCTTGAAGGAGATATCAATTGGGCAGTTTGGAACTAGTGTTAGTAATGTTGGCTGTTGTTGTCTGGACTCATGACGTTGCATACTGGTCGAAGAGTCAGTTTAGTGTTTATCGTGCTGTTGCTGCCTCCGTTTTGCTTTATTACTATTTAGTTCTGTGTTTTTTTTTGTTTGCATATTTTTTACTATTTTTTTCTATGTTTGTTTACGCTGTTGTTTACACGGACAGCTGGCGTATGGTGGCGGCGGTTTTTTTTTTGTTTTCTTTGTTGCAACTCAAGTGTTGCCACTCAAAAAGACACATTTTTTCCAATTTTATTCGTTTATTTCTAAATCGGCTGTCTGTCTGCCCAATCATTTCGTCTGTCTGTTCATCTATCTTGTCTTTAAAGTAAAGAATAGAAAAATATTGTATTGTTATTAAAACAGCACGCCCATGTTTTGTTCGTCGTTTCGTTCGAGAGATAATGAATGAAACATTGCAACGACTGCTGGTTATTTGTATCAATAGACAAAAATCCTGTACAATTTAGTTTTTATCAAAATGAAAAATAAATATATTTTGTTGTAATTTTCTAAATTGACATGTATTTTAACTACTACCCAGAGATTTGCGACCACAAATGAACGTTATAGAAATATGTTTTAATTAAATACAAGTGCTTAATAAGACTCGTACGTTTTCAGTTGCAGGCAAAAATATGTCTTTGGTATAATTTTTTTATATTTTCGCTTTTTATTCGTTGATTGGACGGAAGTAATGGCAATAATCACTTAACAAGGTAAATTATTTTTGATAATTAAAGTTAAATAATTGGCTTGTAATTAAAGAAAATAAATAAATAAATAGATAGTTTGGAAAATATAACCATAACAACTAAGAATGCACAAACCCTTAAAATTTCAAGCTTATTTTAGTTTTAAAAATTTTGCTACTTTGGAAAATATTCCCTTCAAAATAATTCTTGCAAAAACATCGGCTCTTAAACAGATGAACATCGGATTCAAAATATGAATATGGAACAAAGTAGAAGGAGATTAAGTCCAAAATAAGGGGAAAAAATAAACAACGAGAACAATGTTGAATGAAAATAAGAGGGAAGCATCCGATACCGATATATCGAAGATACTTTTGCCGAAAAAGTCAAGGCATAAAATCAAAACAGATTAATGAAATAGTTGTCTTTAATTTTGCAACCACTCCAACATATTAAAAAAACGACTACCACTTTACCTTTTATCTAACTTTGTGGGTAAGAGCAATTACCCACAATTGGAAAACCCTAAAAGATGGGCCTCTTTTCATCTGAAGCTATGGTTCTGCTACAGAAAGAAGTCGAGAGATACCAAAGATCTAATATATCTACAAACGTTTGTGCAATAGCGGATTTACATTTAATACCCAAACTTGAAGAAAATAGCGCAGAAGTACTTCAATTTTCAAATGAGTTCTGTCGCGTCTGAGAGACTATTTTCACTGCAGGTCTCTCTCAAACAAAGTTCCAGCTTACATTGTGCAACTTTTGTCGTTGCAATTTTCTCTTTTCTTCTGTGAAGTTGCATTTGCGTTTGCAATGTTAAATTTTTATTGCTGAAATTTTTTTATGTATTTGTTTATTTGTATGAATAAGGGTGCCTCTATAGACTGACTTATGGATAATACGCTAGTCTATTTGACTAAGTGTCGCAGGTTTGATTCCTGCCAAGACCTTGGGTGTTTCTGCAGACAAGCCAAAAAAGCTTAAGCAGTTTGTGTTTGTTATATCAAATAATAATAATACTAATAATAAAGACAAGGGTACATGCATATGTATACTCCTTATATTCCCCTCTCGCCGACAAAGTTGCATATCGCTCCTTCATTGCAACGGAGTTATATCTCAAAGAACTCGTTTTTCAGAAAATGGTTTTAAAGTTTTTAATTAACTCACACATGAATGGACAAATCTAAAAGTATTCTCCTTTCAAGAGGTGTGCAGGCAATATATTTGTATGAAGTTTTTACACAAGATGAAAAACGATTCGACGAATAATTCTGCATTCTTAACTAAAAAAATACGTTTTTTGAGATATGACTAAGTTGCAATAAAGGAGCGATATATGTACATATAAACCGGTACAGACTTCCTCAACAAAATTTTCGAATATTTTTTTTTAACAAACATCTGATTAATTTAAATTTTTAAAGATTAACACAATTAGAGGTTTTGTTAATTTTAACTTGAATTCAAATTCAATACGCATATCGGTATCGTTTTTTTTGTGGGGTGGGTTATCGGCAAAGAGGCATATTAATAAGAAAAAAAATTCCAAGCCGAATTATAAATGCAGGTAACAAGCATAAAAAACACATATTTTCCAATATATTTTTCTTGCCAAACTTAGAAGAATCACAAAAAATCTTCTTTCTACCGCGATCGATGTGTATTTTGAGAAACTTAGAGCTTCTTTTGAAAATACACAGCTTATTTTTCAGGCAAAATCCGTTTTCTCTGAGATCACCATTCCCACTTTGATTTTAAATTGAATTCACTAATATTTTCTTGTTGTTAAAAGTTGAATTCAATTTTACTTGTTAAAATATTTTAGCATCACTATTTTGGATAATATCTAATTTCCATTTGTTAACCATAGAAAATTGAGAAATTCTTATTACTTATTGATATTTTTTTATTTACAATATTCTGAACATTTTGCTAAAGTTTTTTCGTTTAATGCGCCGAAAAATTAATTTTTATTGATTAACGTTTTCAATCGCTCATAAGATTAAAATTACGATCGTTAAAAAAGAACACTTAAGCTTAAAGCCAAACACCTCTTTTAAGCTTTTGTTATTGTTGCTTAATAACATGGTCAGCTGTGTTTTTGTTACCAATAGTGTTTGTTAATGATTCAAAAAGAAATCTCATTAAAACTTTATAATAAACCATGTATAATTAACAAATCGCCATGAAATTGAATATTTTTGGTGCTAAAGAATAAAGTTTATTCAGAAATGGAACACATTAACAGCAAAAAAATATTGTTTGGAAAAAAGGGACTTAAAGGGTGGCTGAATATGAACTCAATGAAAATACAAAAAAAAAATTAAATGTCTTAAACTTGAAAATTTGTTGGCGGCTGCTGATCCAAGTACGATTAATGATTAAATGGAAATTTAAAGTAAAAGATTAAGGGAAGACAAAGTTTTGAAGTAAGAAACACAAAATGCCCTACATTCAATATTTTTTTTAATTGTAATATAGATATTTTATGAAATATTTAATGTTATTAAATAGATAATAATAAAAAGTTAAGTTAATGATTTATTTTCTTCTAGTACGATATTTAGGTATAATTGTGCTGTCACTTAAGTTATTTATTTAAATAGATTGAAACACATTTAATTACATAAATATTTTCTATAATTTAAATCTAAAATAAATTTGTTTTAATTATGGAACCACAGTTTTAAAATCATCTAATTATACAACCGCAAATTACAACATTTTAAACTCGTTATTAATGATTATAGAAAAATATCGCTCGCGTGTTAAGTTTAAGTGTAGTTTTTAAATTATTTTTTTTGAGTAATTAAGTGTTTGGTAAATAAACTTTTTTTCGTATATGTAAACCAATAGATGTCGGGAAAGCGTTTTCGGTTGTCAGTGTCTTCGATGCAACCATCAGACTGATTTTTTTTTAAGAGAAGCAACACTCACGCAATTAGTATGCCTACAAAACGGTAGGTGTGTTACCTTCTTTGGGAAAGTGATAGTGAGAGAAGACGGATGGTGAAAGTGAGAAAGCTTAATTTTTTACAACTCTGATATTGCGCATTGTGTTAGTTTTTAGATCAGTGTTGCAGCGCCTCTGATGTCAAGTAGACGCATTAAATGTGCTAAGCTGTGCAGCCATTTTATTAATTATTTAATTCGCCGACGAAGGAGGGCGCTGTGATGTCCGAAAGTACACACCAGTATCTATTGACGTCGGTACTCTTCAGTGACCAGTGCTATGCCTTCATCACTTAAACAGTCCAACAACAACAAATACAATGACATACTAATGCATATTTGAAAAAATGCTGGATGTTATGACTTACCTGGAACTGGGCTCGAACACACGTTCTTAGACATTACTTGCTTTGTAGTCAACGCAAGAAATTATTCTTAAAAATGTTCATATTCATCGCAACTCCTTAATCTCTAACGTACACATCGGACGCTTCTTCAATATCAAGAAACTTGATTCGACATGAAATTTTTATTATCATTATGTAGGAGGCAGCCAGCTGCAGCTAATTTCTATGGTCGCGTTCATAAGACGTGCATAACTGTTGCGCAACCAATTAGCGAGTTGAGTAGTTTCGCTCCACGCAACAGTTGAGTATTTGCTGCCTTTTTTTCTATCATAAATTTTTTTCGCTACCATTAGTCAACATGTTGTGTTTAGCTCCACAGCTGTTCAAGAGAGTTAGGTGGCGACTGGAAATTATTTTTTTAAATTTTGCTGTACAAATGCGATAAAGTAACGAAAATAGAGAAATAAAATTATAATACTTATTTAATTAAATATACATAGGTTTCTATTATTTTATTTATATATTTAGTTCAATATAAGGTTTAAAGATTTCTTGAACACAGTGGCGGCTCAGCGTTGAAATATACATACTATCGGCGCAGTTGTATTATTTTATTGGAGTATTTTGCTGTGTATTAATATATTAAATTTGTGTTGCAGATTTTAAAATAAAAATGGAAAATTCCTGCCAAGAAATTCTGTGTTGTCCATACTTTTTAGTATAAGCCAAACTAATTAATTTAGCAAATTTAAATTATTTATTTTGCAGCATTTTAATTTTTTTCAATTGTTTACAGTAATCAGCTGTTCATTATCCAATTATTCATCAAGCCGTTTCTAAGACGTAACTGTTGGGCTCAACTACGTCTTACGAATGCGCCCAATCAAACAAGAGATTTTTATTCGTTTGGGAGAGAAAATATACTTTTTTCGCCTCCCCTGAATACACGCCTGGTAAGAGATCATGTGCACCTCAACCCATACTACATTTGTATTCACTGCATCAGGTTGAACCTACGAACAAATCCTATTGAACTGGAAGCGCTATAATTCATACCAGTTTGTAAAATTGTCATAAATTTTGGCTCCTTCGCTAATTCGTACCGTACTTAATTTTGCAGTACAGTGACTGTAAATCGTAGTCGCTTATTGATAACTTCGTATATAAAACCACTATGCTATTATTGTTTTTATTGATGCTCGTTATACCGAATTCTCAATTCGTAAGAAATGTGTAATTAATTATTAACTTATTAATTTGTTGATTGCTTTCTCTTCAAAAAATGTTTTTGCCTAATTCTTTTATCAATTTAACAATATTTTTTGCCAAATTATTTTTTTTATTGGCCACAGAAAAAAAATTTATGACAATTTTAGATCTTGAGTTATTTTTAGTGCATTTTCTCTTTCAAATGACTATCTTTTTTCAATTACTCTCACAATGAATACAATACCCCTCGTAATAAATCATACATATTTCATGGACATTTTAAAGGAACTTTTTGACAAATGTTGTAAACCTTTGAAAGCCATAAAACTAATTATATGTGTGTTCACGAATGCAATGCGGTATTGCATTTGAAATTGAAAGGCAATGAATGTATAGTAGTAGTCACTCATCCATACCCCCAGTTTCGAAAGTTGAATTTTAAATGGTGTAAAAAACACAACGTCTTTGTTCCATCTTTGCAGAGCTGTAGGGTGTAAGTACGAAAACAATGAAATGCAGGTGTGGCCTTTTAATACTCAATCTGAAATTCAAATCAGACAAAAAAAGAATTTAAAGAAAAAAAAAAACAAACTGCCAAAAAAATACATAAAATTATTAAAAGAATGGTTTTATACTCACTCAGCTTATTTTTTTATTTTTTATTTTTTTGCTCGAAGTCTTCTGTTCTGTTTCTTGTTTTTCTCGAAACAATATCATCATCTTCATATAACAAAAATAACTACCATTAGTTTAAGTTTAAAAAAAGAAACAGTAAGAACCACACACACTCACCTCCAGTTAAAGAAGATACAAAACATAAAACAAAAAGTATAAAAAACTTCCGAGTTAAAAAATGCAAAACCTTAAGATACCGATTTGACTTGTACGAAATCTCACCAAATAAAGCGATTGAGTTTTTATTTCGTTGTGGTTTATTTTAGTTTTTGTGTTATTCTTTTTCAAAGGCCTGCCTGGGTATTTATGATCATCAATATCAAACCAAAACGATCTTGCCAGGAGTTCTTTCAAGATTTCTTGTTTTTTTTTCACATAATTTAATGAAAAGAATGATGACTAATAGTTGTACCAGCACCAGCACTAGCACTGTCCCCCACAATAACACAACAAACCAAAAACAGATCCTGTGAGAGAATATTTTGTGTGAGTTGTTTCACTAAAAATATATTTTCTTGATGTTGTTTTTTTCTCGTTTGTGTTTAAAATTTGTCGTTGCACGTGCATCTTTAAGGTAACAACAACTGAAAGAACTACATATAGTAGGTATTTATGTATAAATGTTTTGGGTAGATTGTTAAAAATCTTTTTTTATTGTTGTTTTTGTTATTGTCAAAGAGATCTGCAAAAGAATTTAATCATAAATAAATAATATTGCTTGAAGTCATTGCTGTCAAATCGAAATCTGTCTAGGAAATACTACTTTAAAATATTTCACCCACAAACATGCAGATCTCTCCTTTTTTGCAAAGTAGCCACATCGCAAAACAGTTAAGAATTCGTCGCAACGTGTAAAAAATTCATACAAATGCTTTGTAGCTGTACTTACAGATGTAGTTTCAAAATTACAGATGACCAAAACTGAAAATTAGAGAATAAAAACAAGCAAAACCTGAAAGAATTAAACAAGTTAACAAGTTTACCATAATTATTTGATTGTAATTATTCAATTCATTAACTTGAAATATATCATCGGTTACTAACTCACAAATCGTTAATATTTTGGAAGCTCGTTAAAATATGAGAATAATTTCCCTAGATTTGAAAACAAGAAAATATCGCTGTTGGCCACTAACTGGAGAATAAATTCGATGTGGCAACAATTCGCGATACATCGAAACTGAACATGTTTGCGCCGAGCATTATCCTGATACTTTTTGCCAAATATTACGCACTTTTTGAGAACTATGTTATTTATGGAGCTTTAGGAAAATTTGTAACAATGACAAATAAGCATTCAAATGCCTCGGTTTTCTAAAATTGTGTAAGAGATACTTTACTCCATCTGATCTCCTTAATATTTATACCACCTATATCCTGGAATACAACTCTCTTGTATGGGCCAGTGCTTCAAAGTCTATTTTGAAGTTGCTCGACCGCGTACAGGAGAGAGCGAAGAAGCTCATCAGTGAACTCAGTGTAGCCAACTCTATTAACTCACTGGAGCATCGACGTAATGTGGGATTTGTTGCACTGTTTAATCGTTACTACAATGGAATGTGCTCTAATGAAATCAGGGAACTTGTTCCCGAAACCCGCTCATTTTTGCGAACAACACGTTTTTCGTGAAGAGGGTATCCATTTGTGGTTAATATGCCATTGGATTCGTTCTTTAGTCGAACAGATCGTAGGTGGAATAAACTACCTGCAGAGGTCTTTCCTGTTACTTTCAATTTGGGAAGGTTCAAGTCGAACGTCCACAAACACTACTCCCTTTATCCTCCTTCCCATAAACAATTTTTCTAGTTCCGGCACAATGCCTTGCATATGTAGGGGTCATCCTCTGAGTGCTGGTCCAAGTTTAAAAATATATATTTATTTAAGAGATGCGCGTATAAGTTATCATTTGATATTATTTTTATAAACTTTCACTTCGTCGACGCGTTAAACTTTTGTGCCTTCTTATATATAGATAAGGAAATTTTGGAGGCACTTTTGTTCTAGTTTTGTGAAACGTCCACTTTTCACCAGTCACGACTCGGGAACTTTTTGTACCATTCATATTTTCACCAGTCATAGGTCAGGTATGTTCAGGACAATGGGTATAACATTTCCCGTAGGGTACCTACTGAAATAAGGTGCCAAAATATTATAAAAAGATTTCGCTCCTTTCCATGACTGCCTGGTAGGCTTAATGTTCCCAAGTGTTATTGTTCTTTTGTGTAAGTTGGCTTGATTGAACATTTTAACTCATTGATGATGATCACGATGTTGCTGTTGATGCAGTTGTAGTTGTTAATACGGCCCATAATGTTGATGACGATGACGGCGTTGAACACTTGTGTGTGAAATGAATGGAGTTGCCTGGTTGAGAATGTTTTGCATTTGTGAAGTTATTTTTGGGTTTTTCCCTGCTATCATTTTTGTTGTTGCTTTGTTAAGATGATGATAATTGTTGTTGTTTGTTGTTTATGCTGCCGGTGGTGTCTTATTTGAAGAATCAATTCTAAGATTTTTTTTGCTTTGCTTTTTTTTATGAGAACCTTAATTCTTGTTCACTGTTTAGAATTATCATAGAGTTGATACTTAAAAGAGGATTTTGATTTAAAGAAAATTAAATTTACAGGTAAAATATTTAATGTTTTGGAGTGACCTTCAAAAATATGTATGACATTGATGCACAAAATTTAAACTGTGATTGTGTTGTTGCTTATTAGTATTAGTGAAAGAAATCGAGTTTTCCCAGCAACCACAAAGTGGAAAGTTTTGAAATATGAATCCGAAATATACTTTAAAATATTGTAAAGGTAAAATGCCTTTTATTGAGAACTTTTGAAGTTGTAGATGTAATGCGTTTCAATATTGTTGTGTTTTTGTGCCTAGAAAGTTTTTTGTTTTTTGCATACTAATTGTGGCTTAACTCCTCCAAAAGAAACACATTTTATTCTGCTTCAGAAGGTTTAGACTGGAGAAGTGGCTCTGGTATCTCTCGGAAGGTCACAAATCTGTCGCCAGCCTCTTACCCGAACGTCTGGAGAAAAAAATGTAAGTTAATTAAATTACACTAAAGTTTTATACTGACTAAACAAACTACTCCACACGAAATTAGTCAAAGGGATAGATGACAAACAAGTTTTAATAGGAGAAGAATGTCACATATTTTGTTTTTTTTATTTTGTATTGTACATACATATTTATTTAATGAGGCTAATTCATATCCACATGGATTGTTAAGGTTACTGATCTGATTTATGATTGTTGTTGATATTTCTCTAAAACATAGCATCTACTAATGATTTGTTTTCAAGACCTCCCAACTTCAAAAAGCACATGGGTTAGTCTTTAATATTTTATATGTATATAAATAATTTCACAAAAGTCACAATACACACTAATTAAAAAAAGCTCTGAATAACTTTAAGTATCACGGCTTAAGACGGAAACAACAACCTCCATTAAAAACAAACCCGACCGACTTCATAATAAAATACTTCCGTTTGTAATGAACGAATATTGTATAAATAATCTTAATAGTAAAGTCTTACATTGTAGTAAGAAAACTATTTGTGTGGAAATTAACAACACTTTCCAAGCATTTTTATAGAGAAAAGAAATCAGTTCGAATTAAAATCTGTAATACGAGGACAGCTGAAAAACGTAACTACGCAGCTTAAGGTGCGTTACAATTTACACCATTTAGAAATGAAAGAAAACGAGTAAACCTCTTTATCACAAAGCCATCATGTTGAGAAAAAAGTACATAAAATTAAAATTATAATAACATAAAACTAATGAAGCACAGAGTGGAGAAAACTAAAGAAAGCAGGAGGGAAACCAAACAGATTATAACGTTGTACTGTTACTAGAAGTAAATGTGCTGCATGCAAACTTTCATAAGAATCGGCATAGCAGAAACAGTTGAAAATAATTTTAATTTACTTTTATAATCTTGCTCTAAGTTTCATAAGAATTAATTAAATAGAACCAATTGAAAAACAGTATTTACTTCGTTTGGGCATGGCTCTGCGCACTTTTCTAACCATAAGGTTGTATTATCACGATAACTAACTTACAGTGTGTGCAAAGTTTCTTACGGATCGGTTTTGAAAAAGATTATTTAGTTAGCATGGGCGTACCACCGACCACTTTTTCTCAAAATATAGTATTGTTACCGTAACTTAATGTGTATGGAAAGTTTCATAAGAGTCGGTTAAGCAGAAGTTGTGTTTACATTGTATGGGCGCACACTGCCAACCAGCCTTTTGAATAAAAAATAAATAAATCCAAAATCATTTTATAAATGTCGGAGTCTACTTTTTTGAAGTCGGTTAAAAGTTTAGCAAAATATATACATATGTTGAGAAATATTGATTCTTTCAAAAAACCAATCAATTATTTGCAAAAAAAAAGTGCTGCTAAGCTGTGTTTTTCGAAATCTACTCTTTCATAATTGCACAATTGCTGCATTTTGCGAATGCAGAATTTATTATTTAATTCTAAAGTAAATTTAAAGATTACATTGAAAACTTTGATATCAATTTCTCTTAAAATAGTTTTTTCGAGTTACAACGTTCTTGCTGCGAATGAGCAACATACATACATATGAATGAGTTTGGTTGAAGGTTGCCTTTCTCTGTAAGTCAGACTTACATTGTTAAACTTTGTTTTACTTTAAATACTTAAAAAAAATCTACAGTCGTTATACACGTCTTTTGTATGAAACAAGATGAAATGTTGCTGGTTTAATCTGCTCAGCTGCACCTACTTTAACATGCATTTGTTTCAGATTTTTTCTTTTCTTTGTTGTACATATTTTTTATTATATAAAAAGAAATGTTTTTGATAATAAAAAATACAACACAAGCTCAATGAAAAAAAAAGAAGAAAAAATTAAAAGAAGAACCGCATCGACACCACCACCAACAAACCAACAGCAGCTCGGCAGGCATTCAGTCAGCAACCATCAACCAAGGAACCCATGATAAAGATTGTGATGACGATGATGACGACAATGATGTTTTATCGACACAACCACACCAGTGAACGAACACCTGAAAGGAAATGCTTTTTTTGTTGTTGTTTTTGTTTTTAATTCTTACACAAAAAAAAACATACTACACTGTGCAATGGAATGTTAAGCCATTGACATTGTTTCTTAATATTAAAATTAAAAAATATACTATGTACATATGTATGCGCATAAAGAACAAATTATTTAAGATAGAAAACCTTAAGGTTTCTCAGAACTGCAAGAATCAAAACTAGCGATTTTTTCCAAAAAATGCTTTAATATCATTTTTTTGACAATTTTCCTATTATATATATTTATAAACAATTTCCTTTTTTCAGGGCTTCCTTTTTCTAGACTGTAAAATAAAATTAATGAAAATCATATTTACTATCAGGGCTTATTGGGAGGTCATGACATCGTTCAATGAATTTCGATTTCTATTTAAGTGCATACTAAGAATTAGTTGCATTGTTTGTTAAAATTTTGTTTGTGTTCTGTAGGGTTTGGTAGTTTGCACTTCTTTGTTTTTCTCTGTTGCAATTGTGTATTTTTTTTGTTTACTTATTGTATTGACTTGACCTGGTTAATATTTTGAAGAGATGGTTGCGTGAGCAGAGTTTGAAGTGAGTTTTAAATAATATATTTTGTATAGGATACGGACTGCTTGGCACAGGCTAAAAAATGTGTATTTATGTCGTTTATGGTTTCTACCAACATTTTTCTTAATTTTTCACCGATAGCCGATAGAAGTGGAATACGTTTCTGTGGTGGGAGTTTTGAGAAAAAACACATACGTAGTTATACTATTGAGTTTGTCTCTACAGATATGACAAACCGTTTATAAAATTCATCAAATACCAGCCAAAATTGGCCAAACATCTGTACTCGACTTCGCTTCACAAATTCTAAAATTAGAGACCTAATAAGAAAATTAAAAAATAAAAAAAAAATAATCAAAATATTAGTTAATCAAATGTTTTTAGTTTTTATTATTCATAAAAAAAACAAAAATACGAGTATTTTAAAGAAAATAAAATTATTTCAACGCCGAAAAAATATTTACACCAATGAATCCAACATGACGTTTTATTTTCAAACATTTTTCATTAAGATTAAGAACTTCTCTAGAGGGAAAAGTACCTGTCGCCAAACGAGACTAAAAATTTCACAGCAATAAATCTATATGTAAAAAACGTATTTAAAAAATAAAAATTTTATTATATTTTTAATTATTTTATAGGGTAAAACCGTAAATGCAATAACTTTGTGCAACCGGTCTGCAAAATATTGCAGCAGTAAATAAAATGCTACCGTAGTTGCACCGATAGGTAGCAGCACGGTCAATAATTTGCGCTAGGAGACTTTTGACAAAAAAATTAGTGCAAGGTGATGGTTTCCGAACGCTAAGCTTGGATTATTGCACAATTACTGCTTTTAAGAATGTACCCTATATGGCTGGTATTAGTTTTTCAGTCGCTATAACTTTGGTTTAGATTAAGATAATTTTCTGACAATTTTTGTGGTCTAAATGAATTATTGTTTTAATCAGACAATATCTTAACTAATGTAATATATGGCTATTAATAAAAAAATAGAAAAATATACTTAAAAAATAAAATGTTAAACTTCCGATGTTGCGCAGAGTGAGGGAATTTTGTAAGCACTTTTGTTCTAGTTTTTTGATACGTCCTGTTCTCACCAGTCACGACGCATGAACTTTTTATTCCATTCCCACTTTCACCAGTCATAGGGCAGGTACACTCAGGACAGTTGGTACAACATTTTCCGTAGGGTTTTTTAATTAATAATATGAACTGTTATGTTAACTTTTAATTAAAAATAATTTAATTTATACGCAGTATGCATATTTTTTTATGAATTACAAAATCAAATTCACATGAATTTGTATTGAATAATTCAACAATTTCATTTTTGATTCAAATAAGGTAAACATAAAACCAAATCCTATGTCAAGGAGGTACGAGCTAAGACTAACAATGGGTAGGTTCTATATTCATAAACCACAATTTTTAAGAAGTTCTGTTTTTCAATCAGGAGAAAGAAAAGTTACATTCATATGTGTAAAAATTTACTGCATATAAATAGGTATTTGTTTGGTGTACTGAAACCGACAATTCATAAAAAATTCAATTAAAAATTTCAATTTAAAATAACATCAAGTTTCATTTTCTTTTCACCAAAACTCCAGATTTAGTACAAATATTTAAAAAAGTCAATAAAATTCAGAAATTTAAAAAAATCACAAATCACAAATGTTAGTTCAAAAAACTTATAGGTTTTAAACTACGAAAAAGTCTAAATCATTAAAAAAAAATACCAAAAGCCGACTTTTAATAAAAAATTTAAATATGTACTTACAAAAATCGAAAATTGAATAAAATTTTGTTTTTCTTTTAATAATAAAAAATAAAATTAAAAAAAAATCACAAATTCGAAATTTCGTAAATTTACCAAAACTAGATTTAGTAAATCAAAAATTCACCTAAAGCCAAGAAAACAGCAAAAGCTAAAAATTTTGAAAATACTCGTATGTTAATGTTGATTTCATAAAAAAAATCTAAAATTATTCTTGCCAGAGTGTGTCAATAACGCAGTCACTTGCTCTGCTCTACAGCAGGGCTACATATGTACGTAATAGCTTGTAATTCATTTCATTTCATAAACACATATTTATCAACCTACCTAATACGAGTACGTGTAGGTATGTTCTCTGATCGGGTTCTTTTTTTTCGTTTGGTCTCTGTACTTCCACCAAAAATTCAACTGTATTTTGTTAACATTTTTAACAATCGTTTTGTTCAAGTGGAATTCCTTGAAAATTTCAAGAGGTTGTTTTCTTGATCCTCTTTATATTTGTTAATGCTATTGTTTTATTTGTTATTTGTTGCTTTTCATTTTGGGCATTGTTTTGCCAAATTGTGATTAATGTGGGAACAAAGGTGGCAAGTAATAGTCGAGTTGTAGAAAAATATACGGGCAACACAGAGTTACAATCAAATATATTTTAAGATTACTGAATGAACTATATAATAATGATTTTTTATTTGTTTTATTTTTTATTAGATTTAAAAAAAACAAATAAAACCAGAGATCAGTGAGATTTCAAATTAAAATCAATTATATTGAAAGTATGACAAACAAAAATCTATTTCGCTTGAAATTTTTTACTTTACCGTCGGACTAATTCGAAATATGTTTTGTTACTAAATAGATAAGAATTTTCTTAAGGATTTTTGGGCCTTTGATAAATGCAAAGATTTTGTTTGCTTAATATTTACCAAGATTTACATCCCATCTGTATCTTGAATCTTGTTGAAACGTATTTTTTCTTTAATTAAGTTTTCATTTGTGCGGACTTTGATGTTGTAATCATCAAGCTGACATTTTCAATAACCGAACCAACAATTGTAAATAAAAATTTGTATTTTGAAACCTTTAGCTTTAACTCTAGTAACAGTTGTAAGCGATCGTAAAAAAAATACAAATTTAAAAAACAAAATTGAAACAATTGCTGTTAACAAGAGGTGTGGTAAACTGTGTTTGTTTAAAATGTAATAATAAAGCTTTAAATTTGCAATTGAATATAATATATTATGCTTATATGTACGTACTCGTACGTACACAAGTAAATATTTTTTTTGTTTTTCCTGAATTCGTGCTGAATTATTTTTAAATAGCGCAAACGCGAATAAATTAGATATAATTTTTACCCTGCATACAATAGTGTTTTCAAACTGCAAAAAAAATATACTTTTTTAACCTAAAAGCTATTGATTTATACAGGTTTCTGAATGGCAGGGATATTTTCTAGTTCTAACACTTGAAGAGTATCTGTCACTTAAACATGGTGTTGTCAGTGGAAAATATCGATTGACATCACAGTGAACTCACGAAAAAATTAACTTATTTTCCACAAATTGGAGATTATTCACATTTTCGTAGGTCAATATATGAAAAGGAAATGCATTTAATAAAATTTTTGGTGCCTGTCATTACCGTGTTTGCCATAAGCTCTCTTACAAAGAAGTCAGAAAACAGCTCTTCCACAAGCTACCCAAAAACTAGCAATTGATGATTTTTGACGCAAGCCGATTACGAAAATAATATTTACTAATTTGTTTACTACTTTTTTATATGCATACATATGCACATATGTACATACATATGTATCTCTTATATGCATATGTATGCGTGCACTATATATGTATGTATATATTTATAACATTTTAACCTTAAGATAACAGTACCTTAGGTAGCATAGGATGTTTGTCAGACGACTGTGTTTAATATACGACGCTTAAAAGAATCTTCTGATGATGATGATCTAACGAGCAACAATAACAAAAACATTATTTTTTTTTGATTATTACTTTTTTACATATTTTTTGACACGCTTGTCTTTTAATTTTGGAATGTTTAATATGCAAGTCGCAAAAAAAATCCAATGATTATTTGAAGAGTACGAAATCAACAATGTTAACTTGATTAACTACACAAATCTCAAACTATTTCCTCTACGATTAATACATACATACATACATGCATACATACATACATACATACACACATGCATACATACATACATACATACATACATACATACATACATACATACATACATACATACATACATACATACATACATACATACATACATACATACATACATACATACATACATACATACATACATACATACATACATGCATACATACATACATACACACATGCATACATACATACATACATACATACATACATACATACATACATACATACATACATACATACATACATACATACATACATACATCCATACATACATACATACATACATACATACATACATACATACATACATACATACATACATACATACATACATACATACATACATACATACATAATTACATACATACATACATACATACATACATACATACATACATACATACATACATACATACATACATACATACATACATACATACATACATACATACATACATACATACATACATACATACATACATACATACATACATACATACATACATACATACATATATTTATAAGCGTCTTTTGATTTGTAATGGAAGAATGTCACAAAAGAATCAGTTCATGTAACAGATTCTCCCGTGCAAGGAATCTTCTACGATTAAAAAATGCGCTCGTCGACGATCAAAAACGTTCTTCCCAGTAGGGTCTCACGATTGAAAAAGCCAACTAGGAGCGTTGCAAAACAGCAGCAATTTCGTTCATAACATTTCTTATAAATTCCATGTAGGTACTATTTTGAAATGTCCAAAGCGAAAGAAAGAGAAGGAAAATCTTAAACACTTAATTATAATTTTCACACCATTTAAAAAAAATTACAGACAATTACAAAATTTTTTTAAATTTTTTTTTTCTTTTTATTCCTCTTAATAATTATAACAACTGCAACAACTGCAATATACAATTGAATTTGTTGTTGTTGTATCTATTAACAGTTTGGTAATTTGTGTAACACCACTACTTTTCAAAACCATCGTCTCTTTGTGGACAAGACAGCATTGTGATACTCGTAGTGTGTTTTGTAAGAACGAACGAACGAATGAATGAATGAATGTTTCTTATAGTTAACATAACTGTCGTCATTGTAACTGTTTGTTTGGAAGTAAACGAACATATACGAGCGTGTTGTTGTTTGCTTGTAACTTAACATGTGGCTAATGTTACAGCAACAGTGGGATGGATAGTGGTCTAATAATGGTAATGTGGTCTATAAAAAACCAAGCATGTTTGCTTTTTCGAGTTGTGCTCGCTCACACAGTAATTTGCAGTAATTTGAAAGGTTGCATGCAATAACGTCCAAGGGAGGAAATATGTACATACATATGTACATATGTAAAAATCTTCACTCATCAAAGTCACTACGCAATATATTCAGAGGATAAAAGTCCTAGAAACCCTTTTACAGTTGAAACATTTGTTGCCGAACATTTTTTTAGTTTTCTTTTGATTTGAAGTCAGACAGAAATTGTTTCGTTCTTTTTTCATTCACTTTCTCGGTTTGTTTACTTGTTAAACTGTTCTACTCTCTGGTTTAATTGCAAATTTTATTTTCAAAAATATATAAAATAAATTTTTGTAAGAGTAAAAAAATAATTTCGATAAAAAAAAATAAAAAATTAGTACTGTGTATGAAATTGATATTAGAAAAATTATATAAAGTAAAAATATAAAAATTACGAAAGTAAAAAATAGGTATGAAGTAATGTCCAGTACAGATAGTACTACACACTCTACCGTTTCGACTCTTCGCCAATTCACTGATAAAGGTATCCACAAAAGAAAACACTTAAGGCGGGTGAATAAGTTCGAATTCTAATAAATATATGAAGTACATGCTTTCCAGTACTTCTACTTTGGCCTCTTTAACTTATTGCTTTAATCATGGCGATGTCATGGAAGGCAAGTACTTAATTACAAATAACGGCTTAAAATGGCCAATATTTAGATGTCACTGAAACTAAATATTTGCTTGGAGTATGGAGCTCGTGCATTTTAATCTATTGTTGCGTTTAATACCAAGGATTTTACTCATTGGTATGTTGGAATAAATACACTAAGGGGTTGAACTGCTAATCAATTGCATGAAAAGCGCACGCTATACTGCCACGTCTTTTAGAGACAAATTAACTTATTTATTTACTAGCAGGTAATCGTGGAACTACTTTAAGGTAATGCAGGCAGTATGTAGTTTGTATTGAAAAGTATGTTGATCTTAATTGAAGGCATTACTCAGTTTGGATGGTTGGGCAGGACTATTTTTGTTGGCTATTCAATATTTCATGACATATGGACTGGTTCATCCAGAACTCTCTTAACTCCGATTTGTGTATGTGTGTGTGTTTTTTTGATGTTCATTAAAGAAACACCATATTGAGTATTACATATTACTAGTGTATCCACCGGTCGACTCAATCGACCGCGTTTTAGAGATTAATATTAAACATTTACATAAATATGATACGATAAAATACAAAAGCAAAAAACATTCTAAATAAACAACGTAAAACTCTGTTTAATTTTTATACAAAAGCAAATTGGAACCACACATGCACACTGTTTTTATTTTTCAAGTTGAAGCTGATACATGCATGTGTAATAAGTGTACATGTGTTAGTAGCGACTTTAAACGCTTATAGCTCCCATAACATCGAACCGATTTAAATAAAATTAAGATTGTCCACATCTATGTAAAAACCTGTTTGAAAACATATAAATCTTTCCTAAATCGGTTCAGTATTACGGCCATAAAAGGCATCTAAAAAAAGGTGTTTACCTATTAATAATATACATATGTATGTAGATTATATATCTATTAAATATAGTTTTACTTATTATATCCATTACTTGAGAACCGTTTTCTGCACAAAAAAATTCGAAATGCTATTTTTGAAATGGTATTTTTGTATCAACACTTTACGCCGCTGGTAATTTCAACCAAAAGATAATGTTCTCGAATTGCAACAGTTTTTGCGACTGGAAGGACAACCTTCCCCCCGATTTATATCACTTTAATAAAAAAATCCCCACTGTGTACTCCAACTTGCTGCTTATTACTTTGTCGCATTCATAGTTAACCAACCAACGAACGAATCAGCCAGTCTAACAGTTGTTTGTTTCTCTCAATGAGTAACTGCAGCCGTTTAGAAGGTATGTGTGTGTGTTTGTGTGCAGTTGTTTCTGTTTTAAGTTGCAGCCAGCTATTTAATGGCGATGTTTGCAATGGGAAACACCTGCGAACGCACCTGTAAAACGCCGACGCTTTCATATACATTTCATTTATATATATTTTTTTTATTATAATATTTTTTTCTTGGTTTTGTGGCAATACAACTTCATGCTCGTACTTCGTAATATAATCCATTATTTTATTGTGAGATTAAACATCCAACAAACTAACAAACAGTTCAAAAAACAAACATTTCTCTTGATGATTTTTTTTTGTGTTTCTCTCTTTTTTTTTTTTTTTTTTTGTTATAATAATTTAAATTTTATAAATAATTTTATTTAAACACAATTCTAATGAAAATCATTTGTACCATTTGATATCTGATGTGAATAATTGAAAATATAGAAAAAAAGCACCGTAATTGTAATTGCTTTATACCGGATGCGAGTGCACGAAACGATTTATAGGAATGCATATGATGATGTTGTTTCAAAGAGAAATTTTAGGTATTTTCAAAACTAATGAAAAATATTATTAAATTGTCTTTTTGTATTTCAGGAACAATTTAGTAAACAAATAAAGGCTAAAATTCTATCGGGAATTCTTTATAAAAATAACACAAGAAAAACTTTTAGTTTTTTTCATATGCCTTCTCCTTTAATCCTTCATTCCCCGTCGAATCGACGAATATCAAAATTACACTAATATAATTCATATTTTGTTAATTAACTATTTTGGTTATTAAAAAAAAGGTGATACAATTTTTCCGAATCATGTCCTTCGAATTCTATGGAAATTTACACATTTATAGAAAATATACAGCGTTTCAGCTTTTAGAAATTTGCTACAGTTATTATCGCATATCAAAGATCGACTTATTTAGGAAAAATGTATGAAATACCTGTCGCTTAATTTAATATAAATTTACAACCGACAATCCGATTTGAGCAAACAATAGCTCATTGAAATTCTTATGTCTTTGGCTTTTGAGAACTTTTATTACTTTAGAAATATTTCTAAAATTCAAAATTGAAACCAATTTGCAAATATTAAAACGAGTTTCATCTTTAAGTGATGTGACAGTGATATATTATTCCACATATCATATCCAAAATTTAGAGCAGGATCTCCGGGGTATCGAAAAATTTATTTTTTTTCAAAAACGATAAACAAGGAATATGTCGTATGTACGAGCAGTACTTGTGTATAAAATTATAGCACAAAAATGAATAAATGACTGATATAAGGGCTTTCGTTCGTTGCGTGCTTCGAAAGCCCCATAAGGGTGCTTTTGGCCGAAAGAACTAGCAAGTTGACTACAAATCAAATGATAGAGTTTGAAGAAAGTCGTAACATTGTGTACTTCTCTGATGCGCATTACTGAGCTATTGTGTTAAATGTTGTTGGACTGTTGACGTGACGAAGGTCACTGAACAGTACTGGCAATGATCATCAGCTCTGCAAAAACGTGGGTGAAATAAATTAATTAATAAAATGGCCATACAGCTTAAAGAAATGAATGTGTCTAATTTACAGCAGACGCGCTGCAGTGCTGTTATAAACACATTAACAAATCACGCAATAGCAGATTTGTAAAAAATTTAATTAAGCTTTCTAATTTTTCGCCATCTGTCCTGTCAACAATATGCCTTTCTAAAAAAGGTTAAACATCAACTGGTTGGTAGACATTAACGGCCTGAATGTTTTTTGTCTTTCAAAATAATGGATATTAAATCCATTGACCTTCATAATACATATGCGTAAATTACAGATGGTCTGTTGGACTGAGCCATTCCATAAAATAATGTAATAAATTCATTGTTTTTTTTTCGGTGAAGAACAAAGATTTCAAAAGACTCACGTCTTATATAAAAAATATCAGTTTAAAATCATGAAGAATGATGGATTGATAGATTTCGTTTAGAATTTTCACTGAAATTTCTGTGCATCCTTGAAAAAGTAAAATTTATTAACACTTTTAAGTGTTTGTTTCCCTATTTTAACATCTGTTCAGATTAGAAAGTTGTGGAGGCCATATCAATGCTTGCAAATTAAACCGAAAATCTAAGATTTTTTTCTCCAAATTTATGTTTTAAGTCCGTTAAGTTCGTTTTATTTTTTTTACAAATTTCTCTGTTTTCATTTAGCCCCAAACTTGCAGCCAATGATGCAAAATTTAAATTTGTAATTCAGAATTGGATTGTTTTTCATTAACGGTTACTTACACCCAACTTTTTTATACTTACGTTCATGCACGCTCAAGTGATTGAAGATAAATGTTACTCACTATCAAGTGTGATCATGCATGATTCATGCAAATCATATGACCGTTGCGCATCATATAGTTTCAATATAAATGCAAGCTTTTTGTACGGTACATACCGATATACACATTTTTGTATTCCTACACTTTGATATTCCTACAATATGTGATGATCACTACATACTTTCCAATTACTCTTATTAGTAAAATTTTTTTTAGTTAATTTCAATAAATTTCTTAGCGTACTCACTATATTTGTACATAATTTGCTTATATTGTTTCTAAAGACAATTTTCCTTAGTTTATGACAACGGAAATTTAGCCAATTATTTAAAACATACAATAAAACTAATTGAGTGTCATTACAACAAGACAATAAACAAAATGTACAAATATTTATTTGAACATTTATGACAACTGAAAAATATTTTTTACCCAAAAAATGACAAAAGCCCAAAAAAAACCTAAAGCCAAGAAAAAAATGGAATAAGAAAAAATATTGATCCGCACCTTTAGGCAAACAAACAAACAAACAAACAAGCAAACGACTGAATCAAAACCCACCACAATAAATTGACATTTGAATGGAATCAAGGAAAATATTTTGGGAAAAAAGCTAGAAAGAAAAAAAGCAAAATCGGGAAAGCAAAAAAAATCATAGAATTCCAACACATGGACGTTGGAAAACTACATGTGTGATCATTAGCGAAAATAAATTTTGAAATAAATTAAAATATTTTTTTTTTTAAATAATAGAAAAACAATAGTAAACAGATTTTGATCTAAACATTTAGACACAAAAGAGCGGGAACTTTTCAGTTGCCTTTTGTTTAAATTGTGTGTGAAACGTAACGTAACTGGCAATTTTAATTATCGTATTTTGTGTTTAAAACCATTTTTTTACAGAAAATCAAAATGAAAAAATTATGTAAGTATGTATGTAATATTTATTGAAATC
Organism: Gymnocheta viridis; assembly: GCA_956483585.1. Classification (NCBI taxonomy): domain Eukaryota; kingdom Metazoa; phylum Arthropoda; class Insecta; order Diptera; family Tachinidae; genus Gymnocheta; species Gymnocheta viridis. The sequence goes on along the minus strand of OY101442.1, from coordinate 98,834,515 downwards.
AAGATGCAAGTGACACAATGCAGAAATGAAATCATGAATGAATGAATTGTAAATTAAAATTTCAAATATTTCAACTAAATTGAATGGAATACATACGTGTGTTTCACATTCAGATTTATGAACAATTGTCATTGCCTTTTATTCTGTTGTAGCAGCTTTTTTGTTCTCTCTTCGAAAGAATGCACTCGTACCAGTCGGTTACAACAGGCATAAACTTGCAATGAAATAATGGAAAAAATAAAATACCCACAATTATATTAAATGAGAATTAAATGATCATGCAAGCTTTGTACGAAAAAAAACCTTAAATAACAACAACATTATGAGACATGGAGATACACAGATGCGTTTTATTATAATTTTACTAACTGTCTAGCAGAATTTATTTAAGTGGGAAATAAATATTGAACAGTGGAACAGCAGGAGTTAAATAACAAAAAGTGTTTGCTAATTTTTTATAAAGCTCGTGGGATGAGCTTAGATGTTTCATTTGTGCCATTTTATAAATTCGAAGATTCTCTCGGAAGATTTCTCAAAACATATTACTGTAAGAAGATTGCATTTGAAGTAAGCAAACCCAATCTGTCGAGCCCAATCTTAAAACCCAAGCAAGACCAGCTGCGAGTTCAATAATAAAAGCCAGACCGCAGTAATTCATTCAATCCCATATAACGAGGAGTTATCCCAGATTTGTGTAATTTGGTACACATTCTTAAATTAATTTAATCAAGAAAAAATAGGAGTTTGAAAAATATCAGCTTAAGGATTCACATACGTCCCATATGGACTGAAACTAAAAATTAAAATATTTTCCACATATTTTGTTAGAAAATTTTGAAACTTTGTCATAATTTATTGTATAGTCTCACAAATTTATACTAATATGAGTTTCTTTAAATGGAGCACGAATACTTGCAAGAATCATATATTCGTTTTCATAAAATATCTTAAATAGATATTGCTAAATTTGATTAAATGTTCAGTTTTGTTTAATTTAGAGCAAAAACATGAAACTTTTAACACAAAAAATATTTAACATTGAAAAAAACTTTTAGAAGTTCTTTGAAAAAGATATCGAAACCTGTCTCCAATAATAAATTTAATAAATAATTAACATTTAAGTATATCACTCATACGTATCGTATGCAACTGACAAAAATCATGACCCAAATGTTTGATAAAAAGCGGGATGCTGAAGGAAATATTATTATAAAAGATATATTGATGGTTATTAATCTGGCTCTAGTTCGGAGACTAAATTTGGATAATTCAATTAATAATTTTTGAGAATTATAATTCTTAAGCAAGGAATATGGTGAAGCTACCCTGTGAGATAAAAAGATCGTAACATGCCACTGATCCATCTAAAAGAAATTTAATCGGCATTAGACAATATAAATTGCATAAAAACTTTTAGATTCTTAACTTTCTTGTTACTAATACATATACAAATTAGATTTTGTGTTAAGCAGGCTCTTTGGTAAGAATCAAACCGACGACTTTCGTAATGATTGACTAACACACTAACGGTTCGGATACGGGGACATTCTCATTTATTAATTAGAAATGCACATTAAAATAAAATTAAAAGCTGTATCGTCAGCTGAAATTGTTATTTTATTAATCCCATAATATAAGTACTGAAATTTTATATTTAATGCAAAATACAAGATATAATTTTATTATAAAATCTTATAAAGCAAAAAATGGCCATTATTACAACTTGCCGTTAGTTAAAGGCAAGACTTTGTCGGACCAATAAATGGCTTTGCGTTTTAAATCCTTTATTAATTATTTTGTTATCCATTAAATATTATTATTAATAATAATAATAACAATAAAAAATGAAAGTTGTAATAATGCAAAGCAATTTTTCAAGTAGACAAAATCCTAATTTTAACTAACGGCAAGTTGTATTAATGTCCCTAAATTGTGTAACTTTCTAGGCGGCAAATAAAAAAATATTAGAAGTTGTTTGTCTGCGTTAAAAGCTCGTTCGCAGGTTTACACTTGTAAGCCGACGATATATAGTTACGGTAATAGGGGCTGGTTGTAGCTGCAACAAGTCTATGTCGATTCAGCATGACGCTGCCATTGAAGAGAGTCAAATATTCAGATATAATGTGATAGATCGAAGATCTTGCCCTATCGGATTTGTTCCGTGCCGATATTAATAAGTCATGGGGCATCTACTTTTTCAGCAATTGTCTCAAGCCTTTCCGTTGGGAGCTTACAGTAGCAGAACGAAGAGTACATATTCGACGGTCGCTACACCATCATCATCAGCTTTCATGTATCTGTTTGAAATCTAGGCTTGTTAATCATTTTCAAATAGCCCATTGAACTATTCGAAAACAAAACGATTTTGTTTTCATAATACGTAAATTAACAATCAATGGCAATTATCTTAATTATATTGAAATTAGTGTCTAGATCGATCATGACCAATGCCAAATATGTCATTCAAAAAAAAACACACACACTGTCGATCAGCTGATTTACATCTGAGTACCGCTGACATACAATAAATAAGAGATTTATGCTGGTTAAATGAATGCATGCTTTGTATGTGTGTGTATGTGTGTTTGTTGAAAAGTCTACGCTTTAATGTCAGTCTGAACTTAAACACTTGTTTCTTTTATTATTTTTTTTATTTTTTTTTTTGCTAGATAGATCTATAAAAATCTATTAGACGACTAACTATTCGTATGAATTTGTGTACTAATATTTTGCACTTTATGACTGCATACAGGTGTCCAAAACAATTAGTAACAATGGATGTATTTATTGTTTTCTCTTTTTCTTTGGTATTGAATGAAGTTTTTTTTTGCAAAAACAACTAACTAACTACAAAAAATATTCAGAAAAAAATATATAAATAGCGAAGAATAATAAAGCTATTCATAGAAAAATGTGAATTTACACTTGCATGCTCGAAATGGCTTAAATAGTGTAATTTGGTTTATACTTACTATTTAGGGTATTCAGTTAACTTGACGTACATTATTCGATTAATCAAGTAAACTAAAATAAAAGGCCTTGAGATAGCCTTTCAATCGAATTAAGCTTTCAAATTGCTAAAGCTATTGATTTCATTTTTATTTTCAAATATTATTCGAGTTAATTGTAATTTTTTAAGTTTATTGCTTTTCGTTAGGTTTTATTTTCGTGTGAGACAGCACAGAAAACAAAAATGTTTAATCGGGTAAGTTTTTCGCTTCGATACTTTTTAAGCTCACCAATCGTTTTTTGATAATTTTTGTTATTAAATCCACACTTTTTTATTAAAACTTTGGTTTAAATCAACTTCTTAAAATTCTTGTGATATTTATTTAACAGTTCTGTCAGACATCAATAACAAACTCCCTGGAGGAAATCCTGGTATCGATGATGGGTGTTGCAAAAAACTTTAGTTGAAACGTATTTCTCATTATGCTCTCTGTCAGCAGTGCTGATAAAAACTTTTAAAGAGAAAATGCTAAATAGATTTTTATAAAAAATATGCAAATAATTATCAAAAAAAATGTATTTCTTAATATATAGAATAACGATAACCATGATCACAAACTATTGTTAAAGTTAAATTATCACTTCCTAATTTTATTTATGGACTTGTGAATACCAAACAGCCTTGGAGAATAATTCTGTTTTACTGTCCCTTAATTATCTCAAAGAGCAACTAAGATATAGAAGAAAATATATAAATAATTTTAACAATAAGTATTTTTAAAGTTGCAGTAAAAAACTTTTACTTACAATTATTCAAAGTAAGTTGCTAAAATAAATCTTTACTCTGATTAAAAGGTATTGGTTTGTATGTATTTGATTACTAAAATTTTTCGATTAATCGAGCGTTTAATAGTTATGCAAGTGAATACCCTAACTATTAAGTTCAGATTATATGTATGTATGTGAGTTGGAAGTTGTTGATATTTTTAAAGATGTAAAATGTAGCTGTGTAGAGCTATAGGGTGTTTTACTAAGAGATGATATTTAATAGGGTTTCTTCTACTTTCTTATATGCTATAAGAGAAAATGTAAATTTATTTATTTATTTAAAATGCTTAGTATAAAGAATAAAGAGTGATTTATTCAGCTTTGTCGCATCTTATATACCATTCACCACTTACAGACTTATTCACGACATATAAGGTCATATTTCGGATATTTATTTAGGGATTTGGCTAATTTTCATTACCATAAATCTTTGAACAAATTCCTACAAATCGATTTATAATTTCCGATTTTAAGTTATCTGGGGCCTTCATAGAATGCATTTGAATATCGAACAGGCGGACATCATTAACTCCACTTCTCTAATTATAAAGATCCAAAATATATATATAAGCTTTAAAGAGTGGTAAATTAGTATTTTAGAAACTACAAATGGAATGACAAGCCCTTTCTATTTATTTCTCAGAAAAATTAGTTTAATGAAGTTTCCTCTACTTAGTCTGCCTTTCCCGTATTTGATATTATCGCATAAATCGTTTGAGGTCCCTGATTAAACATAGAAAGTTGCAAACTAATTTTGTTTATAAAAAAACTTAAAAATCGTGTTCGGTAAAAAAATGGTAAACTGACACAAAAAACCCTCCTGTCGAATAATTCGAAACCGGTTCATTTTTTAAGAAAAAAAAACTGGTAAAATGGGGTTTGGTTTCGGGTTTCGAGTACCCAGGCTGTCCGTTATGCCAGTCAAGGTCATGTCAGAAAGTCACTTCGATGACCTGAAAACCTCTATATTACGGCAAATTCTATTCATGACTTTCCATTTCAGTAATCAATTCTAGTCGATACTTTTAAAGAGTACGGCGCATATTCAGTAATCATAACCAAAGTCGAAACTAATAAAACCGATACTAAAAAGTAGTTCACAGATAGTTATAGATGTTATTCACAATATATAACTAATGCAGCAACTGCTTTCAGCTGATATAAGAAATGCAACACTGCATATTGGCATGTAGAGATAATATAATGTCGATAATATTTTAAACGATTCTTACTGTAATTAGTAAAAAAGCTTATGAAGCTATTAAAATCAATTTTTATCCTTTAAAACATTCATAAAAATCCTAAAAAAACCATTTTTTGTTCATAGTTTGTATATAAATCAGTTTAAATAAGGGTAAAGTTTTTCAATAGAAATTGTTTGACTAAAAACACATCTCTAGTGTGTTTTTATTTTGTACAGATGTTTTTTGGACACAATAGAAATCAATCAGCTGTTTGAATGTATTAGTTAGTTATCATTTAGTTACAGCTCTCACCCATAATTAAGTGCAAACTTTTAGTGCTGATACTCACCAACTGTGAATAACTTAAATAGGTACTTAAAAAAGTTAACACTTAGTGGTCATTTCGGAATATGCGCCTATATTTTTTTTAAAGCAACGCCCTAAAATCTTAAATATTTGACCAGCCTATAAAAATAAGCACTCTCTAACTTGGTGCAGATGTTGTGCTAATAAACAAATAAGTATCCGTCTCTCTAAACGATGAACTTGATACAACAGCTTCAGATGTATTATGAAACTTAGCATTGACAATTATTTTTTAGGGAACTCCTTTATTTAAGTTTTTAAAAATTTATCTCGTGTGTTGTAACATGGAATGTAAACAGCATGACACTAACGAAAAGCTATTTAATTATATTTACGAAATTTATATATTTAATAGGTATCACCTTTTATTGCGACACCCTGTCCGTGTAACAAATAAATCTGTTGTTGGGTTTGCCATTAAATATTTTACTTAATTATTTTGTTTATTTCCTTTAATCTCTAAACTCGTCAACTTCTGGGTCTTTTCCATTGTGTCATTGAAGATGTTTTTTCTTTTTTTGAAATTTATTTTTATTTGTTTTGAGATGGTTGGTTGGTTGGCTTTTGGAAAAGTGTCGAGTATATCAACTTGTTTCTGGGTTTATTTTTATTTTTCGCACACGTGCAACACAAATAAAATAGTAGCAGCCGTTGAAACAACAACTCGTATACATACTTAAGTGGAAATGTTAGCATTTAAAAATAAAAACAGTAATAACTATAACAACAGGTAATTCATAGTTGTAGTTACTTCTTAAGATACATACATACATACATATGTATGTACATACCAAATCGTACAAGTTCATACGTACAAGCATGTCTACACAGTTGTTTACGTCCATACGTATGTGTGTGTATTTTGTTACCTGAACGATGTGGCAAGATCTTCGTGAGAATTTATTTTTCTTAGTACCTCATTCGTTATTTACCAAACAACCTAAAAATGTCCACATTTATCTGCGTCTGCTGATTTGTAAGCAGGCAGGCACGCAGAAAGGCAGACATGCCTTCGGCTGTTGAACACTTGTGTGTGGTTGTTCTAGAAAACTTTCTTCTTCATCATTATTGTCGTTTTCTACACATTGTTGTTGTTTTTGCTGCTATTGTTTTACTTCTATGTTTGTGTTCTTTTATCAACGACACGTTTCAATAAAAAGTTAATACAGATTACCGATCGAGAAGACCGTTAACTTTGTTCTTATTATTTCTGTTGCTAATCAAGTGTCCACTACATGTTGTTTTGTAGGTTGACTGGTTATTGTTGCTGCTCATTGTAAGATCAAGTGTAAAATATTTTTTCTTATGTGGGATGGCCATTATTTTGGATTTAGACTGTTTTTCTGTGTTTTAATTATTTCAAATATGGAGGAAATCGTTGTGAAACTAGTTGCACTTAATTAAATCTTCCTGTTTCTGCAGAAAAGCTTATCGAAAACCATTTTCAATGAGTCCCGTCAATACCAGTTTCACATTTGAGGTTTTAAATGCGTTTAAGCAAAATTATTAAAAAGTTAATCAAAGTCGTGTACGTTACCATTTAAAATGTTAATGTTGATATTTTAACAACTGATTTATTGTGTCAACAAAATCATGATCAAATTTATAATTCTTAACATTGTTGAAAACGGAAAGAAATACTTTCAGAAATGTTGTATTTATATTTTCATCAGTTTTATTTGCAAATACCTTCTTAATTTTCTTTTATCTTTAACAAATGATACTTTTGACAACTCAATACTACTGGATACTTTTCGTCGAAAGCGATCGAAATTTCCAATTAAATTGTATTATAATTTCCATCGATATCGAATGCCGTAATTTGTTGCAGATTTTTTACTCAATTTCAAAACAAGTAAAATTATAAGAATTCGGCTTAGAAAATCCCAACATGTGTCGAATCGTTTTAAAAACGTATAATTTACTCGTTTTAGGCTTAGATTAATTATTTTGGGGTCATTAAAAAGAAATGCAATAAAAAATAATAAATATTATCTCAAAAGTTCGTTTTGCTGTTTTCATTCCCAAGTTCTCCTGCCATTTTTTTCATTTTGGAGCCACTGTTTTTTTTGTAGCTTCCCACCATAAAAAAATGGGAAGTCACTGATTTGCTCCGATTTTCGAAAATCTCGACATTTTGAGCTTATAGGAAGCCATTCTGGTTATTTTTATGAAGACGGAACAATGTTTGCAATATTCTAGAGAGTTCAATTTCACTTCGGTCTCGTGTGAATAGTGAAACAATTCGGCCCAGTTTGGTTAATTAAAGAAAAATATTTTTGAAGGAAATATTAAATTATTATTATTCTGATCGAATGCAAGACCCAATAAGATCTTAACCTTAAAAGCAATTTCAACCGCCGCAAATTTCCATAGAATCAACTCTTTTGTTGGAGTCAATAAATTTTTTATATTTTATCTATTTTATCACTTGTTAGAATGAAGAAGAGAACTGCGCTTTCAGACAGAAATTTGCTAAAAGTTCCAGTGTTGGTCTGCAAGGTCGACTTCTTTCTTTAGATTTTACCCGATTTCGAGCAGATTTTTAATTTTGCATGAAATAAAAAGCCGACCCAAATAACTAATTAAACCTTCCCAAACCTGAAATATGCTTTGTAAATGAAATACATTTTTTATATTTTCAGTAATATTTTAGATATTTATTTTATTTATATTTTTTCCGTTCTGTAATATTTTGTTATAGTTTTTTTTTTTCTTTTTTTTTTTTTGTTACTAATTTACAAAAAGTTTTTTTTCTATAATAAAGAACAATATTTTACCACAAAATTATAAGAGGAAAGTTATTAAAAACACTTCTATTTAATGAAAAGTTTATAATACACTTTGTACATAAAGGAAAAAATTATAAGAAAAAATTAATAATTATTATTAAGTTAATGTATGCTACAGATCACAGAACATATACAAAAATTTTATGTATATGTATATTAAAACGCTTTAGTTAAAAGGAAAACAAACGAAAGTTTTAGTAAAAGGATAAATTTTTGTAAAATAAAACAAATATTAATATTAAAAAATTAATAGGAAACTCTTATAAAAAATAATTATAATTAAATTGCAGTTTATTTATTAAATACACCCAGCAAAAACTGTACAATTCTTATATATCCCTGTAATTCGAATCACCATAAAATGTTTTCGATTCTTTTCGTATCAGATTACAGATTAAGTCATCGAGTGAGAGCCAGCACACATTATTTGGAACAATTTGCTAATGAGTTTTATTATTAATGAATATTTGAATGTAGTACGCATATATTTTTTTATGTGTAAGATTTTTAGCGAATTCGATTTAGTATATAAATTTTGATATTCTTTTCTTTAACAAATCTATATTTCGAAACACAATTATGTAAAATTAATGCACAACTGATCGTTAAAACTCAGTTTTTTTAATTACTCTTTCAATGTAAATTTTGAATATCAGCATTTAGTTCGATGGCTGTTACAAAAACATTCAAGCCAGTTCTTAGAGTTAATCATTTTGGAATATTTGTTTTATAAATTTTCCTGGGTAAGTTTTAAATGAAAAAAAAAATATATTAAATTAATAGGATATAATTAATGAAACATTGCTTTGCATTAAATACAAACTTAAAATTATATAAAAATAAGAAAAAACAAATTTTAAACTTTTCTTTTAAATTATTAAAGCTATGCCAAGTAAATTATACTTGGAAATAAACAAAAACAGTTTTTTTTTGTTCCGCTCAAGTTTACAATTAATAATTTTCACGAAATTACCAATTATTTTAAATAATGATCAAGCATTAAATTAGTTATTTTTATGTTTTCTATTTCAAGTGATTTTCTTTTAAACTAAGGCTAAAAACTATATTTAAAATTTATATTAATATTTAGTTTAAAAACTTAATAAAAAAATAATTTTTATTAAAAGGCAGCATCTTTCTATTCTTATTCAAGTTAGATTCGATAAACATGTAGTTGTTTCTTACAAATATGGTCAGGCTCATAAGCTTTTAATTTCAGTTAAAAGATTACAAATATAAGAAACCAAAACAAATGATTATTATTTTTGCAACTGTGACCGTAAAACTCTTATAATGACGATGGTAGTATGTTTGTAGCTTACGAACCGAATTGTACAAATCATATTCTTTTTACTTGGACAAAATGCAGCCTTTTTTTACTTTTCAGAATTTTCCATTTTGTTTAATTAAATGAGGAATTTATGGTTTTTAATTAAATTATTTAAATATTATTTTAGTTGAACATCTAATACGACTGCCTGCTATTGAACTCTTTTTCAGGGCTTAACTGTAAAGAAAAGATGGAAAAAATACAAAATTAGTTTTTGCTTGGATTTTATTTTAAACTTAAAACAAAAGTAAAGTAGAGTTAATTGTTGTTTGTATATTACTCGTATTTTAATTAACTTTTATAAAAAATTTTATTAAATAACAATTTTGTTATTAGTCACACGTGTTCATTTCACATTTTAGATTTTTAAATAATTATCGCGTTTGTGTACAGGTAAATATTTTGCTATTTCATAATTTTATTACACAGTGGAGTTCGGTTATAGCGAAGAAAGCAATGCTTATATAATGTATATTTAGTTTTGCTATTTCTCGATAAGTTTAAAAAGCATATTACGTACATATATGCATATCTATTCAAAATTTTAATCTTTGGCTTGTTTTCTAAGTTCGCTAAATGCGAGAATTCGCTATAAGCGAAGTTGGTTATAACCGTAGTAATTTGTATGAAATATTAAGGCGAACCTGTTGCAACAAGATAAGTTGCTCTTTAGAATTTGTTATAACCGATGTACGTTGCAAGCGAACTCCAATATTTTAAAGAAAATCATGTCCCTGCTTTAAAAGATGGAAAATTTCCAACTTTAAGGGATACCTATCGGAAGGGGAGCAGCCTTAGTCAATTACTTTTGCTCCACTCTCAAAAGCGTAATAGGAAAACTATTGATATTTTCATAGATATTTATAAAAGTTAAATATAGTTTAAAATTAAGTGGCTGTCGGGATTATTTTTCGATTCTTGAAATATGTATATCTTTATTAACTGCAAGCTTTTTATCTTCTAGTAGCATAAATACCAGCCATATCTGCCGCTTCACACTATTCTATGTACGTTTCTATTTAATACTGTTTGGTACGACTGCTGATGTTCTCATTCTACTAATGCTTTATTTTTTTAAGCAAATAAAAGGTTTTAGATTATTTGTGGTACATACTGCTAATTTCAGTAGAAAAAAATTTATTTTTAAATTTTAAAAATATAATAAAAATAGAAAAACAAAATACCAAAACAAATAACACTACAAAGTTCTACGAAAATGGCGCTTAAACAAATACAAAATAAAACATGTAAAAATAAATGGCGTTTAGATGTTTAGAAATATTTTAAATAAATAAAAATGTCATTGTTGGTATGAAAAGCACAAACATTTTTAAACTGATAAGCATTTAGCACTTGAAACAGGCTCATTAGTGTCAAATAATAGTTTTTAAAAAATCATTTGAGAATGAACGCACTAATTCAGACCGAAACCGAACATTTTTTTATTGAATAGAAACAATTTCAATTTTTGTGATTTCTTTATTTAATAAAAACAAAAATAGTGCACATAATAACCTTTTATTTTGACAAAGTTGTGCTTTTCGTTCTTTAATATACGAGTATTACAGGATTTAATTTTTGCGTACAATTTATACAGAGTCCGGGGTTTTGGGAACATTTTTTCCGAATGCCGTAATTTAACCGAACACAAGTTTTTGTCGTACTCTGACATCATTCATTACAGATCCAGAACGTTCGGTTGGACACTAGAAATCATGTTGAAATTATATTCAAGAGTATAAGCATCATCATATATTTTGCTTTCCATAGATCATGCCATCTAATTATCTGATATGTGAGGATCACGTACGATAGTTGAATTGAGGCAAAAATAAACAATTTTGTTTATTTCAAAATATTTAACTTTGTTATCATCGTTCTTAAGTCAATAACATACACTTAAAGATAAAAGTTAAAAGTCTGATAGAGAATTAAAAACAAAAACAGAAGACATTGTTAAATAAAAAAAATTTCGAAAAATTTGCATTGAGGCAGACCGACGACAATGATGCTGATTTCTTTTTTGTGTCATAAAATAAAAATTTATTGTTGATTTTGTGAGTTGGGTTGACTGGCGGGCGTACAGAAAACGCACAGTAAGGTGGTGTCTTTAGAAGAAATTAAAAAATAAATAAATTATTTAAATTTAATTTAGTGCGCATATGTAGAATGTACAGTATGTATGTACATAAATGATAAAATTTAACTCATGCACGAATGCGAGTGAACTATGTAGGTTGATTCTCAAAAGTCAAATTCGGAAGCAAGTTTCAAAGTTTCGTTTGGGTACTTAAATAGGCCTGTTCAAATATAAGCTCTTAATATCTTAATAATGATAAGATGGTGCGCATCGCACTTTTCGATTTCCCATATGAATAACACAGGAAAAATCATGTGTCTTTTTTGTGATTTTTGTAGAGAAATGAATGCACTTTTTTTTGTGAGCACCACCCTAATATACTTACATACATACATATGTTGGATTTTTTATAATGTATTTTAATTTACATGTGTCCGCTACGAGTAAATACAAATTTAACAAAGCATGAAATGAGGTCATGTGAGTAAATACCTATTATAATTAAATTTTCCGTTTTTTTTTTGTTTAGACAGTACGAAAGGTGATAAATTTAATTTATATTTAATTGAAGAAATTTGCTTAAAAAAAATAAATTCAGTTTTTCAAATTAATTTACATATTCATTTTATAATTTTTTTAATTTTATCATAAAAAAAAATTAATCCTCATTAGATTTTCACTTAAAACCAGGATTATTTCTTTCGTTTTTGAGCCTAGTATGGAAATATGAATATAAAATTTGTTTTTGCCGATGATACCGTCCAAACAACAGGTTTAAAATATTTTTTTCGATATTAAATACAAATGATATCATTATTGAATTATAATCGAATTGTTTTTAATTACAATTCCATCAATAGTTTGATTTAAATTCATGTTCGTTTTTAAATTCTTCTTCTTAAGAATGAAAATGTTTTCTTTAAAAGCAATTTTTGGTTATTTTTATGTGCACCAAAAAGCATACACGCAAAGAAAAAACATGCTTGAGTTGGCTGTAATCTATGAGCAACACATTACGATCGAATTAAATGGCTGTTGTAAGTAAACATATTGTTGTTCAAGTCAATAATAATATTTTGCTATAAAAGAATAATATTATAATTATATATAGACCAAATTTGATAACGCATGATCATGGTATGCTTCAACATTTTTTGACGATTGAACTTCGATTATCCGATTATGGGACTGTGCTCAGGACGAATAATAAAAGAAAAAACACAAAATCTATTATATTATATAAAAACACCAAAAATATAATTTTTTATTTATATGTACATGCGCAATTATTGTTGTTTTCCAATTCAAAGAAAATTGTTAGTTTACGAAACAAATGTTAAAATATCAATTATCGCAGACTAAACTCTAAATAAAGCCATATCACGGTTAATAGAGTTATGAAATTAAAAATTCAGCATTGCGGTAATATACATATGTATGTATTCGGTTATGCAGATATGCTTTTTGAAAATATTATGGATGGTAATAATGGTAAAGAGAATTTGTTATAAATTAATTATGTTTAAAATCAAAAAAAAAATGCAATAGATTGTTTGCTAAAGCCATACGGTTTTTGTTATAACTACACGCTGTTCGTCACAATCATAGTACAGTTGTCGTGGTTTGCCGAATTATTAAAATTTTTTGCAGCATTTACATTAAACAAAACGTAGCAAAATATATTAAAACGAATAAGCAGTTTATTTTTCAAGCGTGGAAGTTTTAACTGTACACAATTTTTAAGCTTTTTTGAGGATCCGTGACTAATTTTGCCTTTAACCTAAATACAATTTTATCGTCATCACATGAGTAAAAATATTAATTTTTTTTATAAAAAAAAAACATTTTTTTAAATGTATGTTTGTATGTTAATTTTTTTTATTTTTTAATATGCAAAATTTTTTAAAAATAAGCTGTCCGTCCATTTATTTTTCGTGTTGTACTTGTTTTTTTTTCTTTAATTTTTGTGCTTTTTGTTAAATTTTACAATAAATTATAATTTAACTTGTTGTTGTTGTTGTTGTTGTTGTTTTTTAAATATATTTTTTATATACTTCTTTCTATGTTGAACACCTGCAAATACTTAAATTTATTTCATTTTCGCTTTTTTTATACACATCTATTCATACCTACTATATTATATTTAATTTTGTGTTGTTTAGTACTAAAAAAAAGCATCACGCAACTAAACAAAAAAACACAACAATAAAAATTAATTTTGAAAAAAACGAGACTAAAATTTTCGTTCAAAACAACATTTTATCAGCACTAAGAAAAAAAACATACACACCACGACCATCACCATCTTCATCACCATGACGATGATCAACAAAAGCTTTTTTTATTTAAAATGATTATCATCTTCATTGCCGACATTCACACGCTTTTAGTATATAAAAAATTAATAATAATAAATTTAAGTGAACTATTCATTTGCTGGTCACTTACTCAGCTAAAGTGAAAATTGGTTAAAGCAAAGGGTTTTCACAGTTTCTGAAAAATGTTTCAAGCAAAATTCTCCCAATTTCTGAATCAGTGTTAATGTTATCATGTCAAATTTTAATAAATTCACATTTGCTAAAACTTTGCCTTATTAAATTTTTTTGCAAACTGTGATAGGCCTTTATTTAATATTTGCTTTGAATGATTTGTTAAATCATAATTTTTGTTGATTGTTTTATTTTTTGTTTTTGTTTATTTCAAGTGTTCATCATGTTTTTTATTTGATTCTCTCTCTTCCCTTAAGAGGTTATCAGTTTTTTTCTTCTATATTTCTGGTTTTAAACATAAATTTGCCGCTTTTTTAGTATTGTTTAAATTAATTTTAACACAAAATCAAGTTTAAAATTTATATACATATATTTTTTGTAAATTTTTTAGGTGAAATCTGGTTTCTCGTTATTGCTGTTGTGTTAATTATTTATGAGGGGTATTTCAATAATATAAGATTTATACAGACTTTTTATATTTTTCTGTCTTCTTAAGTTTATTTTTATTGTTCAACACAAACAGGTGCGGAATACATATTTTATGGATTTTATTTAAATATTTTTTTATAGACTCTTAGTAGATGTTTTAAAAATAACTAGAAATAGTTATTTGGGATTTACAAAAAAAAAAAAAAAAACAAAAGATAGGTTGACATATAATGTTGAAATACAAGTTATTCCATCTAATGCCACATAAGAATTTAATTAAAAAACTTTGACATTATAGAAGGAAACAAAAAACATATTTGAAATGCTTTATAGTCTCCTGATATCACACTTCATAGTGTCAAAAAATATAAACCAGTCCAAGATATTTCTACATTTTTTTACCTATTTGAAATAAAGCAGTATGGCATCAATAACTCAGAATCGAAAAAATTAACTCAAGCGGTTATGTGCTAATATATCTATGCAATTGCCGATTAGCATGACTTCTGTGTGAAGTAAAGTATGTGGAAATTTTGAGTTTCACACAAGCTCAATGCAAGTATTAATTTTCTCACTAAAGTTTATGTAGAAAATTTTGGGAATTTGAAAACTTTTAAACAAAAAATTAGAAAAAATTAACTTTGATGTCGCCTTAAAAGAAATAGCTAATTTTTACTGGTTGCTAAATTACACAACTTGTTAAGAACATGATTACAAATTTGATATAATTCAGTTCTTTTAACTGGCAATTTATATATAAATTGTTCCACCAAAACTATCACAAATATAAAAAATCACCTCATCTTTTGTTTAAATTATTTCTCTGCTTTAACCATTCTAGCGAAAGTTTAATTTTATAAAGTAATCATTTTTATCACATTGAAGTAACTATTAAACGAGGTTGGATCTGTTGTTATAAAAAACAGCAATATACCAGTGACTAGTTTCTTTCAGTAGCTTTGAAGCTTTGAACGATGACTGCAATTTATTTTAAAAACAAAGATTTTTTGTAAAATATATTTTTCTTTAGGAAAAAAGTATCTGTAGTTAAATTAAATTACTTAATGCAATTTTCTGAGCGTTATAAACGAAATATTGATTGCTTAATTTTTTTTTAATTATTGCAAAATCTTAAATTGTTATTATTATGAAAATAATTATTTATATAAACAGTTTTAATATTGTTATTATTAAGTAAATTCTTTGTATATGCAATTTAAAAATATTCATACTGAATGAGATATTTTCCTTAGTTTTTCAAGAAAAAAAATGTCATTATAAATCACGTAATAACTTTTATTCAGGGGACAAATTATGGCATTCGATATCAAACGAAATCCCATACAAAATTTTGGAATTTGTATGGAAATTTCGTTCGATATCGAATGCCATAATTTGCCCCCAGTTTTAGTTTAATTTTTCGTTTTCCTATTAAAAATAAATATCTTTTTGTTATATAATATGATAGTTTTTAGATGGAGGAATACTTATTTTTTGCGCCGTCGCGCCTCGTCAGCCATCCACGAATATCCACTTGCGCAGATTTACTTACAAATATCATCTATTTAATCTAACAATTGATAGAAATAAAGGGTGAGCCGAAATTAACGCAAAATTTTAATTAAATAGAAAACAAAGTTTATAGTTTTTTATTATTTTTGAGATATGAAATGAAATGAAAGCACGTTGTTCTGCGTGTAACGCCTCACTAACACTTTATTGCGCAAATGGAGGAAAATTAAAATCTTGCGTTAATTTTGGGACACCCTTTACAATACGAGAGATAATTCTTTGCATGATAAAGCAATTTCTCATCCTGTATTATGTGATACGAATTTAAGCCTGACTAATAATAATAAAGCTTATTCATAGAAAGAATTATATTAAAAATCTCTCTCGACAATAATAAAAAAGCAGATAGCAAATCTTTGGCTTGATAATTTTTTTCGGAACTGCAACTTTAAGCTTTTCTATTTGGAAATGTTTTGCCGAAATAGATTAAAAACATGATTTACCAAAAAAAAAACTCGAGGTTCTTACCAGCGAAATGTTTAGATAAATATTAACTAAAAATTAATTTATGAATTTAGCAGAACAATGAAGATCACAAGATCTTTGCAGAGAAACTAAACTAGATCTCTGTTAATTTATTTAGTTTTTCGTTAAGAAATTTTTGTTGAAAATTCAACTCTTTCTGTTTAATATTTTTAGAAATAAAATGTTTTTTTTATAAATTTTTTTAAGTGGATGTAAATTGCCGCTCTCTGAGTTACTTTAAGGTTTTGGGTCCGATTTTTAAATATAAAATACAAAATTTGTGTAATAATACTTTACAGATTAAAATTGAGAGCCAGATTCAGATGGCAAAAAAAAATTTATGAAAAATATTACGAACATTAATTAATATTTGTGTTCCCATATAAATTTTATAAAATAAGTTCCTGAATGTGTTTGTGAATAAGGAAACGAAATAATTGCTATTTCTTAGAAATATATTTTTAAACAATTTGTTAAACTTCCAGAAAGAATATTAAGATTCTCTAAATTTTCTTTAATTGTATGAAATAATTAAAATTTTAAATTCCTAATTCATAATAATTTAGTTTATAAATTATGTATAAAACTGATTTTGTGTAAAATTTAGCTATAAACCTTTTATAAATTGAATTATTATGAATAAGGCAGTAAGTAAACCTGTTAAATTTTCTTAGGATTTTATTTTTTGTAAATTAATTTATAAATTAAAATCATGTAGTTGAATTTTTTATAAATGTTTCACCAAACAGAAGAAACTTTTTTAAATTTGTATTGAAGCATTACAAACAATAATTACTTTTTTAATTTGATATAATAAAAAAGAAAGAATCTTTTACATTTGTATCTTTTTTATTGTGTGTTTCTGTTTGACGTTACGCTATTATTGTCTAAGTAAAATATTTTCGGTTTAGATTTAAGATTTGTTTGAACATTATTTACTGCTCTGATCACTTCTTCAAAAAAAGATAAATTTTAAAGCGGAACTTAATTTTCTACCAGAAACAAGCGAGTATTAAATATAAAATGAATTTTCGAAAGTGTTCTATTAAAATTAAAGATACCTACAAGTGTTTCCTTTTGTATAAAATTTACAAGATAATATGAATTTTCTCCGTAATCATGCTTTAGAAAATATTAGCTAGAAGGTCCCTTTAATTTAGTAGAAACCTAACTAGTATTCCTCATCTTTTTGTTTGATAAATGAAAAGAAAAGAGTTTTTTGCCTAACTTTGTTTTAGAAATGAAAAGAAAGTATAGATTTTTTTTATTTATATAACAATTTTTTGTTTTATTAATTATTTGTAGCTTAATTATAAGTTTTAGATTTTATTTATAAATATTTGAACAAATCTTAATTAGAAAAGGAAAATATCACATTTTCAAAATGTTTATATAAATATTAGAAAGTATTGAAAAGTCTTACAAAAAAAGCAACAACGTTTTAATATATTATTTTGCATTTTTTATTATTTTTTTCAATTACCAAGAATACAAGATTTTTGTTCAGTGTTGTAAGTAAAAAAAACAATCATAATTTTTTTTTTTATAAATTGGTGGTATCTACAATTAGTTACATTTTTTTTATATATTTTACAAAATCTTAGTTTTGATTAAATCTTGAAAAACTTGAAACTTCAGTTGTTCAAGTGTTCGAAAATTTTTTGCTAAATATTTCGAAACAAAATGTCATCTCGTGTCGTTTCAGTTGACATTCAGTCTTAAGGCCGTTTTTTGGGCCAGGGAGACAGTCTAAGGCATTTGTTTCTTAGCAAACTGCTAATGTGAAATTGGAATTCCACGTATTTTTTACAAAAATTTGTTTTCTATTCTCAGAAATGGGTTTTCAGTAGGGAAAGAAAGAGGGGTTTGTTTTTACAAAACCATATTCTTTTTACAGTGGTAACCTACCGTATGTGATAAATTTGTGGCAGCAGCTGTTGTTGTTGATGTTGTTGTGTTGTCTGTAGCTGCTGATGAGGTTACGGCCGCTAAGGAATTGGCATTGGAGGTTGTAATGGAGTTGGAGGTTGTAGTATTATTAACTGCTGACACAATCATCTGTTGCTGTTGCTGTGTGGCGGGTAAAATGGTATTTGGTGTTTGACATTCAACCAAAGGTTGACGTTGTACCAGACTAGATTGTTGCATGGAACCATTTAAACGTTCTTGTACATCGTCATACATCTCATCATCTTCATCGTCATCGCCATCTTCATCGTGGCCATTGTGAGCTGCTGAAACTCTTTCTAAATTGGCGGTGAAATTTAAGGCTGCCGCAGCATCAAAATTACTAATTTCGGGATGAGTTTCCAGCTCGGACTGTAAGTCACAAATGTAATCGATGACATGTTGTATGATTTCCAATTTTGATAATTTGCGATTTTTGGGCATAAATGGTACCAGATCCTTTAGTTTGGACAAGTACATTTTCATTTCGGCATTTTCGCCATCTCCGCGATGGGGAGGATGGCGGTTGATGCGACCGCTAGGATTGATGGCGGGCATGGAGGCACCAGTTTGACAGACGGCCGTTAAAGATTTCATTTTAGAAATAATCGCTTTACGTTCTTTTAGTAGAATTTTGAAGGCTGTTTATTTAAAACGTCAAAGTTGAAGTAAACACGTTTAATTAATTTTTAAATAAAAATTTTCGAGATTTTATTTTTTTTTCACCAGGTATTCTTATTTGTTAATAATATTTTTTATGTTTTGCTTAATAATTTTTTAAGCTTTCAAAATAAAATTTTATTTCTTTAAAATATTTTATTCATTACACTTTTTGTAATCCACTGTTGTTTAAATTGGTGTGACCGTTATGATGTAAACCGTAATCCGTTTTTTAAGCGTTTGTGATTTTTTCTGTTTTAAATTTTGTTTTTCAATTTATTTTCTGTTGTAATATACGAATATTATTCCCTTTTTCGAGGTTCTTTACGCTTTGAGTGACAAACTCGTTATGAGCTCTTGCTGCTCAGAGCAGCGCTTTTTATACCTGCGCCAGCAAACTCCGCCTATCAGTGAGCACATTGTGCACATTCGTTTATTCTCTGTGATAAGTTTTTCTTACCTAAAGAGCATTAAATAAAAACACTGGGGGAGAAAATGTTGTTTTCGGTTTGATAAATAAATATATTGTGTTCACGTTTATCCATTATGATGGGAAAAAATCAATGCATTTTCGGTTCGTGGGAAATATTTTTGTTTATTTTACCATTCGGTTTTCAGATGTTGTTTTTCTCAATATTTTTTCCGTTGCTTGTTGTGTTTAATTGATAAAATGCATAGAAATGTGGGTCTTTTGTAAATGAGAAATAATTGAAAGTAGGTTTTAATAGAGAATTTTTTCTCATGGAAGAGATAAGCCAAGAAGAGTGCTATGCAGAGTGAGAGTACATAATATTATTTTTTTGTTACAAGGGATTTTCAAAACAAAATTTTGTATTTGTAAATGTAGGAATTTATTTTAATTGATAAGAAACGTTTTTAAGGAATATGTCATATGAGTGTCAATTTAAGAAAATTATCACAAACATATTTTGTGATAGTTTTACCCGAACTTGAATTATGTATGCTGTAGTAATAAAATTAATTATATAAAAATATTTAAGCAAATTTCCTAACATTTAGTTACATTCGAATATTTCAAAAAAGCGCAATGAACCTATCAACACTCCAAATAAAAAGCAATCAGAAATTTAACACGCCAAATTTGTATGAATATTTCAATAACTTGAAGGCTTTGGTATGGTGCACAGCGGATTTTTATAAAAACAGAAAGATAACAAAGTTAAAATATAATTATTTGGATTTGCAAAAAATTACTTGGCACGAAACATATCCATCGGTCCGAAAATAGCTTGAACTAAATTTAGTACATAATATTTGTATTTCCCTGGGTTAATAAACCAAAGTTCATACAGTGTTATGCAAAACGAAAGCAACAAACCTACATATATTTGCCCTAAAATTTCATTTGCAGAATTATCTTTTTGAACAATGCAAAAAAAACGGGAGTGCACAAAACAAAATCAGAATAAGTAGGTATCAATATTTCTTGTAAAATCCTTGACTCTATCATTTTCTTCGCTTACGCAGCACAACTTCGATGATATGTTATTAAGCAGATAGTGAGGAATCTGTTCCGCATCCACTCAGTGTCACGAGTTTTGAAGAGAACATTGCAACTTTAAAGTAATTTTTCGGAAATACTTTTCTTTAATGTTCTAAAGATTTTTCCAAGTACGGTGGCTTTGTAATCCTTTTTAATACAAAAAGTGCTTGAGCTTAAGCTTAAGCTAAAACTATAAACATATTAGGGGAACAAAAAAGGTTTTTTTTCATTGATACAATTTTTCTTTTGATAAAATTTCTCCTCATCCATTGACCAAATTCAAAATTCTATGTATATGGCTAAATTTCTTAAAGAAAACATATCCGATTAAATAAAGTATCAGGACATTTTAAAATCATTCCCAATATTTTGCTCTTTGAAGTTCCTGCTATTCCATGCTCCAAAGCCAAATGTGAGCCAAAAGTCCCTTATTTATTTTGGGATATTTTTACGTGAGAATGAAAAAATAAATTCCCTGGTGTTAAATGTACATACCAATTTTGTTGAAGAGCAATTTAGTGCATATTTCATTCAAAATATTTAAATTTTTCCCTTCTATGAATAATTTCCCTTCCTTTTCCCCTTTTTAAGAACTTATTTACAAATTCGAAAATAATTGCAACAATCAAATCAAAACTGAAAATAATAAAGAATTCGCTGTATTTTGGAAACAAATATTTGATAGATTTAGAAACGTTTGTGTTTAACAAAATCCGATCATTGTTATAATACGAACAAATAACCAAATAATTTTGCTATACATTCTGTCAAAATGTATTTTAGGACCGGGTGTGTTTTACAAAACTTTAATTTGTTGCCGAAAAATTACTTCCTAATTCTGCCACACATTCAAACTGTTTAAGAAAATTTATTTAAAATTTTCACAATGAAAATCTTCTTTGCATAATATGCATTTTATTTTAGGAATCTAATAAGCAACTTCAATGTATTTTTAATAAAAATGTTACTGCTCCTTACAAATTAAATTTTTTGTAAGTACATAGGTATACATTTCCCAATATAAAACTCCTGAAAAATTATACTTAAATGAAAATTAACATGAGAGAGAGCTTAAAAAATATTCCACAAAACAAATACATACCTATAGGTATTTCCTCAACTGGGTGTCTGATACTTTAGTCCGTAAACGAACATACCAATATTTTTAACCTTAACTCTAATTATTAAAAAAATTTCTCATTTTCCTTCAAACTAAATAAAATTTTTTGTATGGTTGATTTTTCTTGTATATAATTAATTTTTTCAGAAACAAATCTCCGCAGCTGACAAAGGAACCCCTTTAAAATAACCCAGTAACATTTTAAGAGTATTTCTTACTAAATATTGTTTTATAATGCACTGTATTGAGCTTTTCTCATTTCGATTAAAAATCCCCTTCAAAATTACAAAATTTCCCAGTTTCTTTAAAAACGTCCCATACAAAAATGCATGGTTGTTCGTGCTTTCATCACCTTCCAATATTAAATTTCCCTAGTTTAAGGTAAATATTGGTAATTCTGGCGAGGGTAAATAAATAAATTACCCACTATTCGGTTAAAACTAAGCTGATTGGTCGTTGTACTCTACACGTTGTTAAAAAATAAACTAAAGCAGAGGGAATATTTCTCCTTTGACATTAAATGTTATGTAAACAGAGAATAAAATTTCCATTTTGTGTAGAATTAGAAAAACAATCCAAATCAATACAATATTAAATAATATACTTAAGGGGCGATATAAAATGACAAGGGAATTTCTTTTTACTTTTGAGGGGAAATATATGTGAATTAATTCAAACACTAAGAGAAATCTCTACACTGAGGGGTTAATTTGGAAACTTAACAAAATAATCATTACCAAGAGAAATTTCCTTTAATTTTAACGGGCAGTTATTCATATAATCAATATGGAGAAAACCAATATGTAAAGTTTTTTCTCTTTCTCTTACTAATTAATAATGTGATATTTTCAAAAATAAAAGTAGGTATCTCAGAGTTTTTATTTTAAATCACTTCTTAGTTTTTTTTTTAATAAAAATTGTAGGCATGTTTCTGAATGAAATTTGTAATGTGGGACTTTAATACATTGTTCGTATGTGTGTATCTATGAATGTAACACTGAGTATCTAATAAATAAATATGTAGGGAATGTTTCTTTAGTATTTATCCCAATTACTGATTTTATCATTTGCTTGTAGGTTAAGTATTCTACAAGTGCTGTTTTTATTGCTGACTGTTTGGTATTATGGCTGTCTGCTTGATTGTGTGTGTATGACTTTTTCGTTGTCTAATCATTATTAGGAATTTTAACTCATAATATCTACATCTTTAAGATTCATTCGTATGCTAATGCACATGATTAGTTTAATTGTTACTTTTTTTGAGAATACTAGAGGCGTTGTTAATTGGATTGTGTATTGATTTTTGTTCGAATTTCAAAATGGGGTTTTCTTGGGGTTCAGTTTTTGATATGTCGATAGTTAATAAAATCAGAATAAAAAAAACAATTTACTTAAGTGTGTGGGGAACCACAATACTTAATAAAAGTGTACTTTTATTTTGCGACGTTAATTGACTGCCAAGCAGAACAAAATTGCTGCTGCCGTTTGCATGTAAAAAGTTTTTCGTAAAATAGAGATTAAGAAGACCACCGCATTTCTTGCACAGGAAAATGCACATTAATTGATTTAAATTCATATTTTCGTTAAATTCAAAACATTCGTCAATCTGGTCAATTTAAGTCCAGTATTAGCATAATTTCCACAAATTTAGAAAAAAATAATAGTAGAAAATATGTACGCCTATATCATTAATTTTTATGTTGAATTAGTTTTAATTAGTTTTTAAGCATTTGTAAATATGAAATATTAAATCTAGCATCTGGATTTAATAATAACTGACATACAAGCTGTCGTGTAGGAAAGTCATCATTTAATCATTATGAGATACATCTTGTCTAATTTAACGCCTGCATAAACCACACTGGCCACATGCGAGTCGAAAAAAGACACATTTAGCACACAATTTGGTGGCCTGTTTTATTTGACACAACTACTTGAAAAGAGTCAAATTGGTGAACAAAACTGAAAAATTTATTGAACATGAACTATTATTTGTACTTAAAAACATCTTTAATAAAATGCCGCCCTCATGTACATGTGTTATTTAAAGCACCGATCAACAATGTGTTGAGATCATTTTATTCATCGATCGAAATGATGTCAATAAATGTAAACATTTGTTAAGCACATTTCTCTGGCATCAATGCCAGCGGAGTTAAAGAATTATACGCGGAAAGAGAAATAATTGAAAGTTACAGAAACATTTAAAATTTTCGTAGTGTTTTTTCTAAATATTTGATATTTATGTCAATTGTTATGAATTGGCCTTCTTTGAAACGTTGTCTTTGACCTTTTATCGGTCATCCGAACATTTTAAAATGTGGTTGCAATATGAGAGAAGCAAACAAACTAATGAACTAAAAGTTCAAAATTATGATTAAACAAACAATACAAGGCGTTCACTCAGTGAAACTTTGCAGTGTCTTTGCGGGAAATCGACCTGACAACCTTCAGCCTAGTGATAGGCCTGGATATTACTAACTACTCCCCACTGAGCTAAACTTGCAATGATAAAGTAATTTCAAATTTTTAAAAGACATAATGAAAATAACGAGGGTGGTCCCAAAAATATGTGTCTTAAATGAATGTTTTTTTTTAATAAAACGAAACTTAGCAACACAAAAGTTTTTTTTATTTTTGAGATTGAAGGTTAATTATTAGTCACGATATCGAGAAATTCTACTGTAGATTAAAATATGTATGAATAAATATCGTATTTATGTATATAACAATTTCTAAATAAATCTTAAATACTTATAACTTCAAAATTTAAGTAACTGAAAAATATAGCCACTGTAAAATTTGTTCATCTAAAAATATATACAAATACTCGTACATGACAACTTGACAGGTTTTTAATTACAGCTAAAATTTTTTCAAAGATTGAAATTAAAGAAAACACTAAAAAGGTATAAAAACAAAAGAAAGAACAAAAAAATTTAAGAATGAGAAAAAAACTGTTGAAACATGCAAATAATTTTGGATTCCAATAACATGAAATCGTACAGACGTGAACAAAATTCTGAATTTGCTTTCAGTAAATATGAGTACAAAATACAACACCTTTTTCCAGCCAACAAACAGAAATTAATAAATATTTGTACATCAACAACAACAACAAATATGGATATGTAAAAATTTTAAAAGCAAGAAAAAAAAACAACATAAACCAAAATCATAAAAATATGTATTTTTCATTTGGAAAAAAAACTGTAAAATAACCAGGTTCAGGTTACGCCGCTCGTATAGGTGAATTAAAGAAGGGCAGGAAGGCTTAAAGAAACTCATATTTTTGGTTTAAAAAAATTGTAAAATTATTTATTTTTTTAAGAACAAATGCACTTTTTCTTTAGAATTTCTTTAACGATTTGTACTTAAAAAGAATGACAAATGAGCTGCAACATGAAAGAAAATTAAAGAGTGGGAAACAGGCATTTTGAAACGTTTTAAAATGCAGCAACAGGTTGTAATAAAAACAAATATTTATGTTTATAATGCATATAAAAATCACAGTGTTACTAAATAAGTGTTCCTTCATTTATTAGATATCTACAATGTTTGTTATGTTTTCGTTTTGTTTGGCATTCATCAAATGTTGATATTTTAGAGTTGACTATTTTGCATGGGAATTAGTATTGTTGGTTCCTTATTCATAATATATTTTAATTAAGATACATATTCAAAAAAAAATGAGAAATGTGTGTGAACAGTCGAAAGATTGCTTTGAAATCAATGGCAATGGCAACGGCAACGCATCATCACTTTTGCAAACTTTTTAAGTTTATTTTGAATAACATAGTTTATGATTTGAATCAGTAGTGAAGAAATCTTAAAAAAATAACAAGCCGAGGAAATCTTTGGCCATAATGCAGAATGATTTCCCGCGAAAAGTAGCTGAAAATTGGATCTCTTAAAAATAAGGTTCTGAATGAAATATCTACTTTTAGAAAGTTTCATTTTGTAAAGTATCTTTTAAGCCTGTTGTTTTAAAAATTGCCCGTTAACAAATTACCCTTTAAAAAACATTTCTTTGAAAAGAATTTTTTTAAGAAAGTGCGCTTCAAAAAAACACTTTCTTTAGAAACAACTTTGATAAACGTATTTCTCAATAAATTAACTAACTGAAATTAACTACCCATTAAAAAAAATCCTGGTAATTTTTAGAATATTTTTTTTATCGTACCACGAAGGGTAGTTTTTTACACGATCACCGTTGCAAAAGTATCTTTATTTTGCCCGCACATTGTGTGCGTTAAGGTTTGATATATTCATCATATTAAATTTATTGTAAATATTTTAGACTTACCAAAATACAAGAGTTGAACTTTCTATAATGATACTGAGAAAATGTGTATGTATATTTGTGAAGAATTATATCATGTTCACGTAGTACGACATTTTCTTTATAAATATTTGATCAGCGCGAGATAAATTAGGATAGTGTTAAGTTCCTGTATGACAATATTATAATTATATTTTACTGCATTATCGTTACCTATAAAATCGTATTATTAAGTTTGGCAAAAAAAATTCATTTTGTTTCAGCTATTTTTTGTAAAATTAACTAATAACTAACTCCTTAACTAAAAAAAATATATCAGCTAGTTAAAGCTGTATCATGTAAAACATATTTTAACTAAATTGTCTTTAAGATAGGAGGATTCTCTAAACTAAAAAAGGTATAAATATTTAAAATTATTCTCAATTTAGTTAAATAGGGTCAGTATTTGGTCTATCTGCTTTAATTGTTGATGACTTTAGCACATCTATCTGCGAGTCATGGAGGCAATAATATCATCATATCATTGTCGCGTTTCTTATTGCGACCCATTTGCACTCGACAATCTTTTGTCTGGAACACTTTTCTTTGCGTCTTTCAATAGCTGTTCAATAAGGCTTAAGCAATAGACTTGAGCATGCCATGACATATCATCCCCAAGTAATATTTATTTTATATATTTATTGGTATGTACATATTCTACAAAGTTAATTTGCAGAATATGGTTATATACTAGACCATATGTCCATGATGTTATTACCAGTATTCTTAAAGATGTTCCTGTGACTGCCTGTACGCGACCTATGGCTTCACATAGGAAGTAGCAACGTGGTTTTCAACGAAATTTCACAAAAGAACCGCAATAATATACGGTTATCCGTGGCAAATCAGTCAACCAGTGCGAGCGAGACGAAAAACTCTCGAAGGCCAAACAACACACGCAAGCCTGACCGCACTTAAGAAATATGTAATTACGATGACGCGGGAGCTGTTCTTCAGCCCAGAGCTGCTTAGCGACTGACTCAAGTAATATGTTTATGTAACTTCTGCGCCAGCTTAATCCTAATATAAATATATTCATGTTCACTTTTTGAATGATTTTGCTTTCATTAGTCCATAATACGATCGTATACTTTCCATTCAGCCAGTTGATATATTCTTTTCGCTAGATTTTTGCAAATAATTTGTTTTCAAGTGAGCGCTTACGAATATTGGCACATATAGGTTTCTTTCGGACTCTGTTTGATGATATCGAAGGATGAATTTTGCTATATCGTAATATACAATGGTCATTCGATATGTTTTACGTTTGTATTTCAGTCTCGGGGTAGTTTTTATGTAATAAGGCATTGGCGATCAAATGAACGAGTGCGATTTTATTTTTTTTAAATTAACTTATAATTTTTTTCTTGATTTCGAAGAGTTGCAATTGAATTTCGCGTTTCTCCGGTACCCACTGTTAAAGTTAAGCATATTTTTTATAGATCGATTGAAAAAGCCCTCGAACACCTATCGATATTTATATTTCAATTTCTGAAACGATTTTAAAGCTTCAAAATAACAAAATTACGAATCGATACTAAATTGAATCATATGAGAAAGAGTTCATATGATCATTTGTTTCGTGTTTTACATTTTACACTTCGTAGTAGGTAACAGTCGTGATATCGAAATATACGGCAGCCCGCTCTTATTATTATTGTTTGGACACACCTGTATAAGTACAAGCATTAATAAACCCTTCTAAAAACGTACTAATTAATGAAGCAATTGTGAAATACGTACAGTGTGCAAATACCTTCTACAGCTATCTTGTTTTTAATACTACCTTAAAGCAAATTTTGAAAAGGTTTTTGTTTTTTTAATTAAACTTAGAAAAAATAACTTCGAAATGTCATTAAATTAAATTCGAAGTCTGAAACTATTCTTTTACAAAATTGTAGTCGCAATAATAATACTTTTTGCCATTCATAATGCAGCATATATGAAATATTTATTTATTTATTTTTTAAATACTGTGAAATAATTTTAGAGATGTTTCAAACAACTTAAATAACTATATACGAGTATGTAAATATGTATGTATTCAAAAATTAAGCCATTTTCAAATAATTAACTATACGTACATACCTACAAATATAAAAAGGCAAATAGAATATCTAAAAATCTTTAAATTGCCAAAAAATATCATTAATAAGGCGCCACTGGTCAAATGTCTTATTTTCATTCATTTAAAATGCATAAGAACTGTGTCGAATTCCTGACTAGACGTGGTGAATTAGTCTGGTCCTTAACACAACCTTGAATATTTGTTTGCAGTTGTCTCAAAATAAAAATTTATTTCGACTTAATAAGGTTTTTGTTGTTGTCGTTGTTGTTGATGTTGTTGAATAAACTGTAACCTTGTTTTGAAAACAAAAAGCATTTTCGAATTGAGTTGTTAAAAAAATATATTAAATAAGGAACCATGAAGGTTGTCTACTTAAAAAGGACTTACGTACAATGGTTCTTTATACATTTCGATACTTAAAATTGTTATTGCAACAGGTAAAGTTAAATGTTTATGACAGCCAGCCCTTAGGAGCCCTGGACTCATCAAATCCGCAATGCAGGTGGTCGTCTTTCGATTGTTCCTTTTTCGTATTTTTGTTTCAGCCAGTTTTGTCAATGGCACTCAGTTGCATTTGCAACAAATACTTTCATCCGTAGATGGTCACTGCAGTGTGTCATTGCCTATTTTAAGTTGCAAGTGTTTGTTGTTCAAATTCAAGATGCGTTTCATGAACTGTCCAATATTTGTCGTCACTACTTAAGTATTTGTTAATGTGATTTTAATTACATCTGTATTTATTTATTTGTCTTTTTAGTGTCACCTTGCGGTTGCTGGCAATTTGTCTAATCGGTAAAAATGGCACCAGCAGTAATAGAGCGCGGAAAAGAGGTGTGTATCATATTAAATAAGTTATTAACTTAATCAGGGAAAAAACATTTTTTATTATAAATTTTTTAAGTAACGTGTTGTCGAATTTCAGAGTAAAGTTTTTTAATTTCACATTTACACTGTGCTACAGGAAAAGAAATACAAAATGTATACATTTCTATTTCAAAACTCTCACTTAAAATGAAAATGACATGCAACAAAAGCTGTTGAGTGTAAATATGGCATAAGCATAATAATCATTTTTATTTTTTGCTATGATTAATTTTAGGACCAAGCACAGTGCCAACTCGATTTATACAACCATCTTTTATTAGCAGAGTATTTTTCTACATTCGAGTCTTTACAACTGCAAAATTTTTCAAATACATTTTTACAAAAATAAAGTCATTTGCTCTTTAGGTTCTTCTTAAAAACAAATAGTTTAAGTTTGCCATAGAATATCCCAGCATTTTATCAGTTAATGAGTGGTAATTTTCTCTACTTCTTCTGTGGCGTTTTCACTCATTACTTTAACAAGGCGATGTCATGGGAGGCAAAGACTTGCTACATTCTCCCACAAATAACGACTTAAGAATGTCAACATTTGGAAGTCATTGAATACACAAAACACAATAAAAATTAAATGTCTCCTGTCAGTACTCTGAACTTGTGTTTTTCAAATTAGTGTTTGTTTTATTTCAAATGTTTTACTCACTGGTCTATTTCGCAACTATCTTATTATGTACTAAAAACTTGTCTTCACGAGTACACACATAATTAAAAAAAACACATTCGCATTAAAAAAAATATATTTGCTACAGTTGCCATAAGTTCCGCCTCGTCTTAAATGATAAGTAAGTCAGTAGCAAACTACTTCCAAGTAATGCAGACGGTATCATTGAAAAGTATGTCGCTTGGCAGCTATAACACATAACCAAGATATTGTTTAAAATATAAGAAAATCTATTTGGAGGTAAAACATACATTAGTGTGTGCTTAATTCATATAATCAAGAGCAGTTCAGACGTTGCAGGCTGATAGTGAAATCTTTTTTTTTTAGTTAACAAACTAAGAGGTGGGTGGTTGGAATAGTTGAGTCAAAAATTTCGTAATTTTTCGAAATTTATATACGATTTCGAATACAAAAATTGTAACTAAGTAATATTTGACACACGTTTTAGCTTGTAAACGGTTTCGAATAGCAATATCGAGCAGTATCAAAACCTTTACAGCGAATTATAAGTTATAACAGCTGCAGAGTGTGAGTTGTATCTTCTAAAAGACGCATCCGTGATTCTTTTCAAAATTTACCTCGATGACAAGTCATCATATGTAAGCTGCACGTAGACTTTCGGGGGCGGAAATGTCTAAAGGAATTCTATAACAATAGCGATCACTAATTAAAACAAAATGTGTTATCAATTATCATTTTTTAAATTAAATTTTGCGACATTATGAAAATTAAATTAAACTCTCTTATTGTATTTACAAAAATGTTAATCCCACCCAAAATAGCGGAAAAAAATCCTTAACAAGCAAACCAATTTCATTAATTAATCCTAATACTAAACCAAAATGTGTTTAAATATTATTTCTGAAAAACAAACAAATTAACAAATGTTAAAATTAACCATGAAAATCGAAACAAACCATATAAAATGTCTTCAAATTAACAAAGAAAACGACTTTTCATCACAATTCCCTGAACGAGGAAAACAACTGAAAGGCAAAGGCATCAACAACAACAAAAAAAAAAGATGAATTAGTTGTATGAATGAGTACAATAATAATGTTTCAACACCAAAATCAAATTGAAAATAATGAACGGCAAATGTCAACTACACTAAACGTTTCAGAAAACTGGGGTGTTTTTTCGGTGCATAAATGTCAAAATAGTTAAACAAAACGTTAGCAACGACTAATGATTTTCTAAAAGGATCTTTTTTAAATAAACAACATCAAATAATCAAATAAATGCCTAGAATCAACCCTGATAATTTGCACTTCAAACAAAAGCAATTTGAAATTATTGAAAACTAAATAAAACTCTCACACACATGCTCTTTTTAGTGACTTTTCTGGTCGAACCATTGCAACAAAAGAATAAAAGTATCAATTCAAATAGTACTTAAAGAACGGGAAAACTGCAGCCGCCACAAAAAGTTGCAGAAAAAACACACAAAAGTTGACAGCAGCCGCCGAATTACGCTCAAATTATTCAGCCGCTTTAATATGGCTGACATAAAAGGTGAGCGTTTTTCTATTCGTAATGCCAAACCAGGTGATGGATTCAAATTTTGAAAATATCAGTAGAAAAATAAAGGGAATTACACAGTTGCTGTGTTACGATTTGAGGGATTATTATTGTTGTTGCACGTCATTTAGAGGGTTACGATTATTAAACGCAATTGTTAAGCGAAAAGTACACAAACATAGAAATGTCGGGCCGGACGGACAAACGCACATGCGTTTTAGAGAGAAACGAAAAAAAAACAACAAAAACTGGGAAAAAGGATAAGAACTGCATTGATCGCTTGTTGATAAAGACCATGTGTGCAACATTTACATTTTAACTTTGTTTTTTCATTCTTTCTACTTTGTATCAATAACGGTGACATATGCTTCATTAATGCTGTTAAAACTTTTACTATTTCCACTATTTATTACAATTCCAAAAGACTCCGTTCATCAAGGGTTTTAAGGGACACTGTAAATTGGTATGGATTTCAAGAGCTGCTTGAAATTGTACTATAAAATAATGACTGTACATTTAGGAAAAACGTGTTGAACAAAAATAAATCGTATTAAAGGAATTTCTGTATTATACCTTTCATCTTAAAAATTGTGGAAAGGATATAAATATATTTGCCATTCCGTTAGTAATTTTTAAAATATTCATTACCGAAACTATAAATTAAATATGTACACATGTATGTATATTGGAAAACCTTAGAGATAGAGAAGTTGATGTAACTATGTCCGTCTGTCCGATGTTGAAACGCTTGGTCAAAAGGTCGCTGATAACTTACAGCCTTAAATGATAAATAAAATAAATTAATTAAATAAATTATATTTATATTGTTGACTCGAAGAAATTATTTAATAAAAGATAAAAAAAATTTTAATAAGTTTTGATAAATAAATCTGTTGGAATTTGTCCGAAGATTTTTGCTAGTGAAAATCAGCGTAGTCCATTCACGAATGGCGGAGATATAGCCAAAAAATGTTCCTAAGTTTTTGTTTCATATGACCATTTTTTAATGCCAACAACTGTTCTCATTACAATACAGAAAAATTCTTTAGTCGCGAAATAATTTTCTTATGTCATACATTGGTGAAGGGTATATCAGATTCGGCACAGCCGAATATATCAGTCTTACTTGTTTTATCAGTAATAATGCACCACTTCTATTTGTACTTCAGAATTTTAGATATTTTTTCGAATAACCAAAACTCACGATCATACGTGATTACGCATGATCATGCTTGATTCGAGCTACTTACATGATCAGTGCTTATATCGAAAGTGCTAACAGAGACGCTACAACGGCATACTGATATTTATAATTTTCTGAAAATTTCCTTTACCAATTTAAGCAATAATCAAATCGCCAAAAGTAAAAAAGTCCACTTAAGAATTATCTAAAAAAAAAATAAAAAAAAATTATTCATCAAAATAAGTCAAATCATTATTACGCTAGAAAGTCAAATTTCAAAACCATTTACATCATTCATCCAATCTAATACTGTGCTAAATACTATGCACGTATTTATGTATGCAATTATGTGCACACATACTATGTAGTATGTATGTATATATTTACTTGTAAGTGTGTTTACGAAAGAAAGTGTTTTGAGTGTTTAACAAAATATATTTACAGCAATTTCAAATAATTTTTGGCTTAAAAGTGTTGTCGACAAATAAAACTAATATTTCAACGACAATTGCAACGTTATTGGAGTTAATAACCCAGCAGCAGCAACAACAAAAACAATCATCTTAAACGTGGAAGTCATAGAAGAGTCCATAAACACTGAAGATCATTGTACGAGAGTACGTTCATGCTCATACAACATGAGTGAGCGTTTTTTGTTGTTTGTTTTTATACCAAACAAATCAAAAGCATGTGGTTTTCAAATGCTTGCAGCAAATTGGAATAAATGCAATGCAAGGAATGAATTATACAAAAATGAAATGGAAATATTAGCATTTGTAACGGCAGCCGTTTAGAAAAACACACAAGAGCCAGCTACACAGCAAAAATGAAAGAAGGAAGAAAAACGGCATCGATAGCAGCAACATTATGCACAGCTGCAACATACTAAATCGCTGGCTAATAAATACGAGGCCTGAGTACGAGAAACAACCAACATTTGCTTTCTTTGCTTTCGTTTCATTTCATTAGTGCATTTTTTCTATCTTTAACTTTTTTCTCTCCTTATGAAACTAGATCACATTCAGGAGATGTGTTTCGTTGGCTTTTACCACGTGTGTGTGTGTGACTGTGTTTTCTGTCGATCGCTGAAGTTGTTGTGTGTGAAAACAACGCACAAGTGAAAATGATTTCCAGCTCTAAATAATGACAATCTGTGAACGATTTTCTTTTCTCCATGTCTGTTTTTTGTCTAATATATAAATGACCGAATGCATATGTACTCGTACGATGTAAGTGGGTGTATTGATAATTTGTTAAATTATCAAATTATATCAAATCACAGTTGAACCTCGATTATCCAGGCATCGAAAAACTGGCATTTTGAATTTTTTTGTTATATCTCTATTAAAAATGCTTTGCCTCCATTAACTGGGCTTAGGCTTTATTTCGTATAATTTCAATTCGGGGAATTTTCACATTTAATTGTTTTTTTTAACTTGCGATATTTGATATTTGTTTCATAATAATATAGCTAAACTAAAAATTTCCTTTGAATTAGAAGACAATAATTGATGATGCATAATAAAAAAAAAGTCGAGGTTAAACTGTATCCGGTTTTACATGTAAACTAATGACATATTCTTCATAGACCAAATGAGACTTATATTTTCGCATTTGAGGTCAATTTGAAGTGATTAACGAATCAGGTAAATGTATTGGAAAAGCATGCGAATTTGAGATGATTAACGCTTAATCACGATTGAGATGTTTAATACGGTAAATGTAATCGTGATATAAATCTCAAAAATAAAATTGATTTTTACTAATATTTACTAAGTATATCACATAATATTCTATTGTTCGATCTTATTATTCTTTATAACACACTAGTGTTACCCGGCAAGCCGTTGTGCTGCCACAGCTTGACTTAGAACATACGGTTCATTCAAATCGACTTGACTTGAGGAAAATAATTCCAGCATTTTGTCATTCTCTAATTTAAAATAATTTATATCAAATTAATTTACCATAAATAACTCGGCTTACAGAACAGGCTTGATTTAAAATAAATGTATATATCGAACACAGAGCCACCTTTCGGTTCCAAAAGTATCCTGTCTTTTAAGCTACAGCCAATCCAAGGCAAGCGTAAAATTTAATTGAGGCGGTAGCCTATTGTATAGACTGCTAGACCGTTAATCTGGCGGTCGCAGGTTTAATTCCTGGCAAGAGCTGGGGTATTCAAACAGTTAATCATTGATCGGTTCAACGATTAATTACTACCCGATTAAATTATCGATTAATTCAAAATTAAACTAATTTATATTTTTTCTATTAACAAAATTTTATATTTTTTGTAGTATTTGAACATATGTGTTATGCGTTTTATTTAATACAACGCAATCAACTGAAATTATTAGAAGTGTTAAAAACCTGAAGAAGATTTTATATGTTTAGAGTCAAGTTTCATTAGAATTAAAATATATAAGCGTTTAAGAATATAAATGTTTGAATTAAAATATTTTTCTCAAAGATAATTTTAGAAGATCTCCTTATAAAAGGATTCCAATTACATATTTGTTTTTTATTAATAAATATGTACATATGTTTGAATTCCTTTTCTGTCTGATTTATTTCAAGAATTGTTATGTTTGCAATGTTTTTGTCTTTTTAATAATAAAATCTCAAAATAGTAAATAGTTTATATGTTTTTATTTATTCAAACTAATTCATTTGTAGATAATTTTGATATTCGATTAAACGAGCTTCTGCCAAATTATAAGCAGTAGTTCTCTCAAGGAAGAAGTCGAGAGGTACATAAGATCTCCTAATATATCTGACGGCACGGTCGTACTGTAGTTTATCGCATGTGAGAGACTATTTATTCTTCACTGCAGTCTCTCCGCAAAATTAAATAAAATACAAAATTAAAATAAAAAATCCCCCTCTTTTTATATTTATTTTAACTTTAATTTAATTATCTAAGCGTATCAGTGTCGGTGTCAGTATTGCCGATATTTTTGTTTAAGTCTCTGTATCATAAAAAGGACGTATCAATGCGTCGCTGAAAAAAATTGAATTTTCCCGCTTTGAACTATGAAGTGATCAAGTAAGCGATGGCTGCTTAACAACAAAAAGCGTGTCGTAGGGGAAACTTACGGATACCGGAAAAAGGAATTAGATTTGAATAAAGCACATTCTGTTGTAGTAACTATAAAATAATGAAGCACACTTCACAATACATCGACGGTTCAGTGACTCAACCAACAGCTTCAGATACGCTGTCTAGTAGCTTCAAAATAGTATTTCAAACAGTTGAGAGTTGTATTTAATATTCGGTCGGACTTAGGGTCATACATTTTTAGTTTTTCTTGACATCTGAAAATGACAATAGGTTGTTAAAAACATTAAGAGGCCCATTTCCTTAATATCTATACCACACATAACTAAAGACAGGTTCTTACTTTGAAGTAGCGCTTTTTGGACCATTTTTTACCCTCCAAAGAACCTGCGACGTCACAAGTTCTCTCAGCTCGAATCCCTCTAAGGAAAGCCTTTTGTGACCTTAATAAAAAAAATAATTGCAATTATGGCGGCTGGAAAGTCCGTTGCAGTCATGTCGTTGTGCAGCAATATTCGTTAATGTACATTCTTTTCGGACCAGATAAATAATTACCAAGTAACCCACCTACATTCTCTAATTTATTTAAGAGTCAAGTATGTGTTTAAAAGTTTAATTTACTTGTAGTTGGTTTTCTTTTAATTGCTTTTTGGGTCCATAGAGAAATGAAGCTAACAAACAAAAACAAAAAAGCATCTTATTGCACGTGTGGGTTTCCAAGCCTACAATTATTTTACTCTTTATTAGAGAATTTCTAAGTTAACGTGGACATTGTGGCAGCAACGAGATGAAGGCTTTTTGCAATTTTACACTTGCTCATCCGGTTGACGCCATGTTATCAATATGTGCGCACACATACACAAATACGAGTACATATATACAATAGGATAGTTCCAAAAATATGTTGTCAATATTTTTTTTATTGTATGTAAATGTTTTATTTAAGCTTTTTAAGGAACGTTTTTTTTGCAAAAAATTGATAGTTTTCATATTTATTCCAATACATAATTCAAAATAACAATCACCCTTATTCCATCGACGTAACGTCAATATAATACCGCGAATTTGGGGCTTGTGTAGCCGTTGTCGAAAACAGCTGACTACTATTGACAGGCTCATGTTATTTTTT
Organism: Gymnocheta viridis; assembly: GCA_956483585.1. Lineage (NCBI taxonomy): Eukaryota > Metazoa > Arthropoda > Insecta > Diptera > Tachinidae > Gymnocheta > Gymnocheta viridis. The sequence continues at coordinate 98,797,974 of OY101442.1, read as the reverse complement.
AGACCTTAGAGAACAGAAATAGACTGTCAGTAGCACAAAGTTGTTCTCGAGAGCGAGTACACAAGCCCCAAAATTTTTTTTTGTACTGTATTGACGTGACGTCGATGTTGACAACGGGAATAAGGGTGAATATTTTGTAAGATACATATGTACATAGCTATCCAGAACAAATCAACCAATTCGATTCTGATTTTATTGCAAAATAGTGATGAATATTCAATTTTATGGTTATGGAGATATGACATTATTAAAATTTGAAATTATATATAAAAAAGTTTGAGTATACTAACATAATTACCAGTATCTCAAAAGGCATTTAAGCTATAGAGCTCAACCCCATATCATTTGAAAGATAATAGAACGTCTCTCACAACAGCGAAAAGCAAAAGGTTTCTATGATCACATTAAAAATTTCCAAAAATATTTAGATATATAAATATACGAAATTTAAAAATTGTTTGATGTGATCCTAGAAGGCGGCTTATTACCTTTTAAACGTGTTCTGTAATTTAAGTTCTTTTCGAGATATTGCCAATTATGTATGTAAATAATCTAAACTCTTTTAAAATTTATTTGTTTAATTTTGATGTCATCATATCTTCATAACCAGACGAGTTAGAAAAATATTTACGTTGTTATAATAAAAACCGATTGTATCAAGTTTTAATTAAGTGCGAGATAGTGTGGTCCAACTGTTAGGTGATTGTAGGCCGATTAATAACTCTATAGTATTTTACATACTTACTTTTCAGACTTTCTTTGGACTTACGAAAATATATTAATTCCATACGAGATTTATACAGAAAAATTCGTTTTTTTTTCAATGAAAAACTTAAAGCTTGATTTCCTCGAAAACTAGAAGTTTTAAAATTTTAAAATTGCGTTGGTTAAAGCAAATATAGATTGAAATCGAAATGTAGATGTCAAATATGTAGCAATATGTATTAACTGGTAGATTTACAAAATCAGAGTTTAATCAGAGTTTAAAATATATTTTTTGTTGCCGTTGCAAAAATAAAAGAGTCGAATATGCTGTAAAAACTCAAAAAAACTGAAAATATGTTCTTAAGATCGAAATATGCAAAAATGCTGTAAAGAATAACAATGCAAAAATATTTTATCTTCGCTTTCTTACTTCCTTAGACTTGTTCTCGTGAGATTCCTTAGGATTCAACAAGATATTCAAAAACTCTGTGGGCTAATTAAAATATGTGTTTGCTTTCAATCCATTTGCGATGTTAATGAAATAAAGCTTTAATACTTTTAAAGCAAACAAGAAAAACATCAACGATTTAATTTGAAATGAGAACAAACATTATTTTTGTTACCCTGCTAATGTTTATAAGCAAATGTCTATAAATTTCTGTTGCTGTTATTGATGTCTACAATTGAACAGCTGCATTTATGCAAAATCCCATCCATACAACATCTACGAGTGCAAACAACTGCAATAGTTTGACTACAGTTTAGCATTAATAAAGGAAACTTCTGCAACAGCAAAAGAAGGAAAACAACAACACTCTGTATTCATCGTTTTTGTAATTTTTTATTTATTTTTATTTATTTAATTTTTTTTTTGTTGACTTTATTAGTAAATTGGTTTCAATTTGCTGCAGCAAAGACGGCGACAGTAGTGGTTTTTCAATAATGTTGACATGTGTTTGACAATTGCGAAAGAAAAATCTCTATTAATTTATTGCCTGTTCGTTAATATCCATATGCACACATACATAGATAAGTATGTATGTATGCATCTGTGAACGTGACATTTAAAGGAAAAATTTCGAGAAATTTGTTTATCATATTTAAAGAACTTTGATGCAGATAAATGATGGCAAAGTCTTTTCACACGACGTGTATTTTTCAAATAGAATATCAATTTGTTGGCCATATACAAATGTGTACTAGTTGCATGTGAATGTAAAAATATAGTTTAATGGCCACAGATGGTTTGTCACAACAAAATGGAAAAAATTTTAATCACTTTCATGTGCATGTCCCTGCACTAATTGAAATTAAACGAGCCACGAAACTTAACACTTAGTGATATTTGTATCATTAAAATAAAATAAAATGCAAATCTTAAAAATAAAATTTTACAACCAGTCACTGATTTTTGATCATTCTGTTCATAATAGCAACTTAAATTGCATCCTTAAAATTCGTAACTTAAAGCGCACGGAGTCTCCACAAACTTCAAAATGTTCTTAATTTTGAGATTAACCACCCACTTTTAAAAGTTTTTCTGTCTCCTCTAATTTTTGCGATCCACTATAGGGGAGCAAAGCACTGCGCGACCTGAAAAACTTCATATGGAATATAGATAGACACCGCATATGCCAAATGAATGTTGTGTGAACGCACTGAAGAACAGGAGTCCAACATAAAGACAACAATTCATGATCGATTTTTATATTGTAAATCAAATCAGTTTAATGACTTTTTAATATAGATTTACGAACGTTTAACCGACAATGAATTAAAAATTCCAAAAAAAAAAATTACTTGAAAAAAAATTTTGAATAACATTTTTGATTTAGAAGTAAAAACCAGGGCTGGCAAACGATACCATAGTTAATAACGATACCGATATCACCGTTTCGTATAACCGAATTTGCTAAAAGTAATTTTCATTGCTATCTGTGAGTGGTAGCGATCGGGGAAAGATCAGCCTGAACCAGAAGCTAGCGATTACTAACGACTACATGATGTAAATGGAAGCAGGGCTGCCAAAAGTACCGATTTTTAATTTGAAAAGTTACCAAATTCTTATCAAACGAACGACAACATGGTAAGCATTATGAATAACTTTATAAAAATGGATATAAATAGATAGTGAAATTTATTTTATAGATTTCAGAGACAAAAATAACATTTTGGAATCTGATCAAATTTATTTGGGGATTTATGTTAAAGTTTTAGTATTAAAATATAAGTTAAGCAAATATGAAATTCGTTATGTCTATATTATTAATAGGCAAACATGTTTTTAAGATCTCTTTTACGGCCGTAATACTGAATCGATTTCGGAAAGATTTACATGCTTTTAAAAGGGTTTTTACATAGATATGCACAATCTCAATTTTATTTAAATCGGTTCGATATTTAATGGAGCTATAACGTTTAAAATTGCTACTAACACACGTACACTTATTACACATGCATGTATAATCTTCAACTTGAAAAATAAACAAAGTGTGCATGTGTGTTTGTCCAATTTGCATTTGCATACAAATACGATATTATTTTAAGTTGTTTATTTAGAATGTTTTTTGTTTTTGTATTTCCTTGTATGTATTTATTTACATGTTTAATAATAATTTCTAGAATGCGGTCGATTGAGTCGGCCGCTGGATACACTAGTAATTTATAATTGTGCAAATATTTATATAGAAACGCTCACCCAAATAGGGAAACGGTTTCAATTTCAAATCACTAAGTTTTATAAATCCAAATATCATAATAAATAAAAGACTCAACACCATTTTTGATATTCTTATAGAATTTCCGAATTTCATAGATGAAAACGATAAATAAGGGTTGAATTCTGAGGACCGATTATTGCAGTGTCTTAAATTTGAACACATATTCAAAAATACTGAAATTATTTTATGTAATTTTTTGGCAAATAATTTCTAAAATAATGCGAGTCGAAACTACAATGGCTTTGCCAATTTAACAGAATTTGTGAATTAAATAATGGGTCTGCCACAATCGTCCGCAAATGTCGAACGCACATTTTCTGCCGTCAATTTATGTAAATAAAACTTAATTTTAATTTTATAATGTTTAAAAAGGTCTTGTTTTTTGTTGTTCCATTGAAGTGTGTGTAATTTAAAAACTTTGTTTCAGTAAGTGAGCGATATGTATGAAAGGCATATATTTATTTTAAAGATTGTCACTTTTCAATATCTTTTATTTAAATGTGAATGTACATATTCATATAAATATGTCCTATCCACGCTTTGTTGGTCTAGCAAGCGAATCACGACTGATAAAATAAAGCGAAAAAAGACAAAGAAAATTTGTATTATTGATTCCGGTGTTTTATTGATCTGCTCAAAAGCAATCATCATTTTAAGCATGTGTTATATTCGAAGTCAATTGTTGTTATCGAAAGAAAGAACGAACCCTCCGCTATGATTACGAATTCCAGTAAAACAATGGGAAAACACACGTGTGTTTTATGTTTTATCACCGACAAACGCATGTGTGTTTTTAAGGATCGTACACAAGGACATGCTTTATTTATGTAGTATGTAGTCGTATGTGTATAAGACGTGTGCAAATGTCTGCTTTCACTTTTTAAAAGCAAAAAAGCTGTTTACGAATTTGATATTCCCGCCGGTACGCATGTGTCAACTTTTATAACCTCAATGCTTTTACAACCCTAAAATGTGTCCCCTTTTTATTCCGGCTGCTACGTTTCAGTTTTTCCCGTAAATTTTTGGTTAATTTTACAAAACGGGACTTATGGAAGAACACCGAACAGCCATGTGTCTACGTAATGAGTATAAATAAGCACACATATGTCTCACACTCACTGTTGTTTAAATGTGTGTTTTTGTTGCATGTAGCTGATCAACGTCATCGGTGTGTGATCAACTTCACACATGCTTCTTTTTATTGACTATTTGCAGCAGCATTTGTTAAACACATGATTTGTGCCATAATAATAAAAGCAACACACACTCGTACATATTGTAAACATTTGAAGCTAACAAACATCATTTAAAAAAATAATTCATACTTAATACACTTTCCAATAAACAACGAATGTTTCTCGTACATTCATTAGCAGCATCTGTAATTTGTTTTTCATCTGTTTTTTTTTGTTTTGTTTCAACTCGAAATAAAATGAAAAGAACTCGACGTAATGCTGTTTTACCCCCGAAACCAAATTAATGTTCTCTTTTGTACTCGTACAAATGTATGTAAATAGTTCCTCTGATTTGGAAATCGGAAGTTTCTATAACGTGTCGTCATTTCAAGGGCTTTTTACTTTTGTTGTTTTGTTCCAGCAACTTTAAATGCAAAATGTGTTAAGTATGTGCTTCACATATGCGTGAAGTTTTTAAAAGTTTTTTTTTTTTTTTTTTTTTTTAATTTTATTTTGTTCTATATAAAACTTAAGATTATTACATCTGTTTTGTAGGTATTGATCCGTGATAATTATGTGTGAATGTTGAAACTTTCTAAGGGCTACAAATTATTTCATAGAGATAACACAGATTGTACGAGGGTCACTAGTTATGTATGTATGGGATTACTAATGTAAAAGCGGTAAATTATGATTGATCATGACTTTTTCATGCGATTGATTCAATTTTCATGGCGTTTTTGTTTTTATTTCTTATTTAAATACATAAAAAAAAATTATTTCGGTATGCCCGAACATTTTCATTATATTTCGTTTATGATGTACATATACAGCCTATAACGAACTTCTTCATATGTATGTCATATGTCAGGCCAATTACTTGTGTTATAACGACCTTCGGTTATAGTTTATTTTCGCTTATAAAGAACTCTTCTTTACGTACCAAAAATAAAAGTGAATGTACTAAGGGCCTGTTTACATATTACATAACGCACTACGGAATTTATAATTTCCACTTGCAAAATGTTTTAATTCGCTAGAATTAATACGCAATATGTGCACAGCGCCTAAGAACTCTTATGATGAAGTTTCTTCCGGAAATTTTTGAAATAGTTGAAATAATTATTCACTATTATTTGACAAAACGATCAGGAATAAATGAAAAGTAAATTTTTTAAAGAGTTACATATGTAATATGGTTTGTGAACATATCGAGAAATAACAAAAATAAGTATAAATTATATTAGTATTTTTTCTTATTCCTTAAATGAAAAAAATGTTTACTGCAGCTATAATGAGCTTAATTGCCGGACACAGCGGAATTCTTTATAACTAAACTCAACTTTATAATTTATTCGAAATAAATTGTAAACTAAAACTTTAGAAATATTTTCAACAAAAAAAATCCTATTTAAGGGATTAGAATTTAAAAAATCGAAAGCGCTCAACCTCATGGTCCCGAATTCGGTATTCTTTTTGTATTATGCAATATTTATTATTTTGTATAAAATAAAATATGTAACTTGCGTCGTTGCGTCGTTGTGATTTCGATTTGCGTCGCTAAAAACGGTAAAATTTTTTAATAAAGCATTGTGGATTACCATTTTTAGCATTTGTAGTGTAGTATTTAGCACAATTTATTAGCCATTAATATTCAGCATGTTTCAGAAGAGGGTGTCATAATAAGTGTTGATGCATTAGAAGAAAAAAATTAACAGTCGCCAATATTTCCAAAGCTATGCAATTAACTTCCCATGCAATGGATATATTTTCTGAAAACGATCCTGACGAAAACCGTAGCACGGGCGTAGAGCATCCGTTGATCAAGCCATTAGTTGTTACAAAAAAATATATCAACAAAAAAAATCTTTAAAAATTCAACAAACTTTAGACTTTTTTGTTTAAAAAAAGACAGTAAGACCATCCAATCAAATTAATATATGTACGTGATGTTGATTTAGATTTATTATCTGAAGAGAGCTCAATGTAAGCTAAATAATTTACAATTTTTTAATGCATCTACTTTTTATGAATATACATACGACTACATATGTAAATGAATTTAATTTTTGTTATGTTATTTTTGTCATATATTGTTTTGTTATTTCTTTATCATAATTATAAAAATTTGTTGCAGTAAATGAAATAAATAAAAATGTATTCATAATTGTTTTTTTTATCAAAAATACAAAATTTTTTACTTTGCTTTGAATATTTTCCTCAATAAATTAAATTTCAGTGCATTTATATAGAAAAAGGTGATTCGATTTGCGTCGTTTCGACTTGCGTCCGGTCCGCATTAACGACGCAAGTCGGGGTCCTAGTGTACATAAATTCAAAACACAAATGTTTTTTATTCTTTCTATTTGAAATTTAAAATATGTACATACATATTTTCAAAATAGGCATTTCCAAAATTCACACCGAAAATTTGAAATTAATTTATGTTGTTCTTTCAAAATTTTTGCCAATTACTCGTATTATAGTTTGCAACGATCTTAAATCAATCTTGTGGCTGTTTCTGGTTTTGCAATTTTTTGCGAATTTCCACCATTTTTGCGATGGAAGTGATTTTTGCAAATTTTTTAACTCTATAGTTTTCCGATTATTTAAACAATATTGAGTTTTACAATTTTTCGAATTTTTTATTTTTCTTGCGAATTTTCTCACTTTTAGTGATTAATCGCAAATTTTTCGCATTCTATGCAGTATTGTAGATTTTTGTGAAATTTTATCGCGAATTTGTAATATTGCAAGAATCTTAACTTATTAGTTTTCTTACCAATTTTAGCATTTTTGTTCAAGATTATTGGTATTTTTTGCAACTATTTGCAAATTTTCGCTGTTTTTAAGACAGATTTGATTTTTTCAAATTTTTATTATTTGAGAGATTTTTTATAAATTTTAAGACTTAATATGGAATTTTGCAGTTTTCATTATTTTTGCCATATATTTACATACATAAACAAATAAATGCTAATGTTTGTGTCCATAATTATAAAAAAAAATATTTTGTATTTTACAAATGCAAAATAACGATTTGAAATTGTTCAAATACAACATAAAATACATTTTGATGAAAGTATATCAAATACAAAATGAAAATATGTATTTTTTATTTTGTATTTTAAATAAATGTATTTCCAATAATCCACGGCTCTGGTATTTCCAAAAGGGCTCTTCCTATTGAGAAACGATATCGGCTCCCGAGCCGGCAGTCTCCTGTTTGATGGGTTCTGACAACACGCGCAGCGACACAAACTACGTAGTCCACCAGCTGGTTGAACTTTGTGAATCTTCCGAAATAATCGCACGAAATAAGATCATGATATCATATGATATTGTAAAATTTTTTTGTAACAAATTCAACTTTCTTTTAGATTAAGCAGAAATAAAATTCATATATTACAGTCGGTCTCACAGAGAGGTAAGAGTTACAACTAGGAGTGTTTAGACTCCAGGGGGTTATTATGTATTTCGATTCGAAACGGAAATCATTCGAATTTGTATAGCTTATACATTGTGCTTCGAAAATATTTTCGTTCGAATCGAAAGATTCAATACTCTGAATTTTTAAAATATTTCAAAAACAAATTATCGTATGTTCAGTTCATTTTATTTGTTACAACGTTTTTCGCTTGAATGAAAAATAAAATATTTGAGAGTAAAAAGTCATGTTAGATTCATACAATTTATGTAAAACTTCATTGTATATAAGAATTATTTTCTTAACTATATTGAAAAAATTAATAAAGCGATATTGTAAAAATGTTGTTAAACATAAAATATTTTTTATGATTATTTCGCTTGACGAAAATATTATACGAAAATGTCAAAATGTATTGCGTAGGCAAATTGCTGCAGTCGTCGTGAGATTTCATGAATGAACAGCGATCTCAGCTTTGCTATTAACACATATCAAGAAAAGCATTATAACAAATGTTTTCTAATCAATCTCTATTCAATTAGAAACTTCACTATGAAATTAGTTAATTCTGCTTACAATTAATTCAACAAAACTTGATATTAATAAAAAAAAAATTGTAGACTAAATTAAAAAATCCAAACATAATTAATATTTGAAAAGTTATTTAACTTGTCGTGCGACATTTGTCACATTAAAACGTATCGAAAAGTATTTTTTTGTTTCCCAAATGATTTTAAAGACAGATAGTAAGATATTCACAGTAATACTCGTACACAAGCAGTGAGCTTTTCTTCCGCTGCAACTGGATCTTTTGATTTTGATCGTGTTGAACGGGTTTTGAGTTTTATTTATCTGCAAGTATAATCAGTTATTTTATTGATGATATAAAATGTACACGTAAAAGAAAAAAATAGACACCAAAAAGTTGACATCGTTAGTCAAATAGTAATGAGTTTATGAACGTTAATTGAAGCTGCAGCTGTATATGAAACGGTAATACATGTTTATATTGCGATAATTAAAGTTATTAATGTGCTGTGGGTAACAATGGGGGCTGTGACGTTGTTAAAATTTATGAACATATTTAAGAAATGTTGACAAAATGTAAAACACGGAGCTACAGAGCAATTTGTGGCTCCAAAGAGGCTCAGCAGAAGATTTTAAAAGCTCATGTTTCACCATTCTCTATAACATTCGTATTGAAAATACAATAATCCATAAAGCATGCCAGAAAACATGTTTTAATTTGTATAAAAGAAAAAAAACATATGCTATGAAATGTGGCATTCAATTAAATTATTGTCAATTATCCATGTGGAATTATTAATAATACAAAATAAAAGAATAAAATAAAACATCAACATTTTACAAAGGAGAATTAAAAAGTGGCATAATGATGTTTAATCATAAGGACACAATCGACACAATCATGAATAAATATGACAACTTATTTGACAAGCAAATCTCTGACAGTTTTAAGAAAAAGAAAAAAGTCTTAAATGGAATTGACAAGCATCAAATGATTTCAGCGACCAATGAATGAGACAACACTATCATTATCCCTCGCCAAATGACAAGACACCTGTATAAATGAAAATTTTAATTAAAAAATACATTTTTTTATGAACAACCTGCCAACTAAGCAGCCAACTAAACACTTGTCCACAGTTGTAGTGAATAATAAATCAAAAATTAAAATGAAAAAGAAAAAAATAACACAAAGACTTGATCATTATTTAGCTAGTAAAAAGCAATACTGTCTGTCTCTGCTTCAGATGTTTGGTTCTTTAAAAAATGCTTTAAGAAATATTATAAAAATTAAAACAACGAAATAATATAAATTATGGCATCATAAAAATTAACAACAAATTACCAATCATTACAACGGACAACAACAAATAGTAACAGCTGAACTGACATAAAATATCACCATTCATTTTATTGTTTAAAAGAAGAAAAAACTACTGTTAAACATGAAAACTTTTTATAGATTTCTTGAGGAAACTGCAAAATTAATAACTGCCATACAAAAATGTAAGAGATATTTTGATCATAGCTTTACTAAACACGAGAGCAGCCCTTAAAGTGGTCGGTCTCATGTAAAGATAACGAAAGATTCAGGGGTCTAATCTTCGCTTTTGATATCGAGCTGATTCGATCGAGTTTTCTTAGTTTGAGATTATGACATTCGATATCGAATAATGTGTTTATATTGTTCGATACGGAATCCCATAATCTCAAATTAAGAAAATTCGATCTAATCAGCTTGATATCGAAAGCGGCGATTAGGCCCCAGGACTTAGGGAATCGGATAGTTCGTTAGATAGAGAACGGATGAGCTGTGAGGAGGCCAAATGGTGAAAAAGCTCAGCAGCGACTAAAAGTCATAAACACTTTCAAAAGTTATTCACCATGTGGCATTTGCTCTCAAGAGAACAAAAACAGCTCATCATGGATCTACCATTTTGTAGCCCAAGGAGAGAAACGTTCCAAAGAAAGTAATCAAGAAAACGAGCAATTGTACAGCATCACTGTTATTTTTTTAACGAGTTTATCGAAGCTGAAACTCCTAAGAGAGCATCAATTTAGAGGGAGGCAAATTGCGATACAAAGAGATATTTGTCCGAACTGTTTGTAATTCCCTTGAGCGGCGTAATGCTGCAACTGGCCTCGTATTTTCTTGCATACCCCGAGATATGTATGTGCATGTAGTTAAACGATCACATTCTAGTCGCTGCTTCCTCATCACTTAATTAATGTCTGTAGCACAGGTGTCGATTATGTATCTGGTGGATGTCAGTCAACACAGCGACATGTTCATTTAATGGTCGGTTTATCTCAACACTGTGATAAAATTGATTTAGTTGGTGTGCTAATTTTCTAGTTTGTCGACTTTTTTATTTCTTTAAAATTCTGTGTTATTGAATTCAAACGGTACGTCGTTGGATGTAGTAATGATCTGAATTAACTAAACGATTAACCTGTAAACAAAAAAATTTAATCCACTTTGTAAGTCACAATTTATACAAAAATTTAATATACTAATCTACAGGTTATAAAACTTTGGTGAAAAAAAAAGAATTCAAGTAATTTATTAGCTTTAAAGAATGAAGGAATTTTTTAATGTTTAAGTGCAAATAATTTTTTTTGTTTCATAACCATCAAGGCAAAGTGCATGAAGTAAGAAGTTATATTTTTTCACTACATAGAAGTAAAGTTTTTTTTAATAAGAAGGAAATTAATTTAAAGTGGGTTTTTAAACGCATTTTTTTCCAAACATACACAAACTGCTTGAGGTATTTGGGTTTGTTTGCAGAAAAGTTGGCAGAAATCTAACTTGCGACTTCGAACTAATAGTTTAGATCGCCATCCATTTGCCTACGGGGCCATCTCAACTGATTCAGTATCTGGTTCAGAGATTCAATAGAATTTCCATTGCTATTCTGATATATATTTTCGCTCCACTATACAACAATAATTTAACAAGAGTTAAAATAATAGAGTTTATTCTGCCCCCCAAGATAGCAAGATTAGTGAAATCGTTTGTGTACACTTGTTTTATTTTTGGGATGTTTATAGAATTACCTAGATTGAGTACTTAGAACGAAAACGAAACAATAAATAGAGAATATTCTTCATCATTATTGGATCAAAATTGGTCTAGTGCACAGTATCGATGTCAAAAATACACGAGTTTTTTGAATTGTTGCCACATCTCCCTGCAACTGTTTCCACATTTAAAGAAGTGGACCAGCGAATATATAAGTCACATCTGCAACAGATGAGCATTAAAAAAGTGGATATTATTTTTAAGACATTAAATTTTCATTGCTTCCAAAGTATTTTTTTACTTTTTTATGCTAACAAGATGCCGCCGTCCGTCGCACGGTGTCGACTCTTCATATAGCGAGCGGCCAGAAATAGGAGTAATTCTAGAATAATGAAATTTGGCACACTTATTTACATTCGTAAAAGTTAATTAAAATCAAAATTTCGGAAAAATACATGAGAGAGAATTTCTGTCCTTGGCGTACATCCTGGAATTTAATAATACACCGAAAATGTAACGTGCAAAATCTAACTTAAACTATGTCGTGTAAGAACTACCTTAAAAGCTCTTAGTTTTCTTAGTTTAGTTGCCTAGCTACAAAATGTCCTTTTCATTAGTCCTTGATTCAAAATTTGTTTGAAATCTACAGATAATATTCTGGGAAAGTATTTTATATGAATTTAATTGTTAAAATTTTATTGGATGAGCTTAACGCACTTTATTAAATCTATTTAAATATGTAATATGTTGTGGGATATCGCACTTTTGTTCTAACGTAATCATATCCCAAAAAAATAAATTATTTCAGAAAACGAGTTTTAAGTTTTCAATTTACTCAAGACTGAATGAAAAAATAAAAAAAATATTCTCTTCTCAAGATGTGAGTAAACAAGATATTTGCATACTTTTTTTTACACAACAACTCAAACATCATATTTTTTTAAATATAACTACTTTGCAATACAGAAGCTGTATGTACTATAGACTTTATAAAAGTTAAGCTGTAATCTTAATCCACACAAAAACATAAATGTGAACATAATTTAAGCTCCTATCCAAAAATTTCGGCCGTAAAAACTACTGAGATCAAAATAAAGACAAATTTCTTGTTTCTAGGCAACAGTTAGCTTGGCAATATTTTTTTCCTTTCTAATATGGGAAAGAATTATGGAAAAAATGTTGCCAAACTTACAGGTTGCCTAGAAATGAGATGGTATTGTGCCTATCATTTTGATCTCAGTAGTTTTTACGGAAGAAATTTTTGGATAGAAACTTGGCCTTATTTTCACATTTATGTTTTTGAGCGGATCTCATTTCTTTTTTCTAAGTTATTTCTGTATAAATATTTATATTTATATATAATTTATTTAAAGTCTTATTGCTCACCAGGACCTACCCGTATACCAAATTTCAGCTCTGTAGCTATACTGGAAGTGCATCATATAAAAAGGGGGCAGCCTGGTGCTTCCTGTGGGAAAAGTGCCCCTTTTCAGATTTTTCTAGTTAATTGCTTGCTAAGACCTACCCGTATACCAAGTCTCTGCTCTCTAGCTATAGTGGAAGTGCCCGATAATATTGATGAGTCAGTGAATATGTACTAAAATATGCACTTTTTACGCCTTATTATCTCGGGAAGCTTGTACGGTAGAACTTCCAACGAAAACTACGAAATTTCACCTATGAGGTTAACTCTATAGGGAGACCTTATGTTTCAAGTTTCATTATTTTATGATAAAGTGGAGCAAAGTTATGAAGGGGGTGGGGGGTAAAAACATTTCGAATGGTTTCATGTAATAATACACACTGTGTGGCCGGAACTTGGCCTGGCGCACAACCGAGCGCCTAGATTCTCGTTTCTATTTCGAAGTTGATATTTTCAAATTCAAGCATACATAACTTTAATATGAAATTAAAAAGCATATGTACATATACTCGTATAACAAAAATGTATTTCATATATAGTGAAGCGTACACGCAAAGAAGAAACATGGTTGAGGGAACCATAATCTAAGATTGAATATATGAATAAAGTCAAATCTCAAAGTTCCCTGATGATCTACATTAATAACAGTGAAATGCGCATAGGAACTAGCTATACCCCTCAATAATCAATTTTAATTTGTTTTTAATAAAAGTGTTAATATTTTACTACATACTCGTATGTAGGTAAAATATTAATTATGGGAAATAGTGCGATTAAAAATTTTAAATACTCAAAAAGCACCAATCAAATCATAATTGTTTAATTAACAGTATATTGCATGAGTTTTATGTTGTATTAATATATTTAGTAATTTCGGTAAAAGTATATATCTAAACAAACATGATTTATATACCATACAACTCGCACAATACATTGTGAACTCGACAAATGTGAGATTGAAGTATATAGTTAAAGTTAAATCATTTTATTTCCAAACCAGTGCCGTTGAATAAATCATATTCTTGTTTAAGTCAATGATATTTTGCAATATTATTATAATATTAAATCTGAATATAAACATAATATGGCCGTGAGTATCATAATATGGTTCAAAATTACGTTCAAAATATGGACCATGTACCAAAATTCTCAAGGAACCAGTGTGTAAAGTTTGAGTCTTACGGAAATTAAATTATAATTAAAAAGCTCAAAAAGTATTAAAGCTTTTATATTAATTGAACAAATCTAATTTGCTTAATACCATCTACTTAATATAATACAGATTTATATTGATTAATACTAATGACAAGCTCATGTCAAACCTTTCTAAAAGTTGAAAAGTCTACGCCACAGACAAATAGGCAGGGAGTTTCAATATTCTTAAATATTTTTAATGAAATTAATCTTATCACCAAAATCTTTTATTTACACACGAAAACGTAGGCGAAACTACTAAATGAAATTAACTTTACTATGAATCCTACAATTATTTATAAAAATAAAATAAAAGCTCTAAAGCTCTATTGTGTAACGAATCAATTTTAGTGTTTCAAAAATGCACTTAACAACGATACCTTTCGGACGCTTACTGTTTATAATAGAGGCCGTTGTAATCATTCTTAAAACGGTTGGAGGTACAAATATTACAGATGTTGTAAATTTTATTAACAGAGAGCGAAAAATTGAAATAAATGTTTTAGTCAATCTTGCAAAAAGTTATGAAACTAGTGACAACTTTTTTGAAATAGCGAAATCAACTGAAACACCAAAATTATGTGTAAGAAACACTTCTGCGGATATGGATCATAAAATTACGCCCTTATTTGAAAGATTTAATAAAAACAGTCTGACAATAGTTTGGTTAACAGAAAGCAATGTCAATGTTTCGTTGCAGTTATTGGATCGTATACTATGGCGAATACATTTTAAAGATATTTTAATAATTTATCAACAGGATACAGGACATAAAGTTGAGCTAAATCACAGGAGATTATTTTCAATATTTCAAAATTGTTGGTCTAAAGGTTTTATATCGGTGTTGTTATGGTCAAACTATCAAATCTACAGTTATCATCCATATCCCAGCATCAAGGTGATTACCCTCAAAAGTGTTGCCATGTTTATGGATAAATCACATTTAAATAATTTGCAACAATATACCTGCCGTATGCCATTTTTCGACTTTCCCAATTTATGTTACAATTATACAAATCGTCAGGGTAAACTTATACGAGGTGGATACTTTTACAAATGGGTACAAACTTATCTGGAATGCTACAATGCCTCTATTGACCACTATTTCCTTAATATGTGGCGTCGGGATTATAAACGAATTGAAGCTATTAATTATTTTAACAAAATGGGATATTGTATAATGCCAGTATTTATTACGAGAGAACCTAATTACTTCGAAAGCAGCGATGTGCCGTATTTGACCAGAGTCATACTGTTGGTTCCAAATGCCAAAGAGATTAAGGCACATTTATATCTTACTTTGCCATACAATGCTTTCATGTGGTTCATTATCATGGTCAGCGGCGGTATATTTTTGGTTCTAATGTTCTTCATGCAACGCAACACAAAAGTGGCAACAGATTTTAGTAAATTGGCTTTGCAGGCTTTTAGTGTGATCATATTCCTTTCGCGTGGTTCGAGCAGTAGGAAATCACTTAAAGATTTTTATTTTCATCTGTTGTTCTTATTTACGGGTATCTTTCTTACCAACTATTATACATCGTTTTTGTCCAGCCTCTATGCCTCTAAGGTATATGAACCAGCACTTAAATATCTCGACGACATTGCTGGTACAAATTTGAAAATTCTAGAACATTCGTATGAAAAAGAATTTACAATGAACGTCAGCTTACCCAAAGCATTAGATGGACGTTTCATTTGGAGCGGCAATGAAGAACTGGCCAAATATCGTCTAGCTCTCAACATGTCCTACATGTTTAAGACGCACGATGAAGTGGCCGATTTTCTTTTATTCCAGCAATATTATCTTAAGCATCATGTTGCCAAAAAACTCAATCAGGAATTGTATACACGTGCTCATTATGTAGCACTGTCACATCGTTCACCTTTAATTGATCATTTCAACAGATATTTGTCGCGCATACTGGAGAATGGTCTTTTGATGAAGTTTATCGCCGATACCAAATTAGAGGGCATATGGAGTGGATATTTAAAACTTATGCGAGATTCAGAGGAAAATAAATCGCTAACATTGGAATATTTTCACTATGCTTTTGTTATTTGGACGTTTGGCTTATCTTGTGCATTCGTGTCGTTTTTAATAGAGCTGAAAATTATTAAGAGAAAAAGGAATTATAACTCTTAATTGCACATTCGTTCGTAGATTTGCATTTGTTTATATTAGTTGAAAAAAGTTTGTATTTATGTTTTTAAGGTAATAAATGTGCTCTTTAGAAAGTTTAAATTATTTTTCATGTTAACAGTTTGTAATATTTTATACAAAAACAGAATCCAAGGATGAAGAAAAATTGTTTTTTTCCTACACGGCAGAACATGAATGATCACATTGTTTTTGCAGTCCATAATTCGGGATACCACAGTTCCCATTTTTTTTTAATGAATATTACAGTGCGAATCAAGTTAAAATATTAACTTTAATACGTTAAGTCGAAAAAGCTGAACATATAAGAAAAATGCAAAGAAATTAAGCTTCCAAAAACCCTCTCGTTTTTAGCATTTCTAGCGGCAATATACCGTCATTAGTGTTGATATGTTTCATGTATTTCATCACTCTTAAGGTGGTGCTGGTTGTAAGTAAACTAAAGTCTGGCTTATACAAATTATTTCTGAGAGAAGAATATGAGAATTATTATATATCCAAAATATGCATACAGAAATTAACATTTGCATTAGTTTTACATCAAAAACTTTGTTCTATTCTCGCCTAAAAGCATAAATTAATTTAAATTTTTCTAAAAAATGTGAATTTAATGCAGTTTTCTTTTCTACGTTTACTTTTTATCAAAAAAATTGCAATTGAAAGTTTCCTTAAGATAAAAATTTTACTTTGTAAGTGATGATACAATAATTTCTAATAAACTCACCATGTATTTCGAAAAATCAATATTTTGCAAATAAAAAGGGCAAAACTTTTTTTCAAGAAAAGAAAATGCCATTAGATTCTTCAAAACTTGTTTTATTTGGAAAAAAAAATATTAATTTCTGACTAAAAACGTTACGATATTTAGTCTAAAGCTAAGTTTAGCCGATATGCTGAAAAATTTGTTACAAGTGCTTGCATGTCGTGTAAACGCAAAATTTTTTCAGCAGTTGCTAACACTTTGTTAACAATACCAACAAACGTATGTTGGTAGTTTCAGCATATCGTGTAAACAGCATATTATTAGTGCTTCACACGAATTTCCTGCGTATGCTGACATATAATTTGTTGAAAGGCGTATGCACGCTTTTCAGCATATTCCAAATTCGTATGCATATGCGACTCATGCCTAAGCCCAATCATTGAGAAAATTGAAATGTTTAATATCATTTAAAAGTCGACGAAACAATAACAAATATAAAAAGTCACCCACAATGCAAAAAACGCGAAATTCCGCAAAAAGTTGCAAAATTTAGAAAAAGTTATAAAATCTTCTAAAACGAGATAGAATTGCAACGAATGTGAAAAAGTCGCAAAAACTGATTCAACATATCTTCTGAACTTAGCTTAATATCAATTCCTTTAGATTTGAAGGAAAAATAGAGTTCGAAATTAAAAACTTCATAAAATTGTTTAGTTTAAAACTATCAAAATGTATAAATTGTTGATTGCTTTTGATTTTATCGTAAGCGCCAATTAAAGTATATAAAACATGCTAAAAAGAAAAGCTTCTGCTGAAAAAGTTTTATTTTGTCGCTCACGATAATTTGTCGATACATACATACATATGTACATACATAAGTCCAAATAAAAACCACATTAAATATATGGATGTTTTGAGATTTTTTCTGTGTCTTAAATTAATTGCTTTTTTCTAGAAGCCAAAAGATGTTTCGCTGGTACTGCGGACTCAGTAAGAGTTTTTAAATTTTTTTCGAACTCATATGGACAACAGCGCCACCTATCGTATACATGTTTACATATCTTATCCTTTAAGCTCTAACCACACCATACACTCTCACGAAACTCCATTCAAATCCTGCAATGTGGCAAAATATTCTCATAGGCGTTAAAAATCTACTGACAAAATTTGAAAGTTTTTGGTTAAGTTATGGACATAAACGAATAAATAAAGATTCGAGTTAAAGTAATAATATCAGCAACAACACATATAAAAATAATCATCAAAAGAACAACATTTCAAAACATGTGGCGATGCATGACGGCACTGCAGGTGCATGAATGTTTTATTTGTGATTTTTTTAAATTTTTTTATAGAAAAGAATTTAAATCTTACAATACTTACATATTTTCTGTTGTTGCTGTAGTATTTATTTTTCTATCAGCGAAACAACAACAGCAGAAAAAAAACTGAACTATCTCTAAATCACAATCACACTACATGTCTCGTTTGTAAAAGAGGGCGCCACATTTAGAGAAAAAAAAGAAAAAAACAACGCTAATAACAATAACAATAATCAACAATAGCGAAACAACAATAACAAAAACAAAAAATAAATATTAACAGCTGCTTTATTTGTTGCTGCTGTTGAAAATGTTGTCGTTTTGATATTGCTGCTGCAACTAATGTTGCTGCCACCGCCAAAGCTGAGCTACCGCTGCAGTGGCTATTGCCACTGCCGATTGCATTTGAATGTTTCAACGTAATTAAAATATCAACATAAAAATGTTGAACGTCAGCCAATAACAATAGAATTCAGGCTGCTTTGGCTGGGAGTGCGAAGGTTTCAGATTCATGAATTTCATTCTTTCCCTGTTTCTTTTGTTGTTGTTGTTTTCGTCATGCCAAACGCCAAATGATGAGACTTTTTCTTCTTATTTTTTATTATATATGCAATCTTTTAATTGCAGCTGTGTAATAATTTTGTTGTTATTTATACCCACTGTACACTACACCAGAACATTTGGTGGGCATTCTAAGTTGTTGTCATCGATTCAACAAAAATATGTTAAAATTATTTTATGTCCAAAACTACTAATAAAATAAATACAATGAAATTTTGCAAATAAAATTATGCATTTTCTTGTACTAAAATTCGAGTTCCCAAATTTGAATAGTTGGACTAACCTTGCCTGGATTATAGAGGTTGTACTGTTACGTTTACTTACAAGTACAAATTTCCGTTTCCTTTTCTAAAAAAAAATTTAAATTTTTTTTTACTTTTATCAAAAACATTGCAATTCAAAGTTTTCTTAAGACACAAATTTTGCCTTGTAAGTGATGATACTTTTAATAAAGTCACTATTTCAAAAAATGATTATATTGCGAATTTTCAATAAAAAGGGCAAAAAATGTTGCACTTTTTTCTAGAAAAGAAAACAGCATTATAGAATTTTTTGTATAATTTGGAAGTAAAAGTTTTCTATGCGCGTTTTAGAACAATTTTAGTGCAAAATTTCATAGAAAACGATATAATTTGCAGACGTAAAAATTTTTTATAGAAAATTTTAATATATTTTTCATACAACAGCAAACCTATAAACTAGAATTGTTAATAAAAACAGTTTCTTTTAAAAGTTAGAAAATCCCTTTGACTAGTTAAGGTTGTAGCGTATCCTATTGTCGGCCTTTATTTGCTTTTATACTCATTTGTATATTAAGCAATGCATTTAAAGAGCAAAGAACTTGTTAAATAGATTTTAATTATTTTTTTTCTTTTAGTTTCATTAAAGATAATTTATTTAAAAAAAAAAATTTTTGCAAGATTGTGTTGCTGTTGGTAATTTTATTGTTAAAGTTTAATTGTTATTATTTGCACAGCTAATTGTCAGGCAATGTGCCATTTAAAACACTTGCTGGCTGGCAATACGACACACATCATCCGCTTGCACCCACATAAAATTTGTTCATTCAATTGTTCGTCTCAATTTCGCTGCAGATAAAAAAAATAAAATGCACGGACGATCGTACGTACATAGTCTCACATAAAAATATCTATGTTTATTTATTAATGCAAATCAAACAACTCATTCATCAATTAGTCATCAGAAATTTTCTTAGAATTTTTTTTCTACACTATTAAACAAAAGAGATTTTTAATCAAGTTTTATTTTGAATATGATAACATGCGAATGACTAAATTAAATAGATGTGTAGAATCTACAATACCTGGCAGAGTAATTGGAATGTATTAACATTTTGATGCAAGATTCAACAAAGTTTCGCTTTTGATTGATTAACGTGTCAAGTAAATGGTTGGTTGCCTTTGCATGACTTTTATTAGAAAAGTGCAAAAAGACCTAAAATAATCCTTGAGTCTTTCGAAATCCATTTGAGCGCTTTATATTTTTATTCGATTCTAGCAAAAGGCGTGTCTGAATGGATTGATAGTGTAATCGATTATAAAATGTAAATGGAGTTTTAAACTTTTAAATGAAAAATAACAAAAATAAAAAACAAAAGACAAGACAAAACTGAAAAAGGAGTTAAATATTAATGACTGCAATTACCAATGTTGACATGTGCATAAATTACATGTGTACAAAATAACTAAATATTGTTACAATATTTTGTTACATTTTCGAAATTAAAAAAAAAATCAACCAATTCCAAAAGAAAAAGAAAAAAAATCTAAAATTTATTTGGTCGAAGCTAAATAAACGATGCCCCACTCAAAAGTTACTATCAGATATTTATTGATACTTTTTGAATAATTTAGTGCCGGCTAACTGAAGTTATTGTTAGTTTAAATGGTGTATCTTCTCTTGATTTAACTTAACAAAAGAAAAGCGCTATGGACTGTTCATATACTACGTAACGCGCTTAGGTGGGAGGGATCAAAAATGCCTTAAATGGCGTTACTTAATATGTGAAAAGCTGACTTCTAAAACGTAAATTGATTTGTATTCGAAAGTACAGGCCCATTCAACAATTTTTGACGAATGCGCAGAGACAAGTTGCCGAATTCGCATCCACGTACCGAAAATCGTATGAGTGGTTGATGAAAAAACCTATATACCTCTTTTCCGGAATGCTTTCACGATATTTCCGAAAGAAAAAAAATTCCAAAAGAAATTCTAAGGGAATTTCCGACATGTTAGAAAATGTTCCGACATTTTATGATAATTTCTATGACTTGTTAAAAAAGTTGCAGAAATATCTGATATTTTTCTACAATCCGTTTATATGTCACTATAATATCAAGATAATATTATCAGACTTTCTTACTTTATAAAATAGCTCAAAGAATGTGTACTACTTTAAATATCTAAAGAATACTTTAAAATGTTCAAATGTTCTTTTAAAAAAATAAGCAGAAACGGCTGATGAAATAGTTTATAAAATGCTGAGATTTTTCTGATGTATATTTGAAGGAAATTAAATCGGGAATGTGCAAAGAAATTGACGTCTCTCCTGTTAAATGTCTAAGAAAATTAGAAAATTATACAAATTGTTTGGTTGTCAAAAATTGTTCAATGTAGAGTTTCATAACATCGAAATATGAAAGATTGGCAAAACATAGATTTTCAAATTATCATCGACAAGTATCAGAAAGTTGATGCATATGGTTGAAATGTTTCTTAAATTTGCATAATTGTATTTGTTTTGATACGTTTTGGAAGTTGGCCAAATGTGGAGCTGTCAGTAAAATATCAAACTCACAAAGCCCGCTTTAACGACTCTTAATAAGTGCGCGCGAGAGATTTTAATAAATGTTATTGAATTCATTTATTTATAGTACACAAAAGAAAATAAATAAAAAAATATACTCGTATATGATAAGTTTGTCTGAATATTTGCTGAAGTCTTTTTTTTCTCGACTTAATACAAAAATACATATGTTAAGCTGCAGCAACAACAAAATGTTGAAAACAATGTACACATGTGAAACAAGGACCAATGACTTTTTCCTCATATGAAACTATGAGTCCGCTGTGTTCACTTTTTGGTTTATTTTTACGACATCATTAGAGACCCCTACAACTGAAACGCTTAAAGAACAAAAAAAAAAGAAGTAAAAAACCTCAAATTTATAGACCTCAAGCAGTGTGTTAAAATATGAGTATTGAATTGCTGCTGCTGGCTGGTTGGTTTGTTTGTTGCTTCGATTGCATTTAGCGGTGATATTTTGTAAGGAACAATTTGAATTTCAAATTAAAGTCCAAAACGCACATACTACATTTATTTAAATTGTTAATTTTGTAAGTACAAATCCCATATCAACAACAAAAAATGCATACATTCGTATATGTGTGTATGTATGTATTCATAAGATATTACATTTCTCAAATGTACATACATATTTATGTATATAATTTTCCATGCAGTTGATTTCTTTCAACCAGGAACCTGCTGCATTGGTTTTAAATTACAACAAGTATGTGTGTGTGTAAATTGTAAAAGAAAAACATACAAGTAGAGTCTTTAACAAAATTCGTATGCCTAAATTTACGCATTTTTTACACGCATAACGCGCATTCATTGTAAATAAGCTATTGCGCACAGATATTATGCACTTTTATGCTGCGCATGCGCCCCAGCCATTAGTAATAAATAACGATGCAGATTTTTTGTTTTGCCAGCCAGAGTTTTGTTTGTTGGTGCTTTATGATAGAGATGACCACTGCTCACGTGATTGACGTTGGTCACGCCTGATCAAGCATGCTGGTTAATAACTTTTCTACTTATTCTGGTGATAACGCCTGATCAAGCAAGAGAAAAATCAATTTGAAAGAGTATTTCCTTCGCAAAGATAACATTTGCAAATTATTTATTTTACAAATCGAAATACGTAACGAAATTGTTGTTCCTGAAATGCGGGGGCAAATCAATAAATCTTCTTAAAAATCGAAAAAAATGTTTTTTCTGTTATTTGATTTACTTAATTGAAAATTGTGTTTATTTACTAAAATTCTAATTTGTAATTGCGAAATTGCAAAATTTGTAAAAATTATTATGTATTTTTTTATCAAATAAGTAATTGATTCATGTACGAAATTAATTGAAATTTAATTTTTTAATTTTTTCTTGCCGCATGTTGAACTTAAACACAACATAATTGAAAATAATCGTATTTTGTTTTTTTTCTGCGTTCCAAGTCGAAGTATTTGATGGCCGTACGAAGCATACTTTTTTAATTTTTCTTAATTATAAAAGAAACACATAGATTTTTCTTAAAATTCACCAGACGTTGTTTTCAACATGACACATTTTAGAAATCTACTTTATTTTGAACTCCTACTGATTTTTTACGATTTTGCAAAGACTTGTTATCTTCACCTCGTTCAAGAGGAAATGGTGTATTATTGTCTCTGCAGTTCTATATTAAACATTTTTAATGAAATTTGTATGATAAAAGTAAAACAGACCTTTCTCATGAGCATGCATGATCGCTAGTGAATAGTTACTCACAAAATCATCTCTTATCCGAAGTGCACATACAAAGGAGCAGTCTAAAATCGACCACAAACACTTACAACATTTGTTTATTTTCCTTGCAACATAAACGTAAGCTGGCGTCTATAAAAATGCGCTTTGAAAAATTATATCACAACTTATAGGCATGTTTTATGGAATCATGTAAAGAAATGTTAATTTATAATTATTTTATTTATTTATTTCAGTGCAGTTTTGTAAATTTATCACTACAACAAGAATCAAATTAAGATTTGGTAGTTTAATGCCAACAAATGGTATTCGAGAAAATAATAAATAAATATTGGGCCAGAAAAGTTGTGGAGTATTAATTAGGTACAAAAAAAATTCGTTTTGTATTGAAAATAAAAATTACTAAGTGAGTAGAGACGGTAAAGAGCAGTAACATTAGAAGTATTTATTGTGTTGATAGTTTGTTGGCATTGTGTTTTACATAAAGCGCCGGAGTATTGATATCAAAACGGGGAAACAGAAGCCAGCTCTTTCATCATCTTGATACATGATACGTGAATACAGGCATTTGAA
The DNA here is from genome assembly GCA_956483585.1 of Gymnocheta viridis. Lineage (NCBI taxonomy): Eukaryota > Metazoa > Arthropoda > Insecta > Diptera > Tachinidae > Gymnocheta > Gymnocheta viridis. Next base: position 98,773,917 of record OY101442.1, on the reverse strand, counting down.
GATCAGAGACGGGGAGAGATCTTTAAATGCCAGCGTGGAGCGGAGCTGCATTGGTGAACCGATCTTCTGCACTATAAACGGGAAGGGACGTTCACGCATTGTGAAGAATGGCGTCAGCACTTTCTGCACCATAATTTTAAGCGCTGATCTAAATCAACTGCATACAACTATGATGACCAGTTCACTCACGTTAAGTAGAACATATTTATGCTTTCTGAACGCCCCACATACATTTTTCACATGCCACAAAAATCATATTTAGTCATATATGTCCAGGGATCAACATCACCGACAGGTTGTTGATGGACCGGAACAACCCATGTAGGTAAGTTGTGTCCGTCAGTTAAAGCTGCCCGAAATAAAATCATAAGCGTTGTTCACATAATTCAAATCCTTCCACTCGCCGTACATGCACACAAAGATGTAAATTATTGTTAATATTTTTATATTTTTAAAGAAAAAGCTTTTATGAATTTTAAAATAATTATTTTTTATGCGCTCATAAGAAAAACAATTTACTTACTTTTAAAATAAATAACGCAAATCTAATTTTCTCCACTTGCCAATAAAAACCGTCATGTTTTTTATTATAATAAATATTTATTGTATTCGCATTAATGTAATTTCCAATTAGATTAAGCACGAATGAAATATTATTTAATTAAATTGTAAATTATATAAATCTTCTTGTCTAAATCATCTAACTGCAGTGCATTCGTGAAAGTTCTATATCCGCAACAATTAACTTAAAATATTTATATTTATATTTATGTTAGATAAATCATAAAATTATTTTTAAGGAATTTCCATTAAACATATTGGAACAAAGAAATTTAAGAACGTCTTAAGTGATTGACTCGAAATTTATAGCACTTCTACTGTCAGTATTTATTGAAAATTTTAATCGTAAATTAATAATTTTATAGATTTTTAATGGAAAAACAAAAGTGTTTAATTAACAAAGAAAGATCAAGGCACACACTCCGTCAAGCCACAAATTAAAATTTATCATTGCACTCGATTTATAACAGATAAATATCTAAATCAAGTGTGACTGATCATTATAAGACATCATAACGACATGCTGCAAATAGTCGCATTAGTCGTTACATATTTATAACAATAATGTATAATTAAATTGTCTATAATATTGTTGCTTTAAGTAGAATTATTATTTATTTTATTATACAAAACGTTCAATTGATAAAAGTTAATATGGAAATTATATTCGACCTTCTCCATGACGTAGTAGCTGGTGATTGGCGCACATCTACGTTGTAGAGAAAATCTGCCAAATGTAACTTGATCAAGTAAATATTTAATTTTAATTTCAATTTTACATCTCAAGAAATTTATGTATATGATACGTAAAATAATTTATTTCGAGAAGTTCGTTATAAAGAAGTCCGCCGGTATTACTAAGTAAAATATAGAAAGTGTAAATACAAAATCAAATCAACAAAAAGCGATCGGTACAACAATGAAATGAACAACATATGAAATCTTTAAAGTCTGACTGCAGCCGATAAGATGACGATAGTGATGCAAATAAATATTTCAAAAGTCACATTTGGAATGAAAAATTTATATGCACATTAGGGGTTTTCTCTGTTTTATGAAAAAACAAAATTGTTGGAATGTTTGGCCGCTCATAATTGGGAAATATTCTAATAGCCTAAAATCTAATAGATACACTCAAAGAAAAGCATAGTTGAGGTAACTATACTATGACTGAATAACATGGTCTTAGTGAAATCATAATCATATTATTATTAAACCAATACGTTGTATGAATCACATTATTGTTTAATTCGTTAATAATATTATATTACATAGATATAATATTATTATATAAATAAAAATTATAATCATACTTATTCCGTAACTATTTGTCAGCGTTACATCAAGGTAACGACAAAAATTAATCTACTAATATTATTAACAGCCTCTTACTGTTCTCTAAGGCCTTGAAACTAGCAAGGGAATGCTAAAAGTAGTCAACTGTTGTCGACAGCGAGTGGAGAGGAGCTCATTTTTCAGTGTTGCCTATATGTGACGTTTATAAATAGTAACGGAATAAGGTGGATATGACAGATCATAATATTACTCAAAATTATTTTGTTGTAAACAAAAATAAACAAAATATTTCTCCGCACTATCACCACAAGGGGAGTGTTGCAGAAATCGGCGCTCAAATGTGATAAAAGCGGAAATACTTCTATTATTTTTAAAATTAATTAAACAAGAATTGTTGCATAACTAAATTACGATAAAAAAAGTTATGTTGTACATGACATTCATTTAGTCATAATGTGGCAAACAGACAAGATTATATTATTATTATATTAACAAAAAAAATGTGGTTGTAGTCCAACCACTCATGTTATAGCTGCAATGAATAATAATTATCAAATGATCAAATTTAAACAAGTACTTCTTCATCATGACTATAATTTTGTTTAGGTTTTAAAAAAGCAACAACAGATTATTTGCTATAACCATACGAGGTTTACCACAACTATAATATTGTTGTCGCAACCATGTCATAAGCAATTTTTAAATAGATTCCACAAAATTCAGAGGTGACTCAAATCGTATTATTTGTTTCGTTTTTTTTTCTAACAAAAAAAAACTGCCTGTAAAAATGTTAAATTGTGCATGATAAGCTCTTGTGCTTATACGAGTAAAAAATGTAAGCAATCGCATAAATAAATGCATTTTCGCTCCTATAAAACCATGAGAAAATATTCAAATACTAGACGTTTATAAATAAAAGTCTAACTGAATGACTGTCTCACTGTCTGTCCGTCTGTCTGTCTGTTTAAATTTTTATTACACGAAACAATTGAAACTTTTATTTTTATTGCTTCATCGGCATCCATATTGTAGCATCACAACGAGGATAAAAACATTATCGTCACAGACTGGCGCAGTACAGCAAAAAATAAAAATAGTACTTCTAGACGGGCGGCAATTATTAGCAGTTAAATTCAAAAACTACGGCCATGATTGATAAAAATGAGTCAGTCATTGGGAAGCTGCTGCTTAAGATTGACTAACAAACAGACAATTTAAATGCGAAGCAGAGACAAAAAACAAACATCTACTCAAGATCAGAAGTAACAACTAACACGTACTGGCCATACAACAGATAATCAAACCAAGTACATTGTTGTTGTGTTGTTGCAGTATTTAGAAGCAGATAAAGATAATTTTATATTTCATTGCAATGATGTTGATGAAAAAAATCAACTAATAACGCCAAGTGTTAAATGTGACATCATGATGTCTGCTGCGAAATGTTGCAGCCTCAGTCACAGCAGCAATTGTTTTATGAAAATACTCAAGAGTACTTGTTTGTGTCTTAAAAATACAATAATACGATTACCCAGTAAAACAATTCAGTAGGAGTTAAGAACACTTTGCGTTGCAGTCTGTCTGTCTGTCTGTCTGTCTGCTTGTCTCTCTGTCTGTGAGCCAGACATGTATGTATGTCTGAATGTGAGTACAGAGAATAGATTTGCAGTGCAAAATATTACCTTAGATAAGCTTTGTAATTGTGTCCATTAGTTGTAATCACTAATGAAATTAAAACGTCTAAATGCAAATGTTGCACATTTGACGTTTGGAATAGATGTTTGTTATTGGAAACTTTGTTGCTTAAAGTAGCTTATCGTATTTTTGTATTTCAAAAACATATTAAAAGTTAAATATGAGATTTTTTACAGCTTCGACATATTTTTATTTATTTTAAATTTGTATTACTTAATAAAAAAATATGTGTACATAAACTGCTCAATTAAGTATAAGAATATTTATGTATATTAAATCTAGAGTAGTATCTCAATTTTACCTTTTCTCCATTTGTATTCAACTAATCGGGTATCTATTTTAATCAAGTAATCACTCGGTTAATTAATCGAGGTTTCGACTTAATCGATTAACAATCGGTTAATTTTCGATTAAGCGGTCAATAGTTTCCACAAATTAATTAATGTCAATAAATAAAATACATAAATTATATATTATTTTGAAATTTTATTACAAAAAAAACAATAACAAATCGAAAAAACCCATTCTTGTTTGTAATTAATCAGCAGAAGAGGAAGTTATTAATATGTATTAATTTAATAAAGTTAGAAAGTTTATTTTGCTTCGTATTTTTATGTTTTAGACGATTTATTTGAATAGTTTCACTTATCGAAGATGTTGAAGGAATCGGATGAAATCCATTATAAAGAATAACGCATTTCTCAGTACCTTTTTTGGGTTTCCTTAAACATTTATAATCTTCCATTAGGCCATTTGAGTGCTGTTCTGATTTTTTCTAAAAAATATAAAAATAAAAGAAAATATAAATGTAAATATAAAAAAAAAATTAAAATATAAAGTTTTAAATTGAAATGAAAATTTTTTGGCTTAAGTTCAAATCTGAGTTTACCCATAACTTCTTAATTTAAGAAATTTTATTTGTATAAATTCATTATTTTTTATTAAGAGAGTACTATTTTATTTGAAACAATTTATTCATCAGACTAGCAGAACGGATCAGTACTGATTTCGAGGTCGCTACAGTCTGATCAGTACTGATCCGTTCTGCTAGTCTGTTGAATAAATTGTTTCAAATAAAATAGTACTCTCTTAATAAAAAATAATGAATTTATACAAATAAAATTTCTTAAATTAAGAAGTTATGGGTAAACTCAGATTTGAACTTAAGCCAAAAAATTTTCATTTCAATATAAACCTTAAACAGTTCAACAATCACGTATAAATATTAATTATATAAAGTTTTATTTAATCGGTTATCGATCAATCGACTCAAATTAAAAATAGGTAGTTTTAAATTAATCGAAAATTATTATTAGGGCGACCTAAGAATTTAAAACGTTTTTTAAGAATGTCAGGTTGGACATGAGCAATATTGAGGCTGGTGTTGCGGCCTCTGAAAACAATGTTATTATGTTTTGTCGTATTCGTTGGAATTAACTAAATTGAAATTTAGCTCAATATAAATTACTTTACTTTTAAGCCAAAGAGTGTTAAAAAACATATTTCCGTAAAACAAAGCGAACAAAAATATATGTTTTAATGAAAAGCAATTTTTGCAACACTGGTAATAAAAATTATATTAAATAAACTTAATATGACTCTTGAAACTGATCATTCCATTAATATCTCTTCCAACTTCGTTAAATGTTTCGACAACTAGTCAGTTGATTTTCATCACAAAATCCTAAAATGGAAATATGCAAAAATCTCAAATTAGAATCTTTTGGTCTAGAGGAAGGAAATATTAGGTATCATTATCTGTGTATACAAATCAGCAGAAACAAATCACTCTGTCAGTTATAAATTCAATTACATTTTTAAAGTTGATATTCAATCAAATGTCATTAGATTGCCAATTTATTGAATAAGAATTTAAGTAACATTTATTTAAATTACCAGCAGCCAGTCAGTCAAACAAGCAAGTTGCTATACTTTATAGCTCTACAAAAATATGCGTATAAAAAGTTTATTAATAACGAGCATGTGATTCAAAAAATACAACTACTTGTACACAAAAATAAAATAAAAAAATAAATTAAATTAAATAAGATTAAAAAAAACAACTTAAAACTAAATTTAGACGTCAGTTGGATGTCATGTCTCTCGCCAATCAAACCATATTTGCATTTGATGCAATGACACATAAAACCAGAAAGTAAGACATCATACTTCTCTTAAGCAAACACATCGTGGTGGCGGCTAGAAGACAAAACTGAAGCAATAAGCTAAAGGCATAAATGGGCATATGATACTGCAAGCATCTCAACTGCAAGCTGATTTCAAGAAAAGTCAATTTAATCACAAGTAGGATATAAATTTGGATCCTAAAGAATTGTAATATTTTTAAATATATTTAAGGATTTGCAATAAGGGTGGGTCATTGTTGACTGTGTGAGGCGCATAGTACGACATTTTCCGACATTAATAATTTTTATTTTTTTTTATAGATGACACTTTAGGCTTCATGTTGTCGCTTAGACTGTAAATAATCAATGCAACATTTTACGAAAAAAAATCTATATACGAAATTGGAATTTTATATGTGTACATATTTTAAGAAATTAATGAAAATCTGTCATATTATTTTTGTTTGTTAAAAATACAATTTTTAATAATTTAATAGTTCTTAAATTTTTTGTTATAACCATATATTTTTCAGGTGGCCTGAAAAATGCAAGTTGACAACGTGAGTTCATAATCCAACTAAGGGCCGTTAACAATAAAAATATTAACTTGAAGTTAACATTAAACTCGAAATTTGAACTTTAGTTAGTAAAAATTCATTCACCCAAAGCGCTGTTCAGTTTTAACTTTAATTTACAATTAACTGAAATATTTTTTGAGTTTGATTTCTCAACTGGAAATCAATTATGACATTTGTTACCGGCAAAATTGCAAATGTTATGTCAGTTTAAATATGCACTTTAGAAAGAATGTTAATATAAAGATAACCCTAATTGCAACTGTGAAAATATACTGCATTTATTAACACTGTAAGAATAAGTATATGTATATACATATAAATGGTTTAATAGATACATAATTTTAAAATCACGTTTTGTAAGCTGATATTGCGAGGCATAATTAAAATACCTACAACATAAAAATTGTAAACTAATAATTGAAAACTAAGGTAAACTAAAAACAAATTTAATTAAAATATAAATAAAAAGAAATGAATTAATAAAGAGTTCGCTTTCAGAATTTTAAAGCGACACACTAGTTTGCTGTTAAAACTTGGTTTCTTTTTTATGTAACAATTCTTTAAAATTCTTACCCAAGATAAGATTATGCTGCAATACGAGAATTTAGATACAAGCTGCATATTATGCACGGTTCCCGATGACGGAAATATGGTTACATGCTCTAAATGCCTTGGTAGTTATCATCATACTTGTGGAGACATACATGACAGTGTTGAAATTTTTAGTTGGGTCTGCCAAAAATGCATTGAGCAACAACAAGAAATTTCTGAACCTAACCTCATTCAGCTGGGTCCAACACAAGAGATGATTTCTACAACAACGCAAGAAGCCGATCCAACAATGTCACGTCGAGATATTACCAATACCAATGCAACACAATTATCTTCCTTGCGTCTAAATATAAGCGCTGAAAAACAACTTCAGTTGCAGCAGCTAGAAGAGGAGATGCAATTGAGAAAAGAATATCTGCAGCGGAAATATGATTTGCTCCGTTCCACTAGTAATGAGAGTTATTCAATTCTTGACCGTAGGCAAGTAACAAATGCATGGCCAGTGGCACGAAACAATAATAATTATAGCAATTCACCGAGTATGCAAAATTGTTATCAAACTGTGAGTATAAATAGAATACAAAATAATTCTCAAAGTATAAGCGCAAATCAGACAGCTGGGATAAATTCACAAGCACGTAATAATTGTCAACATACAAACTTAATTCAACCAGCTAATGATGTATCACGAACCATTGCTAATGATTCTGCACCTCAATGCCAGAGTACAAATATTAATCACTCTAACGCAACATTTGTAAATAATCGTCCACTGAACATACCTCACGTTAACAATCAAAACAACATTACAGTTGATTGCCAAAATACAAATGTATTTAGAAATGCAAATAATACAAATAATGATTTTAACAATATTACCACAACACAACTTGTAGCTCGACAGTGTATCTCTAGAGACTTGCCAGCGTTTAATGGAGATCCTAAAGAGTGGGCAATATTTATCAGTGCCTTTGAGCAGAGCACCCGGGTTGCTGGTTATAATAATGAAGAAAACCTCATTAGATTACAGAAATGTTTGCATGGTAAGGCCCGGGAAGCTGTCCGAAATTGTTTAATTTTACCCGATATGGTTCCGGACATCATCAGAACATTAAAAATGTATTTTGGTAGGCCTGAGTGTGTACTAAAAAATTTAATAGATGAAGTGCGAAAAATTTCACTGCAAAAGGGTAAACTTGAATCTTTAGTAGAATTCGCCTTTGCTGTAAAAAACATATGCGCCACTATACGCGCATCAAAATTAGAAGATTATTTAACTAATCCCACTCTCTTACAGGAACTAGTAGAAAAATTACCAACTGATACTTTGTTGCAGTGGGCACTATTTTCTAAAGACATTGCGCGCCCAAATTTGCTGGATCTTTCAGACTGGCTGTACAACATAGCGGAGGCTACATGCAGAGTCACCATGCCAGTAGTTGACAGCAGCAATAAATCGTCTAAGCAAGTACGTCTTAATACGCATACTAAATCAGCGCCCCAGAAACAACCACATCAGTGCTTAGTATGCAACGAAGATCACAAAATTGCTCTATGTTCTAAATTCACAAATATGACTGTATCGGAAAGGTGGGACTTCGTTAAATCAAAAAATTTATGTCGTATGTGTTTAAGTAAGCACCGACGTAGGTGTTGGTTCCAAAAGCCTTGTGGTGTGGATGGGTGTGTCGTAAATCATAATTCACTACTGCACGATAACGAGTACATATCTGGTAGTACTGAAAGTACACTTAATAGCCACAAATCTTTTGATGAATCATTTTTTCGCATAGTCCCAGTAACTTTGTATAATGATAAAAAATCTGTAAATATATATGCCCTAATGGATGACGGCTCATCTTTAACGCTATTAGAAGAAGAAGTTGCTGACCTTTTAGGGGTGTGCGGTATAAGAGATCCACTCTGTATCAGGTGGACTGGCGATATATCGCGATATGAAAATAATTCTCAGAGAATAAATTTAAAGATTTCATCAACAAAACCAAATTCAAAAATATATCCAATCAACAATATTTATACTGTGAAAAAGTTAAATTTATCTGCCGAAAATAGGGCTGTATCAAAAATTATAAGGAAATATCCCTACCTCAAAAATATTCCATTTGAAGGTTACCTTAATATTGTTCCGTCAATGATTATTGGTGTAAATAACCCAAATTTGATAACACCAACACAGATATGTGAAGGTGGCTGGCAACAGCCTGTGGCCTGTAAAACTAGATTGGGTTGGACACTATTTGGTGGCGACTATAAAATAAGTAGCAAGCTCAATTATCACAAATGTATTTGCCGAAAGGACGATGAGATTCATGATATCGTTAAACAATTCTTTTCTGATGAAAACGTGGGTATTTCACCACCAGAAAAATTTCTTTTCTCGGAAAATGATCAACAAGCTATTGACATTTTGATGAAAACCTGCAAGTTCGAAGATGGTCGGTACGAAGTGGGTCTTTTGTGGAATTGTGGCTGAAAGAGATCCAGGGCTAGCTGAAAATCTTAAAAAACAAATTTTAAACCTAGAACAAAAAGATTACGCAGTAAGATTACCAATTACTTCCTTAAAAGAAAGTGGAGGTAAAATCTGGTACTTACCGACCTTTATTGTTAAAAATCCTCAAAAACCCAACAAAATACGTCTTGTATGGGATGCAGCAGCAAAATCAGGAAAATATGCGCTAAATGATTTTTTGATGAAAGGACCTGATTTTCTTATACCACTTATGAACATTTTATTTAAATTTCGAATGGGTGCTATAGCAATATGCGGAGACATTGCCGAAATGTTTCATAGAATAAAGGTTCGGAAAGAGGATGCTTGTTCACAACGTTTTTTATGGTGGGATGAAAACGGATCTACACTTGTCTATCAATTAAATGTTCTAACCTTTGGTGCATCCTGTTCACCATGTATCTCACATTACGTGCGGAAAATAAATGCAGAGAAATTTGGTGGAAATCAAAAGGTTATCGATGCAATAACAAAGCAACACTACGTGGATGATTTTATTGATTCAGCAAATACAGTTGAGGAAGCAATTGATTTAGCATTGAATGTTCGTGAAGTTCACTCTAAAGGTGGCTTTTTTATGCGTAATTGGTCGTCGAATTCTGTCGAGGTGTTAAATGCGTTAGGTGAAAGTAAAGACTTTGAAAATAGAACATTTGAACGCAACGAAAATTCTTCTCAGTGGGAAAAGATTCTTGGCCTGTACTGGGACCCAAAAAATGACGTATTCAAAATGAACTTAAAATTTGTCAGACTTAAGCGACCAATACTTAACTCTGAAATAATACCTACTAAAAGAGAAGTATTGCAAGTTTTAATGTCCGTTTTTGATCCACTAGGGTTTGTAGCATGTTTTATGTCATATCTCAAAGTTATCCTGCAAGAAATATGGCGATCGGGAATTACCTGGGATGAACATCTGAACGATGAACTTTATCGGAAGTGGAGAAATTGGCTCAAATATCTACCAACAATTACTGCTGTATCAATACCCCGTTGTTACTCTCTAGCATTACAGCAAAACATTATTGCGGAACTACACACCTTCGTTGATGCCAGTGAAGACGCTTACGCAGCGGTATCCTACTTTAGAATTGAGTATGATGGTAAAGTCGAAATTAAATTTGTCGCTGCAAAATCAAAGGTATTCCCGCTGCGACCAATTTCAATACCAAGGCTCGAACTGCAAGCCGCAGTTATTGGTACAAGGCTTTCGAGAACAGTCAGCTGCCACAATATAAAATTGAAGAGAAAAGTTATGTGGACTGACTCAAAAACTGTTTTAAACTGGTTTGTTGGCGATCCTCGAAAATACAAACAGTTCGTCATGTTCCGGGTTGCCGAGATTTTGAAATATACAAACGCTACCGATTGGAGGTGGGTTCCCAGTGCTTTGAATGTTGCAGACTATGCCACTAAATTTAGACCACCTAATGATACTTACAATGACTGGTTTAATGGACCATCCTGGTTAGAGGAGCCTGAAGATGAATGGCCCAAAAATGAAGATCCAGTTGAAAAAGATGTTGTTGAAAAATACATATCGGAAATTCGTCCACGTCATTTAAATATTCACACTCGTAACTCGAGTATAATTTCAATTAATGCTCTATACTTTTCTAGTTGGTTCAGACTTTATCGAGCTGTTGGCAATTGGTTACTGTATCTCGATCGCTGCTATCAGAAAGCTAAAAAGCTACAGACAAAAAAGTCTTTGCTTTTATCTCATCTTAATCGAGCCAAGAATATAATTTATAAAACGGTACAAATATCGGCCTTCCCTGACGAGTATGCCGCTATTGAGTATGGTAAAGAAATTCCAAAGGGTGGCATTTGCGATAAACTAAATGTATATATGAACGATGGGGTTATAAAAGTTAAAAATCGTGCTCAATATGCAACATCAGCCTGCGGCCTGCAACAAGATCTGATCATACTGCCAGGTAACCATCATATTACAAAATTAATAATTACAAATTACCATCTTGCATTCCATCACTCGAATCACGAAACTGTTTTGAATGAAATTCGCCAAGTTTACTTTATCGTAAAACTGAGAGTAGCCTACAAAGCTGTACGAAAAGGTTGCCAGTGGTGCAAAAATGAATCAGCAAAAGCAATTCCACCTCAGATGGCACCAGTACCTCAAGCACGCCTTGGTGCCTTTCAGCGACCCTTTACGTACGTTGGAACAGACTATTTTGGCCCGATCGCAGTCAGTTTCGGCAGAAAGTCTCTAAAACGATGGGGTGTGATATTTACTTGCCTGACCATCAGAGCAATACATATTGAGATAGCTCATAGTCTTTCAACAGATTCCTTTCTTATGTGCCTAAGAAATTTTATAGCTAGACGTGGATCGCCAGCCGAAATATTTAGCGACAATGGAACCAACTTTCGCGGCGCTGAACGGTTTTTAAAAGACGAACTTGAGAACATTAATTTTAATGAAGTACAAACTACTTTGGCGTATAAAGGAATATCTTGGAGGTTTAATCCTCCAGCAGCTCCTCACATGGGGGGAGCATGGGAGAGGCTAATAAGATCAACAAAAACTATTTTATACAAAATTTGCCCTACTCAGAAATTCACCGATGAGAGTTTGAGGAGCTCACTAATGGAAGTTGAAATGATAGTCAATTCAAGGCCACTTACCTACGTGTCTATTGAAAGTGCAGATCAGGAAGCAATTACCCCAAACCATTTTATTTTGGGAAGTTCAAATGGAGCTAAGCCGTTTTGTGAATTGGACAACATAGATTACAGAATGTGCCTACGTCAAAGCGAGATATTCGCTAATAGTTTTTGGCGCCGCTGGGTGAAGGAAATGCTACCAACCCTTACCAGACGCAGTAAGTGGTCGCAGACTGTTAAGCCAATTGAGGTAGATGATATTGTGCTCATCGTTGATGAAAAAGCAAAAAGAAACACCTGGACTAAAGGAAAGATAATTGAAGTGAATAAAGCAAGAGACGGCCAAGTACGAAGGGCAAAAGTGCAAACAGTAAATGGAATAGTCGAGAGGCCTGCAATAAAATTGGCCGTACTAGATGTCGTTAACAGAATGGAGTAAAACCGCAATCTAAGCGATTTACTGGGGGGAGAAATGTTACCGGCAAAATTGCAAATGTTATGTCAGTTTAAATATGCACTTTAGAAAGAATGTTAATATAAAGATAACCCTAATTGCAACTGTGAAAATATACTGCATTTATTAACACTGTAAGAATAAGTATATGTATATACATATAAATGGTTTAATAGATACATAATTTTAAAATAACGTTTTGTAAGCTGATATTGCGAGGCATAATTAAAATACCTACAACATAAAAATTGTAAACTAATAATTGAAAACTAAGGTAAACTAAAAACAAATTTAATTAAAATATAAATAAAAAGAAATGAATTAATAAAGAGTTCGCTTTCAGAATTTTAAAGCGACACACTAGTTTGCTGTTAAAACTTGGTTTCTTTTTTATGTAACAACATTAAAAGATAAATAATTTTTTGTTTATTTTAAAAGTATTTTTCACAAATTGTTAAAGAAATTGGCGATTGAAGTTTTTTTCATATTAAAAGGGCTAATTTTTGTGCAGAAATCGTACTAAGATGTGGTTGGTAGATGGTGCTATTTACATCTTTTTGCATTTCTCAAAAATAAATTGTTGATGTGATTCACAATAATAGAATAAAGCAAGTTAACAAAATTTTATGAATGTTATCGAAAATGTTTAACTAAAATTTCCAATATTTTAATTTCAGTGTAACACTAATACCAATAGGAAAATTCGTTTGTGCTGATATTTATCAAGAAGTTATAATCAATGTATAGTCACGTAGTCATCCAGCAAACCATTAAATGGTTAATGCTGCCATAATAACATTGGAAAAACGTGTTAGCTCGTCTATTCCAGTTAAGGAACTCCTTGCAAATACTTACTCACATCAAGAGGTATTTGCAGAGAGCTGTAACTAGAGTATGCTGATGCCAGTGATAAAAAGAAGAAGGTCGCCAAAGCTATCAAGAAGTCAGCTCGTGCAGGCAAAAAACCATCGGTTGCTAAAAATATTGGTATAGTTAATGCGAGACCCGACAAAAAGACAACATCAGCTAAACCAAAGCCCTCCAAGGCAAGGAGCGACGTTACAACAAAACTCAAAAAAGCTGGCCCAGCTAAACAACCAGCAACAAAAAACTTAAATGCCTCTAAGGAGTAAGTTTTTGTCTTCCCTTCGATATTCGAAGGAATAATTTTGTTTTTACAAAACAAAAAGCCCTTTTCAGGGCTAAAAAATAATTTCGAAAAGAGATTAAATTACCCACACCCATAAAACCATTAAAAAAATATAATACATCCTGATAAATATACACAATATTTCTTCTAAGTAAAAATGTATATCTAAGATATTAAAATTGATTATTTCAAATGAACGCCCACTTATCCTCTTAATCAATGGGCGTGGCAAAAAAATAATTATTTCAAATTATTATCCATTTTGGCTGCCATCAGCCTATAAAATTTCATTCAAATACCTTTGAAAACAGCCGAGATTCTAAAAAAGCTTTTTGCCAGAAAATTTCGAAAAATAAAATTGATTTTTTGTGAAACACCAGGCCAACAGAACTTTGCAGCAGGTGGATTTTTAAAAAGTATTTTCTTTAAAGTGCTATAACTCATAAACGCCTTGAGATATTTGAATGAATTTTTCTTCATATTATAGATGTGGACGTGGGCTACAAGGTGGTAAACCTTTGGCCCGCCTAGTGGCCCGTTTGTATGGTCAAAATCAGCCAATAATACTTTAGAGGACTGTATTTCCTTTAATAATAAACTTAGCGGATTAAATTTTGTTTTAAATGAGTGGTGAAGTTTTATTCTATAAGCCGTGAAAAATTTATTCGTTTAGTTCAAGAGACTTCGGAGAAATTGAATAAATTCTGAAATAGATTTTAAACGAAGTTAACTAAGTTTCGTTTTCGTTATCTCAGCAACGATCTGGAGTATTTCAATGAAACTATTACCGGACGATAGAGTACAACCTCAGCTACAACACAAATTAGTTTAATTCGGTAAGACTATAAATTTTGGATATTAAAATTGATTATTTCAAATTAACGCCCACTTATCCTCTTAATCAATGGGCGTGGCAAAAAAATAATTATTTCAAATTATTATCCATTTTGGCTGCCATCAGCCTATAAAATTTCATTCAAATACCTTTGAAAACAGCCGAGATTCTAAAAAAGCTTTTTGCCAGAAAATTTCGAAAAATAAAATTGATTTTTTGTGAAACACCAGGCCAACAGAACTTTGCAGCAGGTGGATTTTTAAAAAGTATTTTCTTTAAAGTGCTATAACTCATAAACGCCTTGAGATATTTGAATGAATTTTTCTTCATATTATAGATGTGGACGTGGGCTACAAGGTGGTAAACCTTTGGCCCGCCTAGTGGCCCGTTTGTATGGTCAAAATCAGCCAATAATACTTTAGAGGACTGTATTTCCTTTAATAATAAACTTAGCGGATTAAATTTTGTTTTAAATGAGTGGGGAAGTTTTATTCTATAAGCCGTGAAAAATTTATTCGTTTAGTTCAAGAGACTTCGGAGAAATTGAATAAATTCTGAAATAGATTTTAAACGAAGTTAACTAAGTTTCGTTTTCGTTATCTCAGCAACGATCTGGAGTATTTCAATGAAACTATTACCGGACGATAGAGTACAACCTCAGCTACAACACAAATTAGTTTAATTCGGTAAGACTATAAATTTTGGATATTAAAATTGATTATTTCAAATTAACGCCCACTTATCCTCTTAATCAATGGGCGTGGCAAAAAAATAATTATTTCAAATTATTATCCATTTTGGCTGCCATCAGCCTATAAAATTTCATTCAAATACCTTTGAAAACAGCCGAGATTCTAAAAAAGCTTTTTGCCAGAAAATTTCGAAAAATAAAATTGATTTTTTGTGAAACACCAGGCCAAAAGAACTTTGCAGCAGGTGGATTTTTAAAAAGTATTTTCTTTAAAGTGCTATAACTCATAAACGCCTTGAGATATTTGAATGAATTTTTCTTCATATTATAGATGTGGACGTGGGCTACAAGGTGGTAAACCTTTGGCCCGCCTAGTGGCCCGTTTGTATGGTCAAAATCAGCCAATAATACTTTAGAGGACTGTATTTCCTTTAATAATAAACTTAGCGGATTAAATTTTGTTTTAAATGAGTGGGGAAGTTTTATTCTATAAGCCGTGAAAAATTTATTCGTTTAGTTCAAGAGACGTCGGAGAAATTGAATAAATTCTGAAATAGATTTTAAACGAAGTTAACTAAGTTTCGTTTTCGTTATCTCAGCAACGATCTGGAGTATTTCAATGAAACTATTACCGGACGATAGAGTACAACCTCTTCTACAACACAAATTAGTTTAATTCGGTAAGACTATAAATTTTGGATATTAAAATTGATTATTTCAAATTAACGCCCACTTATCCTCTTAATCAATGGGCGTGGCAAAAAAATAATTATTTCAAATTATTATCCATTTTGGCTGCCATCAGCCTATAAAATTTCATTCAAATACCTTTGAAAACAGCCGAGATTCTAAAAAAGCTTTTTGCCAGAAAATTTCGACAAATAAAATTGATTTTTTGTGAAACACCAGGCCAACAGAACTTTGCAGCAGGTGGATTTTTAAAAAGTATTTTCTTTAAAGTGCTATAACTCATAAACGCCTTGAGATATTTGAATGAATTTTTCTTCATATTATAGATGTGGACGTGGGCTACAAGGTGGTAAACCTTTGGCCCGCCTAGTGGCCCGTTTGTATGGTCAAAATCAGCCTATAATACTTTAGAGGACTGTATTTCCTTTAATAATAAACTTAGCGGATTAAATTTTGTTTTAAATGAGTGGGGAAGTTTTATTCTATAAGCCGTGAAAAATTTATTCGTTTAGTTCAAGAGACTTCGGAGAAATTGAATAAATTCTGAAATAGATTTTAAACGAAGTTAACTAAGTTTCGTTTTCGTTATCTCAGCAACGATCTGGAGTATTTCAATGAAACTATTACCGGACGATAGAGTACAACCTCAGCTACAACACAAATTAGTTTAATTCGGTAAGACTATAAATTTAGGATATTAAAATTGATTATTTCAAATTAACGCCCACTTATCCTCTTAATTAATGGGCGTGGCAAAAAAATAATTATTTCAAATTATTATCCATTTTGGCTGCCATCAGCCTATAAAATTTCATTCAAATACCTTTGAAAACAGCCGAGATTCTAAAAAAGCTTTTTGCCAGAAAATTTCGAAAAATAAAATTGATTTTTTATGAAACACCAGGCCAACAGAACTTTGCAGCAGGTGGATTTTTAAAGAGTATTTTCTTTAAAGTGCTATAACTCATAAACGCCTTGAGATATTTGAATGAATTTTTCTTCATATTATAGATGTGGACGTGGGCTACAAGGTGGTAAACCTTTGGCCCGCCTAGTGGCCCGTTTGTATGGTCAAAATCAGCCAATAATACTTTAGAGGACTGTATTTCCTTTAATAATAAACTTAGCGGATTAAATTTTGCTTTAAATGTGTGGGGAAGTTTTATTCTATAAGCCGTGAAAAATTTATTCGTTTAGTTCAAGAGACTTCGGAGAAATTGAATAAATTCTGAAATAGATTTTAAACGAAGTTAACTAAGTTTCGTTTTCGTTATCTCAGCAACGATCTGGAGTATTTCAATGAAACTATTACCGGACGATAGAGTACAACCTCAGCTACAACACAAATTAGTTTAATTCGGTAAGACTATATAAATTTAGGATATTAAAATTGATTATTTCAAATTAACGCCCACTTATCCTCTTAATCAATGGGCGTGGCAAAAAATAATTATTTCAAATTATTATCCATTTTGGCTGCCATCAGCCTATAAAATTTCATTCAAATACTTTTGAAAACAGCCGAGATTCTAAAAAAGCTTTTTGCCAGAAAATTTCGAAAAATAAAATTGATTTTTTGTGAAACACCAGGCCAACAGAACTTTGCAGCAGGTGGATTTTTAAAAAGTATTTTCTTTAAAGTGCTATAACTCATAAACGCCTTGAGATATTTGAATGAATTTTTCTTCATATTATAGATGTGGACGTGGGCTACAAGGTGGTAAACCTTTGGCCCGCCTAGTGGCCCTTTTGTATGGTCAAAATCAGCCAATAATACTTAAGAGGACTGTATTTCCTTTAATAATAAACTTAGCGGATTAAATTTTGCTTTAAATGAGTGGGGAAGTTTTATTCTATAAGCCGTGAAAAATTTATTCGTTTAGTTCAAGAGACTTCGGAGAAATTGAATAAATTCTGAAATAGATTTTAAACGAAGTTAACTAAGTTTCGTTTTCGTTACTCAGCAACGATCTGGAGTATTTCAATGAAACTATTACCGGACGATAGAGTACAACCTCAGCTACAACACAAATTAGTTTAATTCGGTAAGACTATAAATTTAGGATATTAAAATTGATTATTTCAAATTAACGCCCACTTATCCTCTTAATCAATGGGCGTGGCAAAAAATAATTATTTCAAATTATTATCCATTTTGGCTGCCATCAGCCTATAAAATTTCATTCAAATACTTTTGAAAACAGCCGAGATTCTAAAAAAGCTTTTTGCCAGAAAATTTCGAAAAATAAAATTGATTTTTTGTGAAACACCAGGCCAACAGAACTTTGCAGCAGGTGGATTTTTAAAAAGTATTTTCTTTAAAGTGCTATAACTCATAAACGCCTTGAGATATTTGAATGAATTTTTCTTCATATTATAGATGTGGACGTGGGCTACAAGGTGGTAAACCTTTGGCCCGCCTAGTGGCCCTTTTGTATGGTCAAAATCAGCCAATAATACTTAAGAGGACTGTATTTCCTTTAATAATAAACTTAGCGGATTAAATTTTGCTTTAAATGTGTGGGGAAGTTTTATTCTATAAGCCGTGAAAAATTTATTCGTTTAGTTCAAGAGACTTCGGAGAAATTGAATAAATTCTGAAATAGATTTTAAACGAAGTTAACTAAGTTTCGTTTTCGTTATCTCAGCAACGATCTGGAGTATTTCAATGAAACTATTACCGGACGATAGAGTACAACCTCAGCTACAACACAAATTAGTTTAATTCGGTAAGACTATATAAATTTAGGATATTAAAATTGATTATTTCAAATTAACGCCCACTTATCCTCTTAATCAATGGGCGTGGCAAAAAATAATTATTTCAAATTATTATCCATTTTGGCTGCCATCAGCCTATAAAATTTCATTCAAATACTTTTGAAAACAGCCGAGATTCTAAAAAAGCTTTTTGCCAGAAAATTTCGAAAAATAAAATTGATTTTTTGTGAAACACCAGGCCAACAGAACTTTGCAGCAGGTGGATTTTTAAAAAGTATTTTCTTTAAAGTGCTATAACTCATAAACGCCTTGAGATATTTGAATGAATTTTTCTTCATATTATAGATGTGGACGTGGGCTACAAGGTGGTAAACCTTTGGCCCGCCTAGTGGCCCTTTTGTATGGTCAAAATCAGCCAATAATACTTAAGAGGACTGTATTTCCTTTAATAATAAACTTAGCGGATTAAATTTTGCTTTAAATGAGTGGGGAAGTTTTATTCTATAAGCCGTGAAAAATTTATTCGTTTAGTTCAAGAGACTTCGGAGAAATTGAATAAATTCTGAAATAGATTTTAAACGAAGTTAACTAAGTTTCGTTTTCGTTACTCAGCAACGATCTGGAGTATTTCAATGAAACTATTACCGGACGATAGAGTACAACCTCAGCTACAACACAAATTAGTTTAATTCGGTAAGACTATAAATTTAGGATATTAAAATTGATTATTTCAAATTAACGCCCACTTATCCTCTTAATCAATGGGCGTGGCAAAAAATAATTATTTCAAATTATTATCCATTTTGGCTGCCATCAGCCTATAAAATTTCATTCAAATACTTTTGAAAACAGCCGAGATTCTAAAAAAGCTTTTTGCCAGAAAATTTCGAAAAATAAAATTGATTTTTTATGAAACACCAGGCCAACAGAACTTTGCAGCAGGTGGATTTTTAAAGAGTATTTTCTTTAAAGTGCTATAACTCATAAACGCCTTGAGATATTTGAATGAATTTTTCTTCATATTATAGATGTGGACGTGGGCTACAAGGTGGTAAACCTTTGGCCCGCCTAGTGGCCCGTTTGTATGGTCAAAATCAGCCAATAATACTTTAGAGGACTGTATTTCCTTTAATAATAAACTTAGCGGATTAAATTTTGCTTTAAATGTGTGGGGAAGTTTTATTCTATAAGCCGTGAAAAATTTATTCGTTTAGTTCAAGAGACTTCGGAGAAATTGAATAAATTCTGAAATAGATTTTAAACGAAGTTAACTAAGTTTCGTTTTCGTTACTCAGCAACGATCTGGAGTATTTCAATGAAACTATTACCGGACGATAGAGTACAACCTCAGCTACAACACAAATTAGTTTAATTCGGTAAGACTATATAAATTTAGGATATTAAAATTGATTATTTCAAATTAACGCCCACTTATCCTCTTAATCAATGGGCGTGGCAAAAAAATAATTATTTCAAATTATTATCCATTTTGGCTGCCATCAGCCTATAAAATTTCATTCAAATACCTTTGAAAACAGCCGAGATTCTAAAAAAGCTTTTTGCCAGAAAATTTCGAAAAATAAAATTGATTTTTTATGAAACACCAGGCCAACAGAACTTTGCAGCAGGTGGATTTTTAAAGAGTATTTTCTTTAAAGTGCTATAACTCATAAACGCCTTGAGATATTTGAATGAATTTTTCTTCATATTATAGATGTGGACGTGGGCTACAAGGTGGTAAACCTTTGGCCCGCCTAGTGGCCCGTTTGTATGGTCAAAATCAGCCAATAATACTTTAGAGGACTGTATTTCCTTTAATAATAAACTTAGCGGATTAAATTTTGTTTTAAATAAGTGGGGAAGTTTTATTCTATAAGCCGTGAAAAATTTATTCGTTTAGTTCAAGAGACTTCGGAGAAATTGAATAAATTCTGAAATAGATTTTAAACGAAGTTAACTAAGTTTCGTTTTCGTTATCTCAGCAACGATCTGGAGTATTTCAATGAAACTATTACCGGACGATAGAGTACAACCTCAGCTACAACACAAATTAGTTTAATTCGGTAAGACTATAAATTTTGGATATTAAAATTGATTATTTCAAATTAACGCCCACTTATCCTCTTAATCAATGGGCGTGGCAAAAAAATAATTATTTCAAATTATTATCCATTTTGGCTGCCATCAGCCTATAAAATTTCATTCAAATACCTTTGAAAACAGCCGAGATTCTAAAAAAGCTTTTTGCCAGAAAATTTCGAAAAATAAAATTGATTTTTTGTGAAACACCAGGCCAACAGAACTTTGCAGCAGGTGGATTTTTAAAAAGTATTTTCTTTAAAGTGCTATAACTCATAAACGCCTTGAGATATTTGAATGAATTTTTCTTCATATTATAGATGTGGACGTGGGCTACAAGGTGGTAAACCTTTGGCCCGCCTAGTGGCCCGTTTGTATGGTCAAAATCAGCCAATAATACTTTAGAGGACTGTATTTCCTTTAATAATAAACTTAGCGGATTAAATTTTGTTTTAAATGAGTGGGGAAGTTTTATTCTATAAGCCGTGAAAAATTTATTCGTTTAGTTCAAGAGACTTCGGAGAAATTGAATAAATTCTGAAATAGATTTTAAACGAAGTTAACTAAGTTTCGTTTTCGTTATCTCAGCAACGATCTGGAGTATTTCAATGAAACTATTACCGGACGATAGAGTACAACCTCAGCTACAACACAAATTAGTTTAATTCGGTAAGACTATAAATTTTGGATATTAAAATTGATTATTTCAAATTAACGCCCACTTATCCTCTTAATCAATGGGCGTGGCAAAAAAATAATTATTTCAAATTATTATCCATTTTGGCTGCCATCAGCCTATAAAATTTCATTCAAATACCTTTGAAAACAGCCGAGATTCTAAAAAAGCTTTTTGCCAGAAAATTTCGAAAAATAAAATTGATTTTTTGTGAAACACCAGGCCAACAGAACTTTGCAGCAGGTGGATTTTTAAAAAGTATTTTCTTTAAAGTGCTATAACTCATAAACGCCTTGAGATATTTGAATGAATTTTTCTTCATATTATAGATGTGGACGTGGGCTACAAGGTGGTAAACCTTTGGCCCGCCTAGTGGCCCGTTTGTATGGTCAAAATCAGCCAATAATACTTTAGAGGACTGTATTTCCTTTAATAATAAACTTAGCGGATTAAATTTTGTTTTAAATGAGTGGGGAAGTTTTATTCTATAAGCCGTGAAAAATTTATTCGTTTAGTTCAAGAGACTTCGGAGAAATTGAATAAATTCTGAAATAGATTTTAAACGAAGTTAACTAAGTTTCGTTTTCGTTATCTCAGCAACGATCTGGAGTATTTCAATGAAACTATTACCGGACGATAGAGTACAACCTCAGCTACAACACAAATTAGTTTAATTCGGTAAGACTATAAATTTTGGATATTAAAATTGATTATTTCAAATTAACGCCCACTTATCCTCTTAATCAATGGGCGTGGCAAAAAAATAATTATTTCAAATTATTATCCATTTTGGCTGCCATCAGCCTATAAAATTTCATTCAAATACCTTTGAAAACAGCCGAGATTCTAAAAAAGCTTTTTGCCAGAAAATTTCGAAAAATAAAATTGATTTTTTGTGAAACACCAGGCCAACAGAACTTTGCAGCAGGTGGATTTTTAAAAAGTATTTTCTTTAAAGTGCTATAACTCATAAACGCCTTGAGATATTTGAATGAATTTTTCTTCATATTATAGATGTGGACGTGGGCTACAAGGTGGTAAACCTTTGGCCCGCCTAGTGGCCCGTTTGTATGGTCAAAATCAGCCAATAATACTTTAGAGGACTGTATTTCCTTTAATAATAAACTTAGCGGATTAAATTTTGTTTTAAATGAGTGGGGAAGTTTTATTCTATAAGCCGTGAAAAATTTATTCGTTTAGTTCAAGAGACTTCGGAGAAATTGAATAAATTCTGAAATAGATTTTAAACGAAGTTAACTAAGTTTCGTTTTCGTTATCTCAGCAACGATCTGGAGTATTTCAATGAAACTATTACCGGACGATAGAGTACAACCTCAGCTACAACACAAATTAGTTTAATTCGGTAAGACTATAAATTTAGGATATTAAAATTGATTATTTCAAATTAACGCCCACTTATCCTCTTAATTAATGGGCGTGGCAAAAAAATAATTATTTCAAATTATTATCCATTTTGGCTGCCATCAGCCTATAAAATTTCATTCAAATACCTTTGAAAACAGCCGAGATTCTAAAAAAGCTTTTTGCCAGAAAATTTCGAAAAATAAAATTGAT
This sequence comes from Gymnocheta viridis, assembly GCA_956483585.1. NCBI lineage: Eukaryota > Metazoa > Arthropoda > Insecta > Diptera > Tachinidae > Gymnocheta > Gymnocheta viridis. Next base: position 98,751,074 of record OY101442.1, on the reverse strand, counting down.
TTTTTATGAAACACCAGGCCAACAGAACTTTGCAGCAGGTGGATTTTTAAAAAGTATTTTCTTTAAAGTGCTATAACTCATAAACGCCTTGAGATATTTGAATGAATTTTTCTTCATATTATAGATGTGGACGTGGGCTACAAGGTGGTAAACCTTTGGCCCGCCTAGTGGCCCGTTTGTATGGTCAAAATCAGCCAATAATACTTTTGAGGACTGTATTTCCTTTAATAATAAACTTAGCGGATTAAATTTTGCTTTAAATAAGTGGCGAAGTTTTATTCTATAAGCCCTGAAAAATTTATTCGTTTAGTTCAAGAGACTTCGGAGAAATTGAATAAATTCTGAAATAGATTTTAAACGAAGTTAACTAAGTTTCGTTTTCGTTATCTCAGCAACGATCTGGACTATTTCAATGAAACTATTACCGGACGATAGAGTACAACCGCAGCTACAACACAAATTAGTTTAATTCGGTAAGACTATAAATTTAGGATATTAAAATTGATTATTTCAAATTAACGCCCACTTATCCTCTTAATCAATGGGCGTGGCAAAAAAAAATAATTATTTCAAATTATTATCCATTTTGGCTGCCATCAGCCTATAAAATTTCATTCAAATACCTTTGAAAACAGCCGAGATTCTAAAAAAGCTTTTTGCCAGAAAATTTCGAAAAATAAAATTGATTTTTTGTGAAACACCAGGCCAACAGAACTTTGCAGCAGGTGGATTTTTAAAAAGTATTTTCTTTAAAGTGCTATAACTCATAAACGCCGTGAGATATTTGAATGAATTTTTCTTCATATTATAGATGTGGACGTGGGCTACAAGGTGGTAAACCTTTGGCCCGCCTAGTGGCCCGTTTGTATGGTCAAAATCAGCCAATAATACTTTAGAGGACTGTATTTCCTTTAATAATAAACTTAGCGGATTAAATTTTGTTTTAAATGAGTGGGGAAGTTTTATTCTATAAGCCGTGAAAAATTTATTCGTTTAGTTCAAGAGACTTCGGAGAAATTGAATAAATTCTGAAATAGATTTTAAACGAAGTTAACTAAGTTTCGTTTTCGTTATCTCAGCAACGATCTGGAGTATTTCAATGAAACTATTACCGGACGATAGAGTACAACCTCAGCTACAACACAAATTAGTTTAATTCGGTAAGACTATAAATTTTGGATATTAAAATTGATTATTTCAAATTAACGCCCACTTATCCTCTTAATCAATGGGCGTGGCAAAAAAATAATTATTTCAAATTATTATCCATTTTGGCTGCCATCAGCCTATAAAATTTCATTCAAATACCTTTGAAAACAGCCGAGATTCTAAAAAAGCTTTTTGCCAGAAAATTTCGAAAAATAAAATTGATTTTTTATGAAACACCAGGCCAACAGAACTTTGCAGCAGGTGGATTTTTAAAAAGTATTTTCTTTAAAGTGCTATAACTCATAAACGCCTTGAGATATTTGAATGAATTTTTCTTCATATTATAGATGTGGACGTGGGCTACAAGGTGGTAAACCTTTGGCCCGCCTAGTGGCCCGTTTGTATGGTCAAAATCAGCCAATAATACTTTAGAGGACTGTATTTCCTTTAATAATAAACTTAGCGGATTAAATTTTGCTTTAAATGAGTGGGGAAGTTTTATTCTATAAGCCGTGAAAAATTTATTCGTTTAGTTCAAGAGACTTCGGAGAAATTGAATAAATTCTGAAATAGATTTTAAACGAAGTTAACTAAGTTTCGTTTTCGTTATCTCAGCAACGATCTGGAGTATTTCAATGAAACTATTACCGGACGATAGAGTACAACCTCAGCTACAACACAAATTAGTTTAATTCGGTAAGACTATAAATTTTGGATATTAAAATTGATTATTTCAAATTAACGCCCACTTATCCTCTTAATCAATGGGCGTGGCAAAAAAATAATTATTTCAAATTATTATCCATTTTGGCTGCCATCAGCCTATAAAATTTCATTCAAATACCTTTGAAAACAGCCGAGATTCTAAAAAAGCTTTTTGCCAGAAAATTTCGAAAAATAAAATTGATTTTTTATGAAACACCAGGCCAACAGAACTTTGCAGCAGGTGGATTTTTAAAAAGTATTTTCTTTAAAGTGCTATAACTCATAAACGCCTTGAGATATTTGAATGAATTTTTCTTCATATTATAGATGTGGACGTGGGCTACAAGGTGGTAAACCTTTGGCCCGCCTAGTGGCCCGTTTGTATGGTCAAAATCAGCCAATAATACTTTAGAGGACTGTATTTCCTTTAATAATAAACTTAGCGGATTAAATTTTGCTTTAAATGAGTGGGGAAGTTTTATTCTATAAGCCGTGAAAAATTTATTCGTTTAGTTCAAGAGACTTCGGAGAAATTGAATAAATTCTGAAATAGATTTTAAACGAAGTTAACTAAGTTTCGTTTTCGTTATCTCAGCAACGATCTCGAGTATTTCAATGAAACTATTACCGGACGATAGAGTACAACCTCAGCTACAACACAAATTAGTTTAATTCGGTAAGACTATAAATTTAGGATATTAAAATTGATTATTTCAAATTAACGCCCACTTATCCTCTTAATCAATGGGCGTGGCAAAAAAAGAATTATTTCAAATTATTATCCATTTTGGCTGCCATCAGCCTATAAAATTTCATTCAAATACCTTTGAAAACAGCCGAGAGTCTAAAAAAGCTTTTTGCCAGAAAATTTCGAAAAATAAAATTGATTTTTTGTGAAACACCAGGCCAACAGAACTTTGCAGCAGGTGGATTTTTAAAAAGTATTTTCTTTAAAGTGCTATAACTCATAAACGCCTTGAGATATTTGAATGAATTTTTCTTCATATTATAGATGTGGACGTGGGCTACAAGGTGGTAAACCTTTGGCCCGCCTAGTGGCCCGTTTGTATGGTCAAAATCAGCCAATAATACTTTAGAGGACTGTATTTCCTTTAATAATAAACTTAGCGGATTAAATTTTGCTTTAAATGAGTGGGGAAGTTTTATTCTATAAGCCGTGAAAAATTTATTCGTTTAGTTCAAGAGACTTCGGAGAAATTGAATAAATTCTGAAATAGATTTTAAACGAAGTTAACTAAGTTTCGTTTTCGTTATCTCAGCAACGATCTCGAGTATTTCAATGAAACTATTACCGGACGATAGAGTACAACCTCAGCTACAACACAAATTAGTTTAATTCGGTAAGACTATAAATTTAGGATATTAAAATTGATTATTTCAAATTAACGCCCACTTATCCTCTTAATCAATGGGCGTGGCAAAAAAATAATTATTTCAAATTATTATCCATTTTGGCTGCCATCAGCCTATAAAATTTCATTCAAATACCTTTGAAAACAGCCGAGATTCTAAAAAAGCTTTTTGCCAGAAAATTTCGAAAAATAAAATTGATTTTTTATGAAACACCAGGCCAACAGAACTTTGCAGCAGGTGGATTTTTAAAAAGTATTTTCTTTAAAGTGCTATAACTCATAAACGCCTTGAGATATTTGAATGAATTTTTCTTCATATTATAGATGTGGACGTGGGCTACAAGGTGGTAAACCTTTGGCCCGCCTAGTGGCCCGTTTGTATGGTCAAAATCAGCCAATAATACTTTAGAGGACTGTATTTCCTTTAATAATAAACTTAGCGGATTAAATTTTGCTTTAAATGAGTGGGGAAGTTTTATTCTATAAGCCGTGAAAAATTTATTCGTTTAGTTCAAGAGACTTCGGAGAAATTGAATAAATTCTGAAATAGATTTTAAACGAAGTTAACTAAGTTTCGTTTTCGTTATCTCAGCAACGATCTGGAGTATTTCAATGAAACTATTACCGGACGATAGAGTACAACCTCAGCTACAACACAAATTAGTTTAATTCGGTAAGACTATAAATTTAGGATATTAAAATTGATTATTTCAAATTAACGCCCACTTATCCTCTTAATTAATGGGCGTGGCAAAAAAATAATTATTTCAAATTATTATCCATTTTGGCTGCCATCAGCCTATAAAATTTCATTCAAATACCTTTGAAAACAGCCGAGATTCTAAAAAAGCTTTTTGCCAGAAAATTTCGAAAAATAAAATTGATTTTTTGTGAAACACCAGGCCAACAGAACTTTGCAGCAGGTGGATTTTTAAAAAGTATTTTCTTTAAAGTGCTATAACTCATAAACGCCTTGAGATATTTGAATGAATTTTTCTTCATATTATAGATGTGGACGTGGGCTACAAGGTGGTAAACCTTTGGCCCGCCTAGTGGCCCGTTTGTATGGTCAAAATCAGCCAATAATACTTTAGAGGACTGTATTTCCTTTAATAATAAACTTAGCGGATTAAATTTTGTTTTAAATGAGTGGCGAAGTTTTATTCTATAAGCCCTGAAAAATTTATTCGTTTAGTTCAAGAAACTTCGGAGAAATTGAATAAATTCTGAAATAGATTTTAAACGAAGTTAACTAAGTTTCGTTTTCGTTATCTCAGCAACGATCTGGAGTATTTCAATGAAACTATTACCGGACGATAGAGTACAACCTCAGCTATAAACTATAAATTTAAGATATTAAAATTGATTATTTGAAACTCATAAGCGCCTTGACATATTTAAATGAATTTCATATTATTCATATTATGGATCTGTACGTCGGCCTCAAACAAATAATTATCCTAAAGTTGTGATATATTCTTGATTTGTGCAAATTTCCGTATTTTGTTTATTCAATGAAGTCTTTCAGAAATGTAAAATAAAAATCAAATTTAATTTCTTTAGAATTATTTTAGTACACAAAATATTTAATCTCTTTTTAAAAAATTGATTCTGGGCCTTAAAAGGACCTTTTATGATGTTGAAATGTAAAAATTAACTCTTCGTGGACATTAGTTTACTTGGATGTTGTGTATTTAGATATGGTATTAATTAAATGGCTTCACTGAGCGCGTGCTTGAACAATTTACCGGGCCACAACACACGGATAGCGGGTTGATTTTCCTGAGTGGTGATCGTTGAATGCTGATTGTGATGTATGCCAGATGAGATGCCACAGCGGCAATATGTACGTTCGAAAATATCAATAACAAAAATGTTTATTAAAATAATGACCTTTGAGGATATACCAGTATCAGGATGCACTTGCTTCAAAACTTTATAAGTGTATATGGAATAGCTGTCCTTGCGTTTACACATCTTGCCCTTGTCATTCTTCGTAATATTCTTTCAATACGTACCGGCCTTCTTTGCTGCTTTTCCACGAGTTTTAGGAGGTATTATTCTCTCGATTTGATATTTACTTCACAAATACTTTAAGAAACATATTAACTTGTTCATCGCAAGAGCCGTTTGGTGTATTTTCATAAAACTTCTACCGTATAGTAAATTAAGCGACGTAACGCTCATTATTCTTCATTATTTTCGCTATAAGCTCATCAGATTACAAACAAATATCTTCGAAAACATTAGAGTCTGTTCTAAATGAACCTTTTGAAGCATTTAAAACGTTCATATAATCATTTTCTGTGTTCTGTGTCAGCATTTTCTCTGAGAAACACCTGAATAGTTACACCAATTACAGATTTGAATTGTATTAGGGGCAAGAGCTTTGTTAGATGGTGGAACATTCCCACGCAGGTCCTTCAGAAATACGCTGTAACTTTCAATTTGATTTCTAAAACTCCTAATTTCATGCAGCATCTGATTTTTGCTTATTTTTTTAAATGTTTTCTTTAATAATGAAACATAAGACGACAGCAACGTAACATAATTTATTTGAATTATTGTATTTGCTTTTTATTTTTCGTTACATAAATAATTTTTTTATAAAATTTTATGAAAATATTGTAACTTAATTAATGCACAAGAACATAAAAAAATTCTATTTTAAAACGATCGATGTACTCGTATTTAAAATGTCACTTTGTATCGAATATTACGTTACAGTGGCATTCGGTTTCGCCAGAGTTCTTACGGGAATTTACGTTTGGAAATATAGATTTATTTCTACACGGGAAAATAAAAGAAAATTGTTGTTGAATGAATGCACACAATTTTATTTATTTTTGTGAAATACAACAAGCAAAACAATTTCAAATTAATTAGAAAGAAAAATGTACATTCATTTTTGATTCAGTTTACGGCAAAAGATCTCTACTCATTGTTTTAGCATCCCATAATATTTATAAGTCAATAAATGTCAAAAATTCCGTCTGCTTTTCTTTTGGAATTCCGTACCAGCAAAGGAAAATTTCGCTAAGAAATTTACCAACCTGAATTTCCATATTTTTACACACTGTTTTTATGGGAACCTGAATTTCAATTCAAAAGAATAATTTTTAAATATACAGTAGTTTTCCGATTTAACGAACCTAATTGTTATCAGGACTGTTCGTTAAAGCGAATTGTTCGTTAAAAATTAATAGCATCGTCTATTTTACTTATAACTATAAATATGTATAGTGTTTTTTAAATATCTTATTAAAATTATAGTAATTTAAAATAAATATTTCTTTAAAAATATGTACAAGGAAAGGAAAAATTCATAAAAACACCGTAATAAAAATATAATTTATAAAAAAAAATGGATAACACAGTCTGCTTATTGAAATCTTCTTGAAGCTCTCTCACAAAAGCATTAAATTTGTGCTCTAACATTGTTTTTCTGGGCCCATTTAATACAAATTCCGAAGTGCTTAATGACATATTCGTGTTTTATTTTGGGCTCTAGAATTTCAGTTTCATCAACCTCTTCATCATTTTCGTTTTGTTCATCGTTTTGTCATACATTTGTTCGTTCAGCCGATTACAAAATAAATTTTTTATTCGTAATATATAAGGTCCTTACTTAGAAGAAATAAAAAATTGGGTGTTCGTTAAATGCGATGTTCATTAAATCGAATTTTCGTTAAATCGGAAAACTGCTAAAGTTTATTTAACAGTATGTGTATTGTAGTTAAGAGAAGTGTATAGTGTATATATTTTGGGAATTCCGTACTATTAGGCAGTATTTATTTTAAGGAGTTTTACGATTTATTTCACTCAATGTGAAACTTTGGGTATATTTTATAATTTTGTTTTTTAAATAATATCTATGTATATACAAAATTTAAAAGTTTCTAATTGGCCGTTAAGAAGCTTATGTGTTAAACAAAATTTATTTGAACAAAAACTATTAAAAAATTAAAAAGTTATGCACATTTAAAGTTTAAACGATTTGTATAAAATGTTTGAGGTTTAGCTGACCACCATGTTTGCAGGGACATAATTAAAGGAAGGACTAAAATGTTTTACTTTTGAGATTCTCAAAAAAAAATAACTACTTTTGAAAGCAGTGATTTCAAATATCAACCCGCTTTTCTCAATTGGAGAACCCTCTATTTCATTTACAATAGAGACCCCGGGGATATCTTCCCCTTTTTGTTTTATGTCCTGATGTGGAAATGCATTCGTAACAACACTGCAAAGGAATAATGTCCATATCGTCATATGATTTCAAAAAAGCCCTAAGTTACAAAAAAATCCTAATTGACTTCTTGATTGATTACTATCCACCATATAAAAATACATGTCCCTGCAAAATTTTACATATTAAAATTGTGTTAATTCCTTAATAAGAAATAAGCTTAAACTGAAACAATTTTGAAAAATGTTAGTTAACTTTTCATATTAGAGAGTTTTTTGCTTGGCCTCTAAAATTTGTTCAATGTAACATGGAGTTTTAATGGATTTATATGACGATATATACATACGTATGATAAAACTTTAAAAATATTCGGAAACATAATTATGAATGTTTCATCACACAAGAAATAAAATAAAAGTCCAAATATGCGTAGATTGAAAATGTTTTACTTATATGGTAATTATATTCATACAAATTCAATTCAGTGCTGTTGCAGGCATTATGGCAGCGATTTTTCGTGGTTCTGTTGCAACAGACGGATACTGGTGCGACATATATGTATGACTTTAAAAGGCAATAATTCAATTAGCTTTTTTTCATATGCATACTCGAATATGCTAACTAAACATACACATGTAAGTGTGTACATGCACACCGCAAGTGCAAATTCTCAGTCTTTAGTTAACTAATAATTGCGGAAAAAAAATGTACTCCTAACAATGAAATTCTATGTTCTAAATATCAAATATTTAGAAAGGATCGTATGCGAAAAATTGGTGGCGTTGTTCTAATAGCCGTCCTAGATGTTTTCCAATGTGAACTTATAAATAATAACTTTTCAATTGATGACAACGATGAAATTGAGTTTATTGCCGTTAAAATTCGTGTTGGTTGTAGACACTTATTTGTCACGTGTTCATATGTACCACCTAACTCATCTTTTTTGATTTATAATAAACATTTTTCCGCAATTAACTTCGTTCTGAATCAATCAAACACATCCGATATATTACTTGTTCTTGGAGATTTTAACATTCCAAACGTGAAATGGGTTAAATCCTTTAATTCTAATTACATGCTACCAACAATTATGTCTGATTTTATACATTCCCTACATGGATGCGGGTTTTTCCAACTAAATCTTATAACAAATGCATGTGGTAATCTTTTGGATCTTGCTTTCGTTAATTATCCTATGGAATTTTGTCTTCGTAATACATTGCCTGTGACTCATCCTGTGGACATTCACCATCCTCCTTTTGAAATTGATTTATCATTGTCGGATAGTATGATTAAAAAACAAGATTTAAAGCCCTTTCAATCGTACTGTTTATAAACGCACTAACTATACTGAACTTAACTATTTATTATCCAATGTTAATTGGGATACTGTGCTTGCTGATGATAACTTTATAATATTTCGCATAATTTCATTAGTATTACTGTTCCTAAAATTAAAGTCTACAGTAATAATGGACCACCTTGGAATAATCAACACTTACGAAATGCTAAAAATAAGAAAAATAATTTTTTCGTTAAATATAAGAGAAGTGGTGCACCTGTCGATTTTCGTAAATATGATATAGCAAGATCTGAATACAACATTGCTAATAATCTTGCATACAAAAACTATATAAATCGCATTAAAAGCAATATAAAAACAAACCCTAAATCTTTTTATACATTTGTAAATTCCAAGCGTTGCTCTTCAGGTTATCCAAAGCATTTGAAGTATGGCTCCTTGACTGCTGATGATGATGTTTCAATAAGTAATATATTTGTTGACTTCTTTTCAACAACTTATTCTACTAAGTCTTATGATACCACAACAACTTATCGTTATGCTAGAACTAATTCTTGTGGAATTTACTTTCCGCTTTTAAATATTGAAAATGCACTTTCGAACTTGAAGTCGCTGAAGAACTCGTTTAGCGCAGGTCCCGATGGTATTCCAAGCTGTATCCTTCGAAACTGTGCAGCATCACTGACTGCGCCTCTTACTGCATTATATAACAAATCTATTGAATCGTGTTATCTGCCATCAGTGTGGAAAAAATCTTATATAATTCCTTTATTCAAAAACGGCAGTAAAACTGATGTATCTAATTACAGAGGTATCGCTAAAATTAATGCAATTCCAAAACTCCTTGAAAAAATTCTTACTGATTACCTATATCATCAAATTTCTTCCCTTCTATCACCATGTCAACATGGTTTTCGTAAGTCTCGCTCAACTACAACTAATATTTTGGAACTTACCACTATTGTCAATGAAGGTTTTTCAAATAAAATGCAAACTGATGTGATATACACAGATTTTAGTAAGGCGTTCGATAAAGTTAACCACAATCTTTTATTGCACAAATTATCACTTATGGGCTTTAGTCACTCTGCTTTAAATTGGTTAAACTCTTATCTATCACAAAGAACTCAACAGGTCAAATTTGGGAATGTTACAACAAAAATCATTCAAGTACATTCTGGTGTCCCTCGAGGCAGTCACCTGGGTTCAATTTTGTTTACTTTATTCATCAATGACCTTCCTACTGTTGTTTTGCATTCTAAAGTACTGATGTACGCCGATGATGTTAAAATTTTGAACTCTTTTAACGATATTAATGGACATACTTTATTAAGTGCCGACTTTCGGAATTTTCATCAATGGCGCAGAATTAATTTATTGGAGTTAAATATCTTGAAAGCACATGTCATTTTTCAGACACAATCCGATCGAGACTTCTTATTATATTGATACTGCTATTTTAAATAAAGTTCTAACCATATTGGATCTTGGCATACTGTTGGATCATAGGCTCACCTTTCGTGATCATATTTCTATAATGGTAAATAAAGCCTATGGGGTCCTTGGATTCATGAAACGCTGGTCAAAGGAATTTCTAGATCCCTATATTACAAAACTTTTATATACTTCTCTTGTTCGACCAATTCTTGAGTATGGATTAATTGTTTGGGATCCTTGTTATTCTATTCATATTAATAGTATTGAATCGTTACAAAAACAATTTTTAATTTTCTGTCTCCGTGGTCTTGGTTGGAATTCTTATGTCTTGCCGCCGTATCATAGCAGACTTGCTCTGATAAAATTGCCTACTCTAAAAAGTCGCCGATTGATGTTGAGTGCTTTATTTGTTCTGGGTCTGATTCGTGGTGATGTTGATTCAGAGTTCCTACTTAGTCAACTAAACTTCAATGTTCCTGTAAGACCTACCCGCAATTTCGAACTCTTGGCATTAAAATACTACCGTTCTGTATATGCTAATAATGATTCTTTTCGTCGCGCATGTGTTAACTTCAATAAATGCTACCATATTATGGACTTATCTGAGAGTAATGATGTACTGAAGAGAAAAATTACTTTATATCTAAATTGTTGAACCAATTATTTTTATATATAGTTCTATATTTGTTAGTCATATTTAGTCAGTAAGGGTGTAAAAATCTATTGACATAATAATAAATAAATAAATAAATAACCTATGACATTTATATGAATAGTCATTAGTTAAACCATCGCCGTTAGTTAACTAAAGACTGTAAATATGCACCTTAGCCATCCATTCAAACTAGACTAACTTTTAACTATTAAGTCCAGTTAGTATTGCAAGTGATATTGCTGGTGTGTAGTATTAACAAAAAAAATATGTATCTGTCTATTGATTATAGGAACATATAGTGTGTGCAATATACATACAAGTGTATGGTCGTTTCGTCGCCTGCCACTTGTTGCACTGGTTCTACTGCTAATTTGACTAAAATGCAACACAAGTGCATGCTATGCACCGTTTTCTTTTTTCCAACAGCAGCAGGCAAAATATTAGCTAGAGCTTTAAGTGCTGCACAGCTCCATTCCCCTAGATGACGGGCTGGGCTGGCTGACCAACCAGTTGGTTGTATGTTGACTGTTATCTTCCTTGTCTCTTTTTGCAATGATTGTTCAAGTAAATATTTTGATGGAAATTTTATCAGTTTGTTTAGTTTATTTTTAATTTTTCTATTTCTATGCTCAATAAATTCAAGCGATAAAATATTTTTGTTTACTCTGCTGCCAAGTGAATTTTATTTCAAAATATTAAAAATGAAACACATTTGATATCATTGGAAAGTAATTTTCCATAAGATTTTTTTTCAACGAATTGTATGTGTGTGGCATGAAATTGTTGTAAACGGTGTTCATAAATTGTATTAGATACGTCCATAATGTCGTTTAAATTTCATCAAGAGTTGTTTTGTTGGCCACAATGTGCATGCTAAGTCGACTTAGTATGTTTTTGACCTTTCTGCGCTTTTTAGCTTTCAATAACGAAAAACAAATAAATTTGTATGATTTAGAAATGACTGAAATTGCGAATCACAATTGAAATTAAATGCATGCGTGCACTATTCACTTGCCCGAAAATCGGCTGGAACAGCCAGCAGCAACATCCTATCTCGTCTGTTTATGGAGATATTACTGAGCCTTTTCTGCAATATAGTCATAACTCAAAAATATAAATCTTGGGTTAGTAAAGCAGAATAAATCCTTACATCGTTCTTTATATTGTGTAAAAATATAAAACAGAGATTTTGCACACGTACCTCAAGAGGAGAAGGTTATTTGATTTTTCCATTCAGTTGATTTTGTAATTTAAAAACTTTAAACTCGTTTTCTGTAAAGCTAGTTCTTTGAGTTATAATAGAGTCATTAAGCAAATGCTCGATATGTTTTTGTTCATCTTTATGTCTGCATAACGTTCAATTACACTAATTTTCAATTAAAATCAACATAGACACAAAAGAGTTTCTCAAATTAGTTTTGTAGTCAAACAAATTTTAAGACATCAATTTTATTTTTACTTTATATAAATAAAAAAGAAATGGGTAGTAAAATTTATCAATAACAAAATTTTAAACTTTCTCTAAGCAACTTCGATTTTTGAATTTATGAATTCAGAAACAACAATACGTTCGAAAATAATTTTTATTTTTTATTATGGTATGTCTCCTCTAAGGACTTAACTCACGCTCCAATCACATAAAAAATAACATATGGATGTACTACACCATATAATAATTCGAGAAGAAATTCCCTGAGTTGTATGTAGTTCACTTTGAAATACCTTCGGAAATACTTACGGAAATTCCATTTGCTAATTCAATCTGTAGTCGAAACGTACTATTAAAGGTCAGTTCACACTGATCAAATAAATCCGTCATATAACGCACGTGTGTGAGACTTTTGTGCTTGGCGCTTCCCTGCGAAAACCCCGATTAGTGCATACACAATTGTTTGGACTAGTTCGCAAATGACCAGCGACTGGTCCAAATGCATATAAAAAACATGGCTTTATAACGTTTCGATGTTCTTGGGCTGGATCATATATTCCATTTTTGTATCACAAAGGACTAACACCAAAAACTGCTCGATGTCATTAATACATGGACCACTCACAAGTAGTTTGTTCGCCACGAGTACTTCACGATCGTACGAACAATTTTCGTATAGCAATAAGTTATTGTTTTGAAAATGACATAGTCCATGACTGCCATGACCATGTTGTAACCAGTCCGTTTCAGCTATAGTCAGCGTAGTCCAATATTATCTGCAGGGTAGAGACGATCAAATAACTGCTCATCAAATTAAAAAAAATATATATTTTTTGAATTTTTATCAATCATTGCCGACAACGCGTACGAGTAGCTGAAAAAGACTACATGCACCCATTTAAAACGTTAACGGACTTATGTGATCGGCTCCAGCAGCTTTAAGACTTAAGCGTAAAAACGCAAAGCGAAAAAGGTCATAATTTAAATGCACTTCACTTTTAGTAGGAGCTCTAGAGGAACATTTTCAATAAAGTCAGTGTATAAAAAAGGACTAAATGTACGAAAGTTTCGTATGTTGTGCAAAAATAAATGGATTATTTTTTGATATATTGAAAATAATATTGAGATAACAACGGAGCGCTCTTTCCTTAGATATTTCCCACCTTTGCTAAATAATTATTTAAAAAATATTTCAAGTAAAAAACGTTTTTTAATTATATCAACGTATAAATTCCCTTTTACCTCAAAAATTGTAGCATTAAAAAATTGTATTTTGTCTTAAATAAATGCAAAAATTAAATGAAAAACAATTCCAAAAAATTAGGCCTTGTCTAACCGTTTTCGACAACAACTGACTACTATTGACAGGCTCATGTTATTTTCTGGACCTTATAGAACAGAAATAGACTGCCAGTAGCACAAAATTGTTTTCGAGAGCTACAATTTTTTGGTATTGTGTTAACGTGACGTCGATGTCGCCAACTTGAATAAGGGTGAATACTTTATTATCACAAATTTTTAAAAATTTTCGACTGTTTACACATACATATGCATACTTGCAAAACAACGTAAAAAGGTTATATATAGTCGATTCACTGAAATTTGAAATTCACGGGGCCAGAGAAAAAGTTCAGATGCTCGTGGGTTCATATTAACAAGATTTAATTTATATATGTCTAATGCATTGTCGATTGTAATAAGAGCTGAGAAGAAATAATCCCTTGTATCCAGGGCTGCCAGTAATATTTTCAGAAAAATCGTCAAATTTTGTAAATAAAATCGTCAGTATTAAAAAAAAATCGTAATGAAATCGTCACTCAAAAATCTTCTGTTTTATACAACAATCTTTAATTTAAAAATTAACAATTCAGCAGATTTCTTAAAAGCAATAAAAACTTTAAACATTTTATTCAATTCAAAGCAAGATTTGAAGAGATTTTGTGTCGAAAATAAATGTTGATTTTTTATATGTTCTACATTTTAATTTAAATAGAAATTCTCAGAATATACTATTATACAGTTTTTCAGAAACTTGCAATTCATGTGTAGAGTCAAATTAATTTTTTTATTTATTCGATTTTATACGCGTACAAACATACATATTTACATATAAAGTACGAAAGAAGGACGTATGATATTGATTTAAATTGGGTCATTACAAAATATAAATACTATACATATCATTTATGTTTTTTTTATTTTTTGTAATGCTAACATTGTAACATTCAGAGGAATTATTTTTTAAATAATCTTTTGAAAAAAGATTCCCCTCGAGGGTTCCTCTTTCCACTGAATCTCTTATCTTGGTTTTATTGAGATTAATTTTGCTAAATATTCTTTCAACATTAGCTGAAGAGTCTGGCAAAGTCATTAAGTTATTTGAAAATTCACATAAATTTGGAAGCACAGGTTTATTGTTTGGTAGATTGCCTTTCCTCTTATCCAAAATATATTTACATTTAATGAGCTGTCTCCAAAATCCAAAAATCTTAGTTCCCTTATTTCATGCTCAATATCTTGATATTTTTATTTAGAGACTAGATTAGGAAAACCTTTTAATAAACGAAAAATTTCGAAGTATTTTTTCAAAATCACAGATGGTGTAATTAAATTTAAATTTTTTATAATTTTATCATCGAAATCAAATCTTTTTTTTATTATTTGGTAACACAAATCAATGTAAAATGATACACAATTATCAATAAATTTATTGAAAGTTTCAACATCAATTGTATATTGTCTTAACATTTCTTTTACATACACACCAATATAAACTTCTTCTAAATTTGATTTAGAAGCGTATTTTTTATACAATCATCTACTGAAAAATTTATTAAAACATTTTAAAAAAGTTTCGTCATTTCATAGCGCATGTTGAGAATTTGAACTCCTTTAATTTTGTTTAGATTATTCATCAAATTAAGCATATATTTTAAAAAACAAAAGTAAATATTTCTTTAGCAGTATCAATATCATCGATATTTCCGCAAAACAAAAATATATTTTTAGGGCTTGACATTTTGCCATACGTTGAGCAAAAAGTAGCGAAGTCAAAAAATCGTCAATGTATAAGGGATGATACTAACATATATCGTCAAACGTCATTTAGTGAAATTCGCTATAAAAAATCGTCAATAAGACGTAAAATCGACACGTTTGACAGCCCTGCTTGTATCTGTTCTGAGAGCGTAAGTGCGTAAAGTAGTGCGAGATGACTTTGCTTCACTTAAGGAAACTGGAATTGGTTGTTGCTCATCTTCGTCTGCTTCCCTTTTTTCGTCCAATAGAAAATCATAAAATATATAAAATAGAACAAAGGATTATTTCGTTGTTTTATTTTTTCATAAAACGCAGCACATTAAAATAATTCAAATTATTGATTATAGCGAGCAATATGCCATTCATTTACATAAATTTTCCATTTATTGAACGTTTTTCAAGGGACCTGGGAAACTGTCGAAACTTATCGAGAGATTCAAAACAACGATTTTCAAATTATAGAGATACGACTGCATATGTCTAATACAAATTCTAGATTTGTAGTTTTTTTTATCATTTTAAAATTTTCAATACATAGCACATATCGATATTCAAAAGTGTAGGATTATTAAAATGTAGGGATACAAACAAATACGTTCACAGAAAGCTATGACTACCAACGGATTCCATTATAAATAAATACTCATATCGATAGGTGTAGCATAAATAAATAGAAAATGTTTTTTGTACTTTGTATATATAGTTATCGACGGGCATCCATATACATATATGACTATAAGAGACAATGTTGTAGCGTTTGAAAAAATTGTTTGCAGAAATACCTATAACAAAAAGAAACTATTCTCAATTTATATTCGTTTTAGGCAAAAATTTCAGTTCTTTATTTGGTATTAACTTTTTGAGTAAAAATAGATTTTGCATAAAAATAAGGGCAGTGAAATTCCTATATATTACTTCAATATTATTTGTTTGTCTTTTTATAAAATCTTAAAAATAATCGCGAAAATTCGACAAATTTTCCAAAATTTTTAAAAAGTCGTAAAATCTTCTAAAAAGAGCTACCAATGCAATGAATGTGAAAAACTTGCGAAAAAAAACTGCAAAAACGACGAAAATTCGCAATAATATCATATCATTGAGAAAAATTGAAATGTTTAATATCATTTTAAAGTCGATGAAACAATAAAAAATATAAAAAGTCACCCACATAGCAAAAAACGCAAAATTCCGCGAAAAGTTGCAAAGTTTTGAAAAAGCCGTTAAACCTTCTAAAAAGGCTAAAAATGTAAGAAATGTGGAAAATTTGCAAATTATTTTTTGCGGATTTTCGAAATTTTAGCAAGCAGCTTACCTTTTTCGTTTCGGTCGCTTTTAAGGTCCATTTTTAAGCTTTCCCTATTCTCAAAAATGTTTAAAAAAATTTGCTTCAAAGTACACCTTCGAAGTTAACGCGAACTTTTTAATACAACTTTATGGCATTTTGCTTAAAAATGGTTCATAATAATTACGAAACGAAATCCATAATACAACTACACACAAAATTTCTGACAATACTTGTCAACAAAAATTGGAAAATAAATGTGCTCATAGTCATTGGAGTACCTACCAAAACATATAAGTGCGCAGGGATACAAACAAATGAGCATGAATACATACAGGTATAAAGGAAAATGCGCACCGACACATGCAGTAATGAAAATGAACAGACACGAATAATATTTTGTATTGAAAATATTCAATATATGCTAGAGTAATTTATTTATTATTGTATCGTTTGTCGTTCTCTGATACGTACATACAATTAGACAATAAAAGTGTCTAGGTTATGTTTCCACTTTGGTACTTTGAATACAAATTATTAAACGTTTGTAAAATTTAATAATAAATGATGTGTACTTGAAATGTTACTGGCAAAGACACTTTTGAACATCGAAAGTGTACGCTGTGCCGTCACATACAATAGACTAAATGTACCATTCCTGAACAGAAATAAAGAAAAAGAGAGGAGAGGAATTTTTTATTCATACATCATCTCGCTTTCATTGTTAATTTTCGTTGTATTTGTAGATAGATAAGTAGAATTGTATGTGTGTGCATATTATGTTTTTGGTCGTTTGAAAGTTGTGTGTTTAGCCAAACAGTAAAACATTTTAACGAAACTCTAGTTTAGTTGAGCGAGAATATTCAAGCATGGCGGACAGGCTGCATTTAATCGCAGAAATATATTGTAGACCAGGGTTGTGGGATTTGCAAAGCGAACAATATAAAACTCGTACAGGCATACGAGAACTGTGGAAAGAAGTGGCTGCTAGTATGGGACCAGATGGTAATTTATTTATAGTTAAATACTGAAACATATGTGTGGATTTGTTAAAATTGTTTTTACAGTTACAATTGATGAATGCAAACGTAAATGGAAAAACTTACGAGACGCTTATCGGGCGGAAATAAAACGTATAGAGTTGCGCACTGAAAGAGACATTTTGAAAGGCACATATGATCCAAAAAATGATTATGGCAGCAAATGGGCTTATTTTGAACACATGAAGTTCATTAAAGATATTAAAAGACCACGCCGCAATAATTTTAAAGAAAATCCAAATGCGTCTTCTAATGATATCTATGATGATGACGATGACGATATACAAGAATTTTCGGAATTTTACAACATTGATAGTATAAAACTAGAGCCAGATAACGAAACGAGTCCATATTCGCTGGAAGGAGAAAACGACTCTAGTAATAGTCAGATGTACAGCGAAAAACCGTTGAAAGAAGCTGAGAAACAAAAGCACCAAACGAAGAATTTGTTACAATCACCTCCAGCAATAAAATTAAATCTTTTAGAACAAATCTCTTCAAATCCTCAAAAGGCGATAGATGACAAACCAGTCCCTTCATGTTGCAAATGCCCCAAACGCTCCCACGACCAGATGCATTTCTTAGAAGATCTAGAAAAGGAGGAGCAAAATCTAATCAAATCTACACGTTTGGATATAACACGTTCTAATAACTTAGCGCACGTTGGAGATTCTGACTATAATTTTTTGGTTAGTTTTTTGCCTCAATTAAAGAAAATGAACGAATTGCAAAACCTACAATTCCGTGCAAAAATTACTGATTTCATGCTGACCATTATGTCCCAATCTGTTACCAACAATTCCACACCCGCTTCATCGTCTCAGAAGAAAAGTGAACATATTAATAATTATTCTTGATTAAAATTTTAATTTAGCTGTTAAGGAAATACATACATATACATAATTAAATGAAACATACATACATAAACAAATAATTCGTTGTTTTTTAATACGAAAATAAAATAAGGTCTGTTTTATATGCAGTACATACATATGTATGTACATACATATATTCGCAGCTGAAAAGGATACAAATCTTCAGATTTTTATAGAGAAAAACATGTGTTCCCATTATTAATATAATAAATTAGTACATCAGTGCGCAGTAACGCAAATTTTTGTTGTTGATGATACGTTATTAGATTTTGCAAAGCCTTTTTGATGCACAAATCTTAGCATACTTTGAAAATTTTTAAACGTAGAGCAACAGAAATATCTTTCACGTTCATACAAGCGATGTTTGTCCAACTTGTATTCAAACCATTGTAACAGCGAACAAAATGTCACAGTTGCAATTATTGACATAAGGAGCTTGACAAAAAAAGTGCTGTCAGATGCTACTTTTCGAACGCTTAGCAAAATTCTAGTTTTTCATATTGTGTTTTGCGACTATTTCAAACTTTTTCAGAATCTATGCAAACAAAAATTGGTGTACAAAAATTAAGGTAATATTTGCATTAAATAGAAAAAACTGTTCCGTGTTTGTATTTTTTTGACAAGTCTATTGTTCAATAACGCAAACACATTGTTCTATCGTGTAACACTCCAGTTTTAGTAACCCTAAAATATCAGCTGTCATTGTTTTTTTGGGATTGCCAACACTTGGCAGCGCAAAGGGCGACAATTAAAATTTTCTTTTAATTTTGGGACACCCTTTATAAGTCAGTCAAACGTTTCCATTTTTTTATTATTATTACATATATACATACATACATACTGATGTATTGCTAAAGTTGAGACAAGTATTTGTTGGGAATCTTGAATAGGTACGATGAAACGTTCCAGAGTTTTATCAATAAAGAAAAACTTTGAACGTCAAGTTACTCCAGATGTTCCATTTTTTATCCACAAGCGGGAAATTCGTTTTACAAATGTAAACAAACACACATCTCCACCCACAGCAAAGTGCATACATATGTATGTATGTATGTATTTACGCTTGTGTTTTTTCAGTTGTCAAGAACTTGGTTGATTTCAAAACTTAATTGTAAATTAAATCAAACCAAATAGGTACATAGTATATTTAAATGTAAATTCATTGGAGACTTTGACATATTGTATGTATGTATGTAGGTATGCTCAAGTTGACAGAGCCAAAAATTTCAGAAAATGAGAGATACAAAATACTCGACCATCTTTATTGTTCTTTGGTGGTAATATGAGAGCGGGAGAGAATGTACTTTTTCAATACACATTTCACTTTTCTTGTTTGCTTTAGTTCCATTTTTTGTTGTCATATTTTTAAGTTTATGTGAATTATGTACACACATAAAAACATACAAAAATTTTAATAAAAGTGTAACGAAACTAGTATTTAGTTGAGCGAGAATTATCAACCGTAATGGATAAGATACGTTAGATAGCTAATGTTCACAAAATACCAGAATTGTGGGAAACATTTAAAAAAATAAGCAATTCCGATTTATTACTAAAAGTGTGGCTATTGGTATGGGACCGAACGGTAATTTGTAACGTTTCCATTAAAATAATACATTTATACCTGCAGATATACTACATGCGTATATATGTATATATATATGTATGAATGTACATATTTCTAATATAAATCAACAATTTTGATGTCATGAAAAGTTAAATTTAAAGTCCTACGCAATGATTATACGAGCGCACTCATACGTAAAAAAAGGCGGATTCAAAGCGATATAACTATGGGTACCTATGTATATGTATGATCCTAAAATGCAGTACGAGTCCAAAGCGGCTTGGTTTAAAGATATTTATTTCCTTCGCCAAAATGTAAGTATGGAGACGATTAGGAATTGCAACATTTTTCGAAAAGGTATAAAAGGTAAGGCAATTAATGGCGGAAAAGTGCTTAAAGAAACGCAAAAACAGCAGCATCCTCCAACAGAAGATTTCTCTTCGGGCAGTTTTACACAAAACGAAGATGACAAATATAATAGTTGTGTCCATTTACTAAAATTTTTTACAAATTTGTAACAATTGTTACTAGAAAGCGTCCATTAACCCGAAAAATTTGCAACGAGAGAGCGTAAAAAATTGAGACCGAAAAATTCTTGCATGTTTTTCCAAGTAAAATTTTTACGTGCAATAATTCTTCAAACAGCTGTTTGTGTTTACAAAACAATATTTCTAAATTAAGTTGAAAATAAAAATATTTTGGAAACTAAGAAATTCTAAGTAAATGTAAACTTTTAAAACGATAAAAAGTATTAAAAAGATAACAAATTTATTTTTGTGTAACTTAGGAACAACAGAAGCAAAATAAGATCTGGTACATCAGTGGCAAAAGATGTTCCGGCAAACAGAGATCAGCTGTTTTTTTAGTGTTGCAAATATTATGAGTACGTAGCTGCTCGGTAATTTACACTAAGCATGCAAATAATTCAATTAGTTTAGATACATATATTGGCAAATAAATTTAAATTAACACATAATTTATTAAAATACTTTTTTACTGCTTCTGGGGTTTAATTCTGGCAGCAATATGATATTTTATTTTGGATAAAGCTTTTTATTCCAATGAAAATTGCTTAAATTTTTTTCCTTTAAAAAAATATATTTAACCCGTTTTTCGCCGGCATTTTATTACTTTATTAAATCAATTAATAGTAGGCTTATACTTATTTAATATCCGCATTAAATACTTAAGGAGCATATTTCCGATGTTCGAAATAAAAATGCTACGTGTAGGCAGGCTGTTATAACGTATAAACTAATTAAAAATAAATATTTTATTCATTTTATTCA
Organism: Gymnocheta viridis; assembly: GCA_956483585.1. Lineage (NCBI taxonomy): Eukaryota > Metazoa > Arthropoda > Insecta > Diptera > Tachinidae > Gymnocheta > Gymnocheta viridis. The sequence continues at coordinate 98,729,745 of OY101442.1, read as the reverse complement.
AAAGTAGCTAATCACCCTTATCGTGTTTAGCGTATTTCGAATACGCCTAGTACTATATTAAATAAAATTGCAAAACTTTTCATTATTCTATTACAAGTCGTACTAGAAAAACGCCAGTCACAACAATGCTGAATATAAATGACCACAACACATTATTTTTTTATTAACATACATATATGTATAATTTGTCCTACAAATATACGGGAAGTTATTGAGTACTCATATATACCTATACATTACAACACTACTTTAACTTGCAAATTTTAGCTAGTAGTGTTCATTTACTTTTTCACATTTTTGAGAGAAAATTTGGAAAATTTCTTATTACTCTCTCGTTGCTAATTTTTACTAGTAAAGTAAATGAACACACTAATGATGCCCTAACGAACAGATGTATCACTCAGATGACTTCAATGAGCAACAAAATTCTCATATATCCGGCATTTTAGATATAAAATGCTCCAACGATTTAGTTTATGGTGAAGATATAGATTATAAATTTTCGGTTGCTTGTCCGATCCAGGTGAAAATGATTAACAAATTGCAAAACTTACAATTTCGGGCAAAAATTAACAATCTAATGATAAAAATTATGTCCTCATCTATGTATTTCTAATTATCCGAAGCTCTCTTACGATCTAAAAAAATTAAAACTCAATTAAATCTATGATTTTCGGTATAAAAAGCCGCAACGATTTATTTTATGCTGGAGATTCTAACTGTTATTTTTTTAGTTATATTTATTCGCTTTTTTCAGCTCCGGGTAGAAAAATAAAAAAATATGGTTTTTTTCATGCCCTACGTTGGATGTCGACTTTGCTGGTTAAGAATGATACAAGAAAGTCTATCAGAAATGTTAAGTAATCTCCGACTAGTGTCAATAAGCACTTGAAAGCCCCTTTAGTGTTGGACAGTGCAGCACCACAATTGAAAGAAAACAAAATCATTACTGATCCTAGCTTTCAAGTTTTGTTTTATGTACGCAAACAAAAATAAGTTTGTATTTCAATCATTTTTTTATCACTTTAGTTTTGGTGTTTTCTTTTTTTTAACTATATTTTGCTTTTGTAAATTTTTTAACTGTAGTCTGGACGATTTATTAATCCGGACGAAGGCTGTAACTATATCTGTCCGGATTAACGAGGTTTGACTGTACTTTTTATTAGTATTAAAAGCTACTAGTAAAATTATATACAAACTCAAATTTGAGACACAAAAATTTTTTTCCCGTATACATACATACTTATGTACACAGCTAACCAGCATTAGCGACTAAATGATTTATAAATTGTTTGTTATATAGCCATCCAGGTTTATCTGCAAAAATTCGTCTTAATTTAAGATGTTTAGTTATTTCTATCTACATATTTTTGCTCCCAAAAATAGCTATTTTTATCTCCAGAATTGGAAACCTTGGCTGAGATTATTTTGATAAATGAAAGTGCGCTGTACCCACGAATACAATATATTAAATTTACCATCCCTGAACTGTGATAAAGAAATAGAGAAGAGGCACTTTTTTTGTTAATGCATTTCCCATTTAATGTTTATTTTCGTTTTCTACATACATACTCGTGCATACGTACGTACATTCAAACGTATTTCTCTTTGGTTGTGCATATAATAATTATATTTTAACGAAACTATAGTTTAGTTGAGCGAGAATATTTAAGCATGATGGACAGGCTTCATTTAATCGCTGAAATTTTTAGTAGACCTAGATTGTGGGATTTAGAAAGCGAAGAGTACAAAACCCGCACAGGCATATCAGAATTGTGGAAAGAAGTGGCAGCTAGTATGGGACCAGATGGTAATTTCTTTATTGTTAAATACTGATACAAATTTGTTAAAATTGTTTTTGTAGTTACAATTGATGAATGCAAACGTAAATGGAAAAACTTGCGAGACGCTTATCGGGCGGAAATAAAACGTATTGAGCTACGCATTGAAAGGGATATTTTAAAAAACACATATGATCCAAAAAATAGATATGGCAGCAAATGGGCCTATTTTGAACACATGAAATTTATTAAAGATATTAAAAGACCACGTCGGAGTATCTTTGAAGTAAATCTAACTGCGACTTCGAATGATATCTATAAAGATGATGATGATTTGGAACAGTTTTCTAAATTTCATAATATTAACAGTATAAAATTAGAACCAGATGCTGAAAAGGATGCACAAATATATTCCCGCGTCGACGAAGATGACTCTACTAACACTCAAATGTACAGCGAAGAACTTCTAAACGAAGCTGAAAAACAACAACAGGATCAAGCAAGAAATACATTACTACGAATACCTGCAATCAAATTAAATCTTTTAGCACAAAATTCTTGCAAATGTCCCAAACGATCTTACGATCAAATGCATTCCTTCGAAGATCTCGAAAAACAGGAGCAAACACTAATAAGATCTACACGTTTTAATACACGTTCTAATGATTTCGCTCAAGTTGGAGATTCCGATTATAATTTTTTGGTTAGTTTTTTGCCACAATTAAGAAAGATGAGCGAATTGCAAAACTTACAATTCCGGGCGAAAATTGCTGATTTTATGTTCAAAATTATGTTCCAGTCCGTTACCAACAATGGCTGTTGCGTCGTTGCGGATTAAAAGTCTTAATGAAAACGTAATAAACATGGTTTTTTTGGTCTTAAAGCAATATAGGTATTGTTAAATGAATAAAAATATTTCAGTTCAACTCAGTAAAATATGTTTATGTATTGTATGAACGGTAAATTTAAAAGGTAGGTGCATATTTATATGGCCCATTTACGGACGGCGGCGTATTTATTGCCTTAGCAAATGGTTTGCTCACACCGTTAGTTTTTTCCTTCATCCCTTTTTCGGTTTTATCGACTTGCATCCGCTTAAAAATAGCCACAAACTTTGCCGACTACGGCACAGGGTAGACCAGAGGTGACACGAACAGCATGCTATTGCTGTATCTGTCGCACAGTAACTCGTAAACAAAGAATTTTTCATGTTTTGTTGTGGTTTTGTATTCTTATTAATTTCTGACTCACTAAAAAGAGTTGCAGAAAAATATTAATTTAAGCAATATAAATGCAAAAAGTTATATAACATTAAAAATAATATAAAATAAGAATTATTCGTGATATATAGAAGAAGTAAATTGCAATACAATTCATCATTTCTTACTTCCAAAATGCTTAATTTTGTTTTGTTTATTTTCCCTCATCCTTACATTATATTGCTATCTCTTTTACACAGTAACTCGTTGAACAAAAAAGCTGATTTGCTCCAAAACATAACCTCAAAGTTTCATCTCTGGTCTACCCTGTGACTACGGTCCTGAATTTATACTTTTCAACAAGAATACTATATGTATACTAAATTGAGACGCCGAGCGAAAAAGTACCCAACCGAAGCCGATAATTTGGTCTTAGGTTATTTCTCTGTGCCAAGTGGCATAAAATTAGCATGTTTTTTCTCTGCCTGTGAAGAAGTTCTCTCAAATAATCAAGGTGTATTTAACTAGGTGACAGCATTACGAATACAATTACAACAATATAAGAACAACAAGCATTTTTGTTTCTGTATTTCCATTGCGTATTCCAAAAACCAAACCCATAAAACAAAGAAAACAGATAATGTTAAGATTTAACCCAACTCATTAAATATAATATAACTACATAAATATAATTTTGTGAAATGAATAAGCGGTGTACGTTTTTTGTCGACGTGTTTCATGTCAATATTAATCTTGAACTTTATCAATCCAGTACCCATGTTCTGTAACTACCGCGTCGAGAAACTTTTCGATTGAAATGTGTGATATTAAACACTGTGTCTGTAATTTCTTTTGACGAGTAATAGCTATCACGTAAGCAAATTACCCCCCCCCCCAATTTACAGAAAAAGTGTGTCTGTAAAATTTTTGCGAGAAAAGATACATATAATGCCAGTTACAACATCCTGAAAACACATTTTTATTTCAATGTTAGAAAATTCAGCAAAAAAAATTTAAACTGACAATTTTTCGTACATAAAAAAAGCCATCCCTAACTGATTCGAACAAACAACTTTTAAAAAACGTATGTAAATGATATTTAGTAGCTTTAAACAGAGTAGTAGTATAGCAGATGTTTTTTTTTTCTTTCCGAAAGTACGCCACTTGTTCTCATTTATTCAGTTTTCTGTTATTTCGCTTATCAACTTTACTCTATAAATAGATAATAGAGTTTTGTTGTTATTTCACTAGCGGAATCTACATATCAAGGCAAATTCGCATAAGGTAATCTTAATTAAGTCTAATTTCACACACGACGATTTTAGTTGAGCAATTCTTTAGTTTATAGATGTTTTTTTTCAGTTTGCGGTGAGGAAAATAAAAAGGGAAAAATAATCGGCGATACTCAAATATTTCAAGCAATTCTCTTATTCCTTTTTTATTTAGTTGATTATTTGACATTTCTTTGCATTCGGCGTTTCACTTCTTGGTGTGTATATAATTTTAATTAAACACACAAATTAAAACGTTGTAATTATTTAAAAATAAAAAAGCACAAAAAATTATTTACGTGTAAAATCCATATACAGGGTGTCCTCCGGGAAGGTATACTACTTTGTTTGTTTATAAATTTTGATTAAATGAAAGAGAATGGATCTTATATTGATAAATGTTTAATTTAATGTCGGCAATTATGTATGGAATACAATATCAGATAAAGGTCCACCTCTGTTAGCCACACAAATGCGAGCCCTTTTGAGCACATTTTTCATTACATTTTCACACATTTCACGAGTTATTTCATTAATTACATCACGAATATTTTGTTTGAGTTGCTCAAGCGTTTCTGGTTTGTTTGCATAAACCTTGCTTTTCAGATACCTCCACAAAAAGAAGTCCGGAGCAGTTAAATCAGGCGACCGTGGAGGCCAATCAACATCACAATTTCTTTAAATAACTTCTTGTGGAAAGAGGTCTCGCAGTAATTCCATTGTAATCCTGGCTGCATGCGATGCCGCGCCGTCTTGTTGATACCGCATGTTAAATAAGCCCAAATCATGCAGTTGTGGCGTTAAAAAGTTTTCAATCATATCACAATATTGGAAGTAAGGTCCAATGATTCCTCCTGAACAAATTACACACCAGACTGTCACTTTTTATGGATACAAAGGTGACTGATGAATAATTTGAGGGTTTTCCTTTGCTCAGAACTGACTATTCTGTTTATCCACGTATCCATTCAAATAAAAATGTGCCTCGTCACTCATTATGATTTTTCCATGAAAATCGGGGTTGTCATGGCGGCGCAAATGGTCTTGTGGAAGAAGCTCTTGTGTCCACTGAATCTTAAATGCAAACAAATACAAATCCTTGTGCAAAATTGTGGCCAAAGTTGTTCTTTGAAGACCAAGCTCCTGAGCACGACGTCGAATTGAGGTTGATGGATTGTTTTGAACACTTTCTTGAGCAGCAGTAATGTTTTCAGCCGATCTTGAAGTACGTTGTGGTCCATGCTTGGGCCTATCACCTACAGACCCTCTTTCTTCGAAATCATTCACTACACGATAAGTAGTGCGTTTTGTTGGCACGTTGTTTCTCTCAAAAATTTTACGTAACTTTCTCATCGTCACAACAATCGATGATTGATATTGATAAGCTGTTTTACCGATTAAAACACGTTGGTTTATCAAATATTTTTCCACAATAAATTTGCCACATGTGTACTTCACGACTGCCAAATATGAACTGTCAAGACTAATGTTTAGCAAAATGGCGGCAAAACAAAGTAGTGTACCTTCCCGGCGGACACCCTGTACATACATACATATCGTCATATGATTTCAATAAAGCCCTAAGTTTCAAAAAATCAAAAACGACTTCTTGGTAGATTTCGATCCACAATATCAAAATGCATGTCCCTGGAAAATTTTATTTATGAAAATTGTACTAATTCGTCAATAAGAAATAAACTTATTGCTTAAATTTTCATATTAGAGTTTTTTGCTTGTCCTCTAAAATTTTTTCAAAGTAACTTAGGGCTTTTATGAATTCATATGACGATATGTACTATTAAAATAGGAATAAACAAGTGTAGGAAAACAAACAAAACATTTCGCAAACGTTTCTCCAAATTGTTTCGTATATGAGCAAATCCAAACCAACTACTTTTTCAATGAGAAAGTGAGCAAACAAATTTGCGAAAATTGTTGAGCAACATTGATTATTTCGTTTGAAAATTTTGACAACTGATCAGTGGCGACAATACCACGATTTATAACAAATTTATCGGTTTTATTGCCTTGAATTGAGCAACATGTGTTTCTTATAAAACAAAAAAAATGTGTTTATTTAAAAAAAATTAAAACAAATGGACAATTGGTCAATTCATCTTAAGAAACGATGTATGGTAAAACAAATCAAACAGCCTCCATTTTTCGAAATTTAACAATTCAAACTTAATTTTTAATGAAGGTTGCAGAATAATAGAAATAATAAATAATATGGGTGATCCCCAGCTATGTAGATCAACCGATTTCTTCACGCTCAATATACAAATAACTACATATTTCTAAATTTTATCAGTTTAATTCAATTTGAAGAACCACGCCATATTAGGAATATAAATTATTAGTATTCGCTTATACGAATATCTTCAGCCGATATTCGCGAATACGAATAATAAGTTTGAAATTTAAAGCCATTTCTATGGTTCGATCATATGTATGTATGTACATACATATTTAAATTAAAAATCGGCTTCTAGATTGATTACGATACACCAATTCAAAATAGGTACACGTTTTTGGAAAATTTTACATAGTAAAATTTTACTAATCCTTAAAATAAATAAACTTAAACAAAAAAAATTATATTTTATCTTAAAATAAAAAGAAAACTTAGCTTCAATAACCTAAATAATTCACTTGAATTTTTTGATGAAGGGACTTCACTTTAATAAAGGAAGGGAGAAAGTTTCACAATTCATGTGAATGCAAATATTGTCTGATATAAAATAGTACTTGATGAGTACTTTTGTTCATCGAAAGTGTACGCTGTGCCATCACACACCATACCTAAACTGAGATAGAGAAGCAGAGAACAGAACAGAGAAATATATTGAAATATATTCCATTTATACATCTCGCTTTTGTTGTTCGTTGTGAACACACATACGCATGCATATGTATGCACATATGTATGTTAAAGTAAGCGCTCATCTATTTTTGATTGTGGGTCTGGTAGCGTACAATGCAAAGATTTAACGAAACTATAGTTTAGTTGAGCGAGAATATTCAAGCATGGCGGACAGGCTACATTTAATCGCTGAAATATTTTGTCGACCGGGATTGTGGGACTTGCAAAACGAACAATACAAAACCCGATCAGGCATACAAGAATTGTGGAAAGAAGTGGCCTCTAGTATGGGACCAAATGGTACTTTTTTTATTGTCACATACATACACATAGAAGAAAAAGAAAAGTATAAAATTAATTTTTTATAGTTACAGTTGATGAATGCAAACGTAAGTGGAAAAATTTACGAGATGCTTATCGAGCGGAAATCAAACGTATCGATATACGCATTGAAAGGGACATTTTAAAATGCAAATATGATCCAAGAAATGATTATGATAGCAAGTGGGCTTATTTTGAACACATGAAATTTATTAAAGATATTAAAAAGCCACGCCGCCGCGGTAACTTGAATAAAAATCCTAACGTGTCTTGTAATGATAATTACGACGAAGACGATAATGATATAGAGGAATTTTCAGAATTTCACAATATTGAAGGTATAAAACTAGAACCAGATGTTGAAACCAACGAAAAGCCATATTCGTCGGACGAAGAAGACGACGCTAGTGATACTCAAGTGTACCTGGAAACTGAAAAAGCTGAAAAACAAAACAACAGCAGACGAAACTCATTACAATCAAGTCCTGCGATAAAAGTAAGACTTTTAGCACAAAATTTTCCTAAATCTCAAAAATCTACAGATGTCAAACCAGTACCTTCAAGTTGCAAATGTTCTAAACGATCTTACGATCAGGTGAATTTTTTAGAGGATCTCGAGAATGAGGAGCGAAGTCTTATAAAATCCGCTCGTCTAGATATATCACAATCTAATGATGTATATCATGTTGGAGATTCCGATTATAACTTTTTGGTTAGTCTTTTGCCTCAATTAAAAAAGATGAGCGAATTGCAAAACTTACAATTCCGTGCGAAAATGTCTGATTTTATGTTTACAATTATGTCGCAGTCCGTGACGAGCAATGTGGTACCTGTTGCAGATCAAAAGTGATGTTTTAAGAATTATTATTAAGTATTATGTTTACATGCATATTTTAATTTTTTTAAGTAATTGCAGTTACAAGGCTTATTTATGTATAAGACAAGCGCCCAGCTCATCATCAATGTCCAACATATTTTAGCAAAAACTTGCAATTTATTTTCCTGTTTGTTTTCTTTTCTATTATCTTTTGGCATTGAGCGCCACACAAAATTTACCGTTTGTATAAATTCGCCTTCTTGTAAGATGGCCTCATTTGGCCGCATTTCTTTACTTAATTTTTTAATGCTTTTATTCATAAACTCAAGTTGTAAAAGTATGTATTTGTATTGACCTGTCGTTTTTTTTCTGGCTCTCGATGCGTAAAAGCGTTTACTCAATACTTTTAGGGTTGTATTTTTTCACAAAAAAAATAATTACATAAATTTACTGAAGTACAAACTTAAACACCATATAATAAAAGTATATTACAATAAAAATGATTGATAACCTTTAATTTTTACTAATTACATTGTTTAATATTTTATTTAAAATTAAGGAAATAGTACAGTACAGATTGGATATAAGAAACTTTAAAAATGTCAGAAAATTGTTTCTTATACGCGGTTTTTTCTTTTAAGCAATTATTGTTTATAAGAAAGTTAAGTCTTATAAACATATAGTACATATGTACATAAATAGGTATGTAGTATATGGAAATAAAAAAACTTTTCTTATTTGTGTCCATCTCGTACACGCAAACTAAAAGCTGTATGTTCAGTTTTATCTTCGTTGGTGTTTCGGAAAAATTTTAAATTATATTCAGTGTTGCCGAAAAAAATTTCTTATATAAAATCTATTTTCATATCATTCCTCAACTTTGGTGTCTGAAAAAAGTTTCTTATATTAGGTTTTTCCTTACATACAATTTTCTTTTACAGAAAATCATTTGTATGGAAAGTATATTTAGAAAGACATGGTATTTTTGGTCTACTTTCTTATAAGGGGTTTTTTCTTACATGCGATGTTCTTATATCCGTTATCTACTGTATCGAGACAATACTTAAAGAGTATCGACATTCTCCAAATATATCATGAGCACGTTTCACAAGTTTCTTTGGTAAGAATTTTTAAAATTTCTGAGACATTTTAACCCACATAGCAAAAAAGGGTTGGTTCTCGCCGATTTGTGAAAATTTAATTTTCCCGACTTTTTATTAATTTTTTGAAAACACTTCCAAGCAACAATAAAATCTGTATAGACACCGTCAGCGGATAATAATGCTTCTGTTACATTATGAATAGAAGACATTTATATTATAGACAGCTGCCAGTGTACGGCCACCTTGTAGTCACTAATGCAAGTTTTATTTTTTTTTGCACATGAAGAGAGCAAATGTAGTAAATATTTATTCTTTCTTGTTGTGTTCTCATTTCTCTTGTATTGTCGTTAACTGCTGTTGTTGTAGAATTTAAAGTTGTAGTATGTAGTGCATTAATTTCACATACACATGCACATACATACATATAATTTTAACGTAACTAAAATTTAGTTGAGCCAGAATTATCAATCGGGATGGACAGGCTGCGTTTAATCGCTGAAGTGTACAAAAGGCCAGAATTGTGGGATATTGATTTCAGAAAAGGCAAAAAAACTTCGCTGGTCATTACCTGATATGTGGAACGAAGTTGCCTCTAATATGGGACCACATGGTAAAATATTTAAATTAATGTAATATTTTTAACTAAACTGTTAGTCAAATGTTTAAGGAAATTCAAACAGACTTTTAGGTAGCCATAATGTACTTAAGGAAAATTTACCCATTGTTGCGAATTTAAGCATTATTTGTATTTTTTGTGAGTAATTCATATTGAAAAGACTAAAAATTGCAGCAGTGTTCATTATTGAATTTTGAACAGCGTTACCATTTTATCATTTAGCTTGATCTTGATGCATTAACATTTTCAGAAAATATGCTATATTAACATAATTTGTTTGAAAAGCAATTGTAATAGTTTTGGGAGTAATATTTGTTTTACTTTTTTGTAATTTACATTAAACATGGATTAGAAAACCTTCAAGATAAAAAAACAGATTATATATTCATATGATCGAATTTCATATATTAAAAACCACTTTCTTTAAAACTACTTCAGAGTACTACTGAAAAATTATATATCAGTGTTTACATAATATTCTTAAGGTAAAATTCGGCATTAATTTAAACTTGAGCTCTAATATACAGTCCCACAGAAATAGAAGCGAAATTTGTAAAGAAACTTGCTGCTGCAGTCACAAAATACCAGAAAAATTCGATCATCTGATTAAGATGAAAAAATCTCGAGGATATTTTTCATCCGCAAACAATTTCATAATTTTACAAATAACTTTCTCTCATTTAAAACCTAAAATAAATCATGTAACCAAATCACAGTCATGTAGCCAGTTCAAAGTATTGCTATATAAAAACTGTCATAAAGGTTTAATTCAAATGACAGAAAAAACATAAATATTATTATTAACGGAAAACAATGTCCACAAAACACATAAATACTTATTTAAAAATTTATTACTAACTTAATTTTAAATGCACACACTAACCACATTATTTCCTTCTGTTTCCATTTCAGTCATTGCTTTTATAATTTCATATACAGCAAATTCTTAAATAGTTTTTCCATCAGAATTATATGAATTTTTGAAAGTAAAATTATATTGATAGTAAAATTTTTGCTCGAATTTAGAAGAAAATAAAAAATAGCACACTGAAAAACATAGATAACAAAATTGTAGCATATAATCTTGGTTGCGCATTCCATTTTTATAAATGAATTGTTTTTATGTAAAAACAGCTGATTCCGTACGGAATATGCGTTCTGTTTCGCACTTTGCTTAAGCAAATGACGGTTTGTAAAACATAACGAAAAGTTTCCTTAACCACATTATAGTTTATCCCATACATTTTATATGTAATCGCACAGTTGCTTAAGCTGGCTTAAGCTAGCTTATGCATATTATGGTTGGGCCTTAAGTCTCTGTTGATGACTGCAAAATGAAATGGCAAAATTTACGATGTACTTATTGGAAACAACTCAGGCGTATAGAAAAAAATATCGAACAAGATAAAGAGGAGGATATACATATATGATACTAAAGATGTTTATAAGAGTACGTGGGATTGTTTTGAGAACATGCATTTTCTACAAAAAAAGCGCTAGTTCCTATGATAGCTACAAAGACGATGACGATTCGCAAAATTTTTCGGAAACATATATTACAGAAAATATAAAAAATCAAATAGAAGTGTATAGGGAAAGCCGCTGTAAAGTTCAAACGGAAGATTTCTCACAAATGTCTTCAATAACAAAATTTAATTTATCAGCACAAAGTTCCTCACAAGACCATGGGGATACAGATGATGATGCAACAAGTAGCTCTTAAGATCAGATGTATTACTCAGAAGATCTCAAAATGAAACAGAATTTAATTAACTCAAAAACTTTGGACATAAAGTGTTCTGATGGTTTAGTTTATGCTCGAGATTCCGATTACAACTTCCTTGCCAGTTGTATGGCTCAGATACAAATAATGGACATATTGCAAAACATACAATTCCGTGCTAAAATGTCAGATTTAATGTTGAACATTCTGTCGCCATCCATATCCAAACATCTGAAAGACTGTTACGATCAGCTACAGTACTCGGAGAATATCAAAGAGAAGGAAAAAATATCATCAAATCTGGGATTTTAGATATAAACATTTTCCGTGGTACAGTTTATGCTGGAGAATCCGATTATCATTTTTTATTTAGTTGTCTGCCACAAATGCAAGTGATGAACAAATTGCAAAACTTACAATTCCATGCAAAAATTACAAACTTGTTGTTAAGCTTGCTATCGGAATCTGTACCCAAAAATAATACACCACATTCATCTTCGCAGAGTATAAATGAAAATTAGTTAAAGCCTTTGTACAGTTTCTAAGAACAACTTTTTCGTATCGTATTAGTAATAATTTCCAAATAAATTAATATATATGTATGTATATACAAATACTAGTACACATATGTATATGCTACACTTTACGAATGCAGTAAATTTATGAAACTTGTTTCCAATCTATTGCAACACTAAATTAAATTTTGCAGTAGTGTCAATGATTTTCATAAGGAAAATTTTGACGGAAGTAGATAATTAATGCATTTTTTAATATAAATACATACATATGCATATTTAGATAGTATAAACAAGCGTATGTACTATTTTTCATTGGCGTGTTGAATTTTGATGGGTAAGGATATTTTAATTAATTTTGCGTATAGATTTGTTTCAAGGTGTTGTTGGCTGAAGTAGTTCGCGCATTGACTACAAACCAAATGACTAAGAAGATGAGTTCGAACTCCGTTCCAAGAAAGTCATAACAACATTGATTTTTCTGATGTGGATTACAGTTGAATTGTTTAAGTGGTGGAAGCACTTAGTATTGGTGTATGCTGACGTATCTCACAGTACTTTATTTCGATGGTATTGCAGCAAAATTGTCGGCAAAGTAAAATAATTAATAAAATGAATATACAGCGTAAACAAATTAATGTGTTTCATTGAAACCAGAGGCGTTGCAACAGTGCTATAAAAAAATTAAGAAAATGCGCAATAGCAGTTGTAAAAAAAATTAGTTCAGCTTTCTCGCTCTCACCTTTCCTTTTTATATTATCCCTTTCCGAAAGCAGGTAACACATGAAAATGGTTGGCAGGCATTAATTGCCTGATTTGTTACTTTTCTTTAAAAAAACTGCAAAATATAATTTAAATAATTTTTTTACGAGATTATCGAAAGTTTCTGGAAAACACTTTCAAACAGAAATCGCAAGCAACTGTTATTACTTTTTCAAAAAGTAAACAAAATAGTTATTACATTTGAACAAATTAACAAAATGCGCAATAGCAAATTTTTAACATAATTAATTAAGTTTTCTTATTTATCGCCATCTGTCCTCGCTGCACTATCCCGTTCTCAAAGAAGGTAAGACATCAAATGGTTCATACAAAATATGCTTCTAAATAGTTGCGGGATTTAAATAGTAGTCATATAATCATGTTTTAAAATAACACGAAAAAATATGATGAGGAAGAACAAGCAGAGTAATTTCTCTCAAATTTCTACTGTGTGGATATAACAAAACAATAAACGTAGTTCAAAATTTTATTATTTTATGTCTGAACCACAATATCATTTTTTTTAACTATTGTACAATATTATGACAATATGACTTAATAGGACACCGTTTGAATACCCCAAGTGTATAAAGTTTTCCAAAAGAAATTTCTAAGAACAAAAAATGTTCAGACTATTCGCGCACAAAAAACTTCAATACTCGTACCTTAAGAAGTTTACTTCATTTAATTGTTAAGGAATATAACAAAAAAACATAATACCCCTAAAATTAAAATAATTGAAATTCCTCCTAAAACCACCAATATGGCAGCTCTAGTTTGCAGTTTTTAAAATAGAGCTCACTCACATGCTCTCTCTCTCAAAATAAATTAAAAAACAGGTTGAACAGTTGCTCACTTTCGTTAAAATTTTGCAAGTGTTGGTATATAGATATGCCTAATTGGAAGTACATATGGGTGTGCATCGTCATCTTTCGTTTTCGCTTCGCTTTGTCTCTTTTCGTTTATTTATTTCGTCTTTTATCTACAGACAGCTAGTCAAGTATGTGCATACATATATATGTATGCACCATTTCCATGTTTGTTTTTGAAAGGTAATCCAACGAAATGTGTTTAGTTCAGCGAAAAATGTCAAACGCAGTGGATGTACGTCGTTTAATCGCCGAAGTACACAAAAGACCTGGTTTATGGGATTTTCGCCATGAGGATTATAAGGGCCGCAGCTGTGTACCCAGATTGTGGCACGAAGTTGCTCAAAATGTTGGAATTGATGGTAAGGTTTTGTTATTTATTTTCTTTAAATTAGCAAAAAATTATAATTCAAACACACTCATGTATTAGTAGTAGTTGCATACATACATACATACATATCCATAAATACTATTTCATAAGCCATTTACACATTTTCTCTCATTTTCTTTCTACACCATTTATTTGCTGTACGCGTCTGTTGATATGTACAGTTGTGCAGTGCAAACGTAAATGGAAAAATCTGCGAGATGCTTATCGTGCGGAAGTGAAACGTTCGGCAATTCGCAGAGAGAGAGATAAATTGTTGGGTGTATACCTTCCCAATAACAACTACAATAGCAAGTGGATATATTTTCCATCTTTAACTTTTATCAGCGAAAGCAAGCAACATTTTAGTTACTCGATTGAGAATGAAAGCACCAGCTCGAATTCAAATGACAACAATCATTATGATGATGTATATAATGACAGCATGTATGACGAAAATGCTCATAAAGTCGGTAATATCAAATTGGAACCGACTCATGATTTGAACAACGATCTCAATTTGGTTGGTGACGATGACGAGACTGCCAATGATAAGCTTTTTGAAGAATTTCAAAACATAGCTACACCACAAGCGGCTAGACGCTTATCGGCCACATTTTTAATGAACAATACTTTTGAACAACATTTTAGTCCACAACAAGTAGATGTCCATCCCTCTACTTCAAATGCTCACAAGTGTCAATGCCCAGAACGTGACAATGAAAAAGTTCACTTTTTGCAGGATTTGTGTAGAGAGGAAAAGAAACTAATGAAATCTACTAGACAAGATATTACTCGTTCTAATAAATTAGATCATATTGGCGATTCTGACTACAATTTTTTGGTTAGCTTTTTGCCACAGATGAAGAAAATGACTGAAATGCAAAATTTAAAATTTCGTGCTAAAATGTGCGACACAGTATTAAATATTTTGACACCAACGGTTATTGAAAATACCCAAAATAATAGTCCTAGGCAGCCGTGTACAACACATGAGGCTGTCAATGACAAGGAGTTAATAAATATCGTTCATTCTACTAGTTAATTTAATATAAGCATAAACTTAAAAAGTTTTTAGATTTAAGATAATAGAAATAAATTTAGAAATAAGATAAATACGCACAACTATTTCTAACGTTTTCCTAAATTACGGGGTTCCGACAGGAGTCTGCTAGAGGAGATAAGAAATATATGTATGTACGTGTGTCAGCTTTCTCAAAAGCCATATCGGAAGTTGTATTTTGGTGCAGCATATCGTTATATGAATCTATGTATTCTGAACATCTGAGATGTAGGGTAAGCTCAACAACTTCGCCCATTGGGTGACAATAAAAGTATTTAACAAGACAAACCTAAAAATAAAATTTTATTTAAAGTCTTTCAATTCAAAAATTTTAATTATTTATACTTAATAGAAACTTTTCAAGAATATGGTTTAAGATCTACTCATGATTTGGCATAAGCACCAATGAAATTCATGTACATACATACATATGTATGTACATACATAAATATGTGCATTAGGGGTATAACTTATTCCCATTCTTTGCAAATATCTAAATGGCCCTGCATAGTCGAATAGTCCATTGGAAACTATTAATTTTTCGCGGTTTTCAAAAAAGGTCACCCACAAAACGCGGTAAAGTTGGAAAATTATGAAAAAAAAATTTATTTGTACTTATACATTTAGCCAAAAACTCACAGTTTTTTTTATGAAATTTAGTTATTAAGAAACTTTTTAACTTTTTTTCCATTTATTAATAAAATATTAAAAAAATTTTAAGTAAATTTTTTCCTTTAGTGATTTTAGAAAATCGCTTTTGCGGTTTTTATTTTCAAACGACCCAAAAAATTGTTTTCGTAAATAAAACAATATTTGCTATCGCGTAGTGCTAGGGCCAAAATTTGGTTATACACCTAATAGACTAGCTCTAGCCACAATAAATAAAACTTTTTTAGAACGGTAAGTGTTTCAGTTATGCATTAAATATATAGAAAACTGCATGCTACCGACTACAATACATCAAAATTAGAATACACACGTTTACATGAGGATGTTTATTTTGAAGCCATCACACTACCGTCGCTGTCGCAAGGTTGGGCATCTTTATAACGACAATGGGGAGTTCAGGAAAAATAAATGAGAGCTTATAAATATCATAAATGCATTAAATAATTTTAATAAATAAGTTGATTTGTTTTTACATTTTCGAGTGATCTATGTGAGTACATTTGGAATACATAATTTTATTTTTGTAACAGTGAAATATTTAAAAGTTCCATCCCTGAAATACAACAAACAGATTTTACTGTCGATTTCATTATAATTAAGTGGCTGACTACACGGCCACTTAATGCAGTCAACGGCATTTGGAGTTATATATATAGCTGCAGTCTTGAATTAGGGACATATAAAAATATTTACAATAAACAGAGATTAAATTAAAAAATTTTTGTTTATGAAATCAACAAATATGCACATTTACATAGAAAAGTATGTGTGCTTATGTATTTTTGATAGGCAGAGAAAGGTTGTGTATTTATTTAACTAAAAATGTGTTATAAACAAGTAAATTTTTTTTAAAACTAGAAGAAAAAGTCAAAATTTTAATCGCTCTTCAATAAGACAATATGGTGTTGCGAAGTCAACAGTGAGTATCATTAAACATGAAAAAGTAGAAAATATTAGGTGTCAATAATACCTTTTTGTCTGTACATATGTATGTACATACGTAGGTACATAAGTAATTTAAGTTAATTTTTATTTATAATATGAGGTTGTATGCACATTATCAATCAGAATCGTTACGAAGATGATGCAACTGAATGCCGTGAAATTTAATTGAAGTAGAAAACTGATGTTGACTCTGTAACGAAAGTGCCTGCCAGCAGAATTGACGCAAATGAGATACCTGTTAGAAATATTTAATTAAGCATTATAATGGGCTCAGAATGCTCAGATCAAAATGACGTGAATGCTCTTCGGCCGTTAGATAAGAAAACTGTGTTACAAGTTTTAAAAAAGAAAAAGCAACAGAAACATAGCGTCTTTTTCCACATTTGCTGCAACATCGTCATAAGTCAAAAAATTGGATTTTTGAATTAATAATGAAAAAAAATTTATCTTGTGTAAAAAATTCATAAAAAAATCTTGTATGCTCACCTCTTGCGAGACGAATATTATTTTAATTTTCCTTTTTGGTAAAAATACTCGTAGGGAACTGTTGTCGACAGCGAGTGGAGAACAGCTTATTTTTTGGTGTTGCCTTGCTGTGACGTTGTCAAATAATTATGGAATAAGGGATATAAATTTTGTTGAAATTTTAATGAAGAAGCTAATATTATTATAAAAGAAAGTTTGATATATTTTGTGTCTGGTTAAAAATACAACATGAACTTGTGCTTTTTAATTCGGCATTCGAAAAGGTGAACAGACTACGAAAGTAAACACTGCCTGTTCCAATTGGTATACGTTTTAGAGAGTGCACTGTTAGTACCATTTTTTCCATTAATTTAAATATTGGGGGTACTCGCGATTGTTAATGCAACGATGGAAATATATAAAAAAAAACTGCATCGTATTTATCAATAGAATAACAAAATTACGTGCTTGCAATTTACTTAATTTGTACTTAAAAAAAAGTCGTTATAAGTTGCTGTCTGCATTTGGTTGGTTGCAAATAAAAATAAACAAAAATTTCTGGCTGCTATTTTGTTATTAGTAGATACGGAAAACTATACATTTATTTAGTTATTTTAAACTAATTATTTTAAGTGAATTTAAATGTAAATAAGCAAGTGATCAGTGCTGTCAGATAATTTTGGTAGTAAAATACCTGCTTTAAGCCGAAATACTTCAGATTTAAAAACACGCTCTATTCCAAGCTTTACTAAAGCTTGTAAATATATACTTATTTTTAGGACAAGAGCGGCAAATAATCAGCCCAACTACAGGTGTCGTAGACGTGAAGAAACCAATGAAATATGGTAACAATGAACTAAATCTGCCGTAGCTGAAACAGCAAATGGTTTTTCCGCAGCTGCATAGAATTATTCGATCCAACGCATCATTATATTTGTATAAAAAATAGCTTATTTACCCTTTAAACAAAATTAATTGGAAAACAAAAATTATTTATTCTATTAGCTCAGTAACATAGCAAAACTCCAAGAACCATCCGATATTTTTCCAATTCCTAATATTTTATTTCTTCCGTTCTTATTGTAGTTTTTTTAAGCTTTATAATTCTTTTTTAATTTTTTCATTCACTGAGCACTGGCAGTTCAACGTGAACTTCGCGATACCAATGTTCATGTGTAGAGGCATTGAAATTTCATTTTATTCACGATAGACAGTTACGCTGGTGTTGTTGGCTTTAGCTTTCAAATGGCTACTCCCATGGGGAATATTTGTCCCAGGGAATATTTGAAAGACAAAGGATATAAAAATATAACTGGTGTCGAATAGCCAGGATTCCCCAAGGGCCTTAATGACTTTTGAAATATAGTCAGGGGTAGTCATGAACTCTGCGGCATCTCTGACAATCTCTGGGTTGAGCCACAGTTTTATCGCTATTGTGGAGCTCTGACAACTTAAACGTTGTGTTACTTTATCTCGCTGTACATCCCTAAACGCTACTGTTTCTCCAAAACAGCAATAATGCTACGTAGGGGATGGTTTACCAAGCGAGCACTGGCTTCAAATTCTTAACTGAAAACAATGCAGACTGCAGACCACAGAATATTCTGCCTTGGAGTCTCGTTGGACCAGGGAGAGGGGGAAAGGATTGTCACCTCCTCGCAACCGATAAAAATATATGTTGCGTCTATGGATCCACGTCAGGGTGGGACAAACTTCTTTTGGGCTCTATGCTGAGATCAAGAAATATACAAGATTTCTCACTGGTAAAGGTTGTAGAGCATATTCTACGGCCAGTAGTACGTAAAGTCTTATGACGTAATAAAATAGAAATTTTTCCGTGAGAGATATTTTAATTATAAAAATTTTCTAAAGCTGTGAAAATATTCAAAAATTGACCACAAAGGTGTTGTACTCGTACCGGCTTTCGACATTTGTAATCTGTGAACAACAGATCGTGATGGCAAAACAAACCTAAAACAAAATTTTATTTAATGCATCGGCAATCTTTCAGGAAAAACCCATTTTACAAACATTTAAAACAGATGCATACATACATATAGTATGTACGAGTATGTATGTATATTTTATGATTGAAATTCCTTAAAAGCCATCGGAGGTTTCCAACAAAAATCCCAGAAAATATTTCTCTAAAGGAAAATAATTCTTTGAAATTAATAGGGAATGTCTTGCTTTATTATAAGTGACGGCTTAACAAAGCGACAACGAAGAACATTAACAAAATTATGTGAATTTTTACACCTGAACGATAAAGAATGCAACAAACAATGAAGATGCATGTGGCAAGATGCACTTGTGCAAATACCCACACTAACACTAAAAGACAAGACAAAAAAAAGGTGGATTAAAAAAATACAATACAAAAATTAAGAAAACAACAAATATATTCATTTAAAAAGGTGAACATGACGATAATGACGAAAGATGGATGATTAAGAAGCCTCATCAACAATGTGTTAAAAGATGTTAAATTTGCATTTTAGCCCACAAACAGCAAAAAAAAGAACGAACTATTATTGTACGCCGGGAAGAATATTAGGCAAAGCTCATGATACGGATATTTTTTTATTTCATTTAGTGCTGTCTGTCGTCTCTATTTATGTTATTGTTGATATAAGTATGTAGTATCTTAAGCAAACCGTAAAACTTAACTGAATGAATGCCACGCTAGTCAGCCGGCTTAGACACGTTATGGCACGATGGGTTGGGAATTTATAGGAATTTAACGTGGCATTAAAGATAAAACAAAGTTCAGTTATGGTTGACTTAAGGCATGCGAAACATTATTAACACTTTTATGGTGATTTAATGATTTTTCGTTTTTATTGTATTCTTCTATTAGGTTTTCACAGAGGCACAGGTACTCTTTGGAATTGAGATTTGCCGCCATACGCATACACTGCAAAAAAAATTCTAGTTAACATGCCAGAAATTTGGTAATTTAAAAGAATGTAAAATAGGTTCAATCAGTTTATCTACATATGTTATTAATAGGCAAACAGGTTTTTTTTAGATCCCTTTTACGGCCGTAATACTGAACTGATTTCGGAAAGATTTATATGTTTTTAAACGGGTTTTTACATAGATGTGCACAATCTTAATTTTATTTAAAACGGTTCGATATTTAGAAAGCCAAAAGCGTTTAAAGTTGCTATTCACACATGCACACTTATTACACATGCACGTATCAGCTTCAACTCGAAAAATAAGCAAAGTTTGCATTTGTGTATGTCCAATTTGCTTTTGCATAGAAATGAGACAGAGTTTTAATTTGTTTAATTAGAATGTTTTTTTGTCTCTGTATTTTATCGTATGTATTTATGTAAATGTTTAATATTAATTTCTAGAAGGCGGTAGATTAAGTCGACTGCTGGATACACTAGTATTACTTTAATATTTCCGCAACGGCTTTCTTCCATCTACAGAAAGAAATGCAAAAAAAATTTATATTAATTCTTGCAAAAAAGAACAAAAAAACAGAGAGAGAGGCGGATGGAGTAATGGACATCAAGGCCAAAAAAAATTAATAATCGGTTTATATGAAAATAGTGAAGTTCTGAGGAAAAACCGAAAAAATTTAATACAATCGAATTGGTACCCATTTATTTTTTTTCAATTCGGGTAAAAACTAACGTTTACTAAAACAATAGTTTTTATAATTTTAAATGTTTTTACCTAAAATTTTTTCTCAGTTTAAGTTAGCACACACCGATTCGCTCGTAGCGCTGTACGTGTTTATTTTATGTGAATACTTTAGCACCAAATCTAGGATTAGCGTAAAAGTGTGAAATAACACACGTTATTTTATGTTTTGTACAAAGTTCCGCTTCAAATTACAAACCTGTACAAAAATACCCACAACTATTTGCAGTTCAACATGTTGCAGCATTCAACAGAACACAATTTTTAATCTTCATACCTACAGTATGAAAAAAGAAGGCGAACAAGCAGCATACAACATGCTGTGCATTTATGAAACTACACGTACAGTGCACAAAATATCGTGCCACTTGTATGCACACTTGCACTAGTTTGTGAGGAACGTCATGCAAGTGTTTCTCATTTAAACAGGATGTCATAAAATAGTATTTGACCAGCAGAAACCCATAAAAATATAGTAAAGACATACATGCATGCATCTTAAAAGTTTCAAAAAAATATAGTCTAGTGCAAAAGAAAAAACTTAAATTATGCACGTGCGTAACGAAATTAATTAAAATGGATTTCCCGTGTTAAATATTGGATGGGTGAAAAAATTACTATTTTCGATCTTAAGTCGATTTCATCCATCCACAGTAATTTCACTAAACGAATATCGTCTTTTACTTCGAAATCATCACTGGTTTGCTGTAAAATTGCAAAACTTGCTGGAAATATTCCTCTTAAATGTTTAATAATGAAATTGCATCAATGTTTTCTTAAAAAGATCATAATGTCATCAGATGACAAAATAGAGATAGAAGATCTTTTCCATACTTTTATTACTATAAAGTAAAAGTTTACTAATTGTTCTGCGAAAGGTTGAGTTGAGCAATTAACACGGATCAACTTGCATTGGAACAATATTCGGTTACAAAAATGTTTCCGAATATAAAGAAATAATTTAAGATCCATTGCGAAAAGGTAACACAGTACAAGATTTTTCAGCTCATTGATTTGGGACTCAATTCTGAGAATTGCACGTGAAATTAGCCCAAAAAATAAGAATTTCTAGATCATTCGTTTTGTCAATTTGGCTGCATTAATAATTAATAATTACATTTTAAAACCAGAAGAACATTGAATACTTCAATATGGAAAATAACAAGTATACGTATAGTATACCGAGATATAACCGTGTTAAAATATAAGTAATAAAAATCCACCTTGAGCAAAAAAATTCGTATGCCCATTAAATTATTACTGCAGCCTACTAGACAAAACGAATGATGCAGAAGTTCTTGTTTTTGAGTCCCAAAATCATCTGTTGTACTATGTAAGGAAAGAATTTAATTTTATCTTAGCGTCAAATATTAAAAAAAAAAACATTTTTTTAAGATCACAGCATTACAGCATCCAATTGTTCTTCGCTGCGAAAGAACGTTTTTTTCGTTGATTTTAAATAGGGAATTTAATTTTGTTGTGCCAGATGACTTAGCGCAAAGTAAATGATTGATCTTCCTTCGATATTTTCACTGCTGTGCAGAATTTATACTTTGTTTGCTGGCCTCTCAATTCGCGACATTTATTTCACATTTGCCTTCAACGCACAATTTATAAGGATATTCCGTAAAGGGTTATAACCTTTTTACTTTTATTAAAAATTTATGCTTTGATAATTATTTGTTTGCAAAAAGAATCGCAGGAAAGAAATCATATTAAAGTACTGCAATGATATTAACATAGTTAAGCATATTAAAGGACAACGGCTGCAGTGTCTACGGTATGTAATACGTATGGATGGGAATGCTACGGCGAAGAAATCATTTGAAGGAAGACGTCTTAACAATAAAAAAAAAATTAACTTGAAGTCAACACTAAACTCAAAACTTTAACTTTGGTTAAGGGCATTTCACACTATCATACAAGTCTTAAAATGTTCATTGGATTTTGTGTGAAAAAATCTAACGAGATCTGTTGCGACTGTCAAAAAATCTAACGTACCATTACAATTTGTTTTCACACTATCAGATCTGAAGTAAAATGAAAAATATGAGTAAAAAATAAGCGGCGGCTGAGCAGTTTCATGTAGCCGGCGAATGTGCCGGCCTTTTAAAATGTTTAGCAGTTAAAGTATACATATACTATATATCACGGTACAACATTAAATAACACAAAATTTCATTAATTTTGAGACATGGTGTGTGGTACACATTCCAAATTTTGAGCCTGTGTATAACAATAAAAAAAAATCACAGACGACACGCTATCGGCGGCAAAACAATCGACTGTTCAATTTGGTTTTATGAAAATTCAATCCTGATCAAATGAAAAATCTTAGTGTTTAGAAAAATTTCTATAAATCGCAAAGTTTTATGCTATGTCAAATTTATTATCGTATTATTTGTCATTTTAATAACATTTTGCTTTCACACTATCCCACTTGCACGTATTCTTACAGTTTTTGACAAGTCTTAATACAAAGTATTATAGTGTGAAAGGCCCTTTAGTGAAAATTCATTAACACGAAGCTCTGTGACGATTTAACTTTCAAATAAAATTAACTGAAATATTTTCTGAGTTAAAATTTTTAACTTGAAAAAATTATGACATTTAAAATAAATTATTTTTTGTTTATTTCAAAAATATTTTTCATAAATTCTTAAAAAAAAATTGTGATTTAAGCTTTACCATCTGAAAAATGCACATCTTTTTGCAGAAATCGTGCTCAGATGTCCTTGGATGATGGTGTTATATTCTTTTTTCGCATTTCCCAAAGATAAGTTCCTGGTGTGATTCACAATAGTTGAGAACTCTAAGTTAACTAAATTTTCTTTTATTGTTAATGAAAATTTTTAACTTCCAATTATAATTTAAGTTTAGACAAACTGAAACTTTCAAATTAAATAAGCATAATTGAACTTTGTGTTAATGGGAGGGTAGAAGGGGAAGGCCCAAACTCCTGTGGAAGGATCAAGCTGAAGAAGATCTTGCAAAACTTGGTGGTAGAAACTGGAGGGGAAGCGCATTAGATCGACGCGTATGGAAAACTATTTTGAATCAGCCTAAATGGTTGCTTGTAGCCATCTAAAAGGTAGAAGAATGATACTTTTCTCATCTTTTAAAATTCTTTACTGCTTTGGTTTTGTTTGTTTTTAATATATGTAAATATTTTCATATTTTTCGTTATATCGAGTATACAATTTAATTAACGTTCGCTACATAAGGTAACTAACATAAAAAAGTGTGCTGCTCGTCCGAGCTTTGTCTGCACCTAATTTTTACTATAATTCGCGCTCACAAAACAAATAAAAATAATGCACATTCATGCACGGACTCACGAAATACTCATGAGACAATATAAGTTAAAATAAACATTTCTCTGGCCCAATATTTTCAACATCAGTACATTGATACGTGATAAATATAAATATCGTTACTATTGAAGAGCGAAATTATTTCGTAATAATTTTTTCACGTTTGAGCTAAAAATTGGCCACGTTCAATATGTTTGCGCTATTTTTGAAGATTTCCTTGGAGGTTGCAATTTTATGTGACAATTTCTTAATTGTCTTTTTTTATTAATTGCTTGCAATATTGGCAGACAGAAGAAACAATATGCTCAATTAAATTAAGCGAATAAAATATTAAGAAAATGACATCATACAGCAGGAGCAGGTGAAAGGTAACCAAAGTAAACAAAATGCAATTTAAGAGGTCCTGCTAAGTTATACACAGAACGCTATTCTTTGTGTAGCGTTTGTGATTTATACAATAATTTCAGTCCATTCAATAAATATAATTGAATCTGATTTATTTTGCAGTTTTTTTAAAGTGTGACCAGCATATTGTCTTTTGACGCGTGATTGTAGTTTCAGCGTGTGCACATTATTAAATCTCCAGTTCCACAAAGTTTTTTAGATTTCTCTTTTTTTTTACACGCCCTGAAATTTGTAAAGTTCATTAGGTCTAAATAGAAAATGTATATTGTGCTGAATGAAACCTTAGTCGTGTTAATGTTTGAAACCATTAAAATCTGAAACTATACGACGATGGATATGTTGGGTTTATCGGTTTGTTTGGAATGTATTTTTTAGAATTTTTCTTTATCATAATTTCTGCTTGCACTATAGTTTTTGCAATGGGCTGGAAAAGTGAATCTATCAGCCAGTTCATAGAATTTGCTACGAATTACATTCCTATTCCAATCATAAAAAGGTTTATAAAAACGCAACGTAATTTATTTTTACGAAAATTGTTTATTTCCGTTCGAAATTATATCTTAAAGGATCGTATATTACCCCCCGTCTAGACTGACAATATGTGTTCAATAAAGCAATAACGCCGGCAGAATTACGGAACAATATTATTTATGTCATTGATTATTGCTTTGCTATGGGAAATCTTAATTATGTTAACACGCAATACACACAATTTCAAATAGAAAGGTTCACGAAAAAAGAAGAAAATCTGAAAGACTTTAAAAATTTTCATCTGAAAAACTCATCCTGAAATAAGCAATTTCTAATTTTTATGTATATTATTAAAGATTTTCTTTTTATTTTGCCTTTCTTACATCTTTCAATAATTTATTTAATTCTTTTGCACAAAATTTCTTCTTTTTCTTGTTTTATGGCGCGCGTCTTTTCTTTGGAAATGTCAAAAGTCTATCATTTCTATTTTTGTAGTCATTCCATTTGCGAATTTGAATTTAGAAAACTAAAAACCGCATATTTATTTAAAAAAATAAGTAAGGGAGTGGACAACTGAAAAAATATATAAAATTATAAACTTATTTCAACAATTCTTATGTCTTATGGGACAACCGAAGTATATAAAATTTACTTCATTTTTATTTTACGATTATCGCTTACGAAATTTCTACTAACATTAAATGGTTACTAAAAAAATAATTAATTATTTCTATGATTATAATAAAAGATTATATAATTCAACAATAATATATAAATATTTAATAAAATTTATCATTCTAATTGTGCCACGATGTTTTATTACAAAAAGTTTCGCCCATTGAGGGCCTAGCCAGCCCAACCACTAACTAGTGCTGGCAAAGTATTGAGTAGTGGGTACCGAGTATCGAGTATTTCCTTTTTTTTTGGTTACTTAATACTCAAAAGTAGTTACTCGATACTTTCAGAGTTGTATTTTTAAGCAAGTTGAGTGGCTAAAATAGTGGATAAAAATACAGCACTGTATAAAAAGACAACTACGAGTAGGTGTAAGATTCTTTAATATTATAAATAAATATTTTTTTTTTGAGAACAATTAAATTATTTCTTAAGTTGTTGTTAACGTTAAATTAAAAGTTAGCTTTACATTTATTTTTTGTTTAATAATAAAAGACATAGAAAACCAATAATAGCTGGAGATCTATATTTAATTTTTGAAGAAACTACTTCAATTTGCAGATAAAAACTATGCGTTACAAATTCAAAAAATCCGTTAAAAGTATCGAGTAGTATTGAGCACCCGAATAAAAAGTATTGAATATTATTGAGCAATGAAAAGTAGTAGAATTTGCCAGCACAACCACAAACACATCTCGCTTTGAAAATTTTGAATTTGTAAGGAAACAATTTTACGTTTTTTCCACCTAAAAGCCATCAGCAATCGAACTGTCAAAACTCTGCCGACGTTTTTCCTTGTTCTGAGCAATGAAATTACTACGTGAAGACCCACTGTAACATAATTTTGACATTTGCTGCAATATATGTTAGTGAATTTATTGCCAGTCAAGATGATGGGGGTTAAACAAGTACAAGATGGAGACGAAAATATTTTAATTGAAAAAAGCTTAAATTAAGGATTTTTAATTAAAATTTTTGAACTTCTAATTTCGTTTTTGAGCAGGATATTTACAATTTGTTTTGTTTCAAGCACAAACGGTTTTAGTGGACACAATTAGATAAGATAACTTTGTGGAGTGCAATTCTGTAATTCATAAGATAATTGGCTAATTCACAAAGTGTTCTATTGCGTTATATTTGTAGTATTGGGTAAAATTTTAAGACTGTCATGAAAATATTTTTGATATTTTTCATATAAAAATATGACATGTATATGACAATAATATTTTGTTATCTATGTAAAGGGTCCGCCAGATAACTTTTTTTTTTGAAAATGCTATAAAAAAAACTACTGAATATTTTCCCAAATTTCTTTTTTTATTTGAAAGTACAATCCTTCCGGTTAATAATGAAAAATATTTTCATTCAAATGGCTGCCTCGGCTGGCCATGCAGTAGCCTACACGATCGGTCCAATTTTTAAGCACATTATTGATTGTGTGCAGCTGTATTTCACCAATGGCTTCACGAATATTGTCCTTTAAAGCGTCAATTGTCTTTGGCTTGTCGGCGCAACACTTATCTTTGACGGCACCCCACAAATAATAGTCCAACGGTGTCAAATCGCAGCTCCGAGGTGGCCAAACGACATCAGCTCTGCGGCTGATAATGCGATCTTCGAAAACAGGGCGCAAAACATAGAGTGTAGCTTCGGCTGTGTGGCACGTAGCGCCGTCCTGTTGAAACCAAATGTTGCCAATATCCTCCTCTTAAATTTTTGTGAACAAAAAGTACTTTATTACTTATTTGTGAACTGGCTAAATGTATTACAATAACAAAAAATATGTACATACTACTGCACATAACAATTAGCTGGTTTTAGTAAGAATGTAATGCCGAGCCAATTCGTGTTGGATTTTACGAGGGTATTTTGATAATTCCTTGACTTTTTATATGTCTAAAGCACCAAAGTTAAATCCACCACTGGTTCCGTTAATTGTAATCTAAGAATTTTGGAGATGCAGCGTCTATTAGCCATAGAAATTGCACAACATCGTTAACCCATTAGTGCATAAGGTCCCTTTAAAGGGACGGTCAGCTTTTGCTCTCTTACTCTACCATTTTGCAATACAGATCTCATGTAAGTTGATGGTATAGTTGTTGACATTACACCAAACCAGTTTGTGATTGATTGCAGTGCAGTAAACTATAAATTGTGTGATTTTTTTGCGAAATATGGAACAACTAAAAAAAAATATCAGAACACGTGGGAGGTAAGTAAATGTGAATAACAAATTAATACAGGTGAAATTATTTAACAATTTTAAATGCAATAATCTTAAATTTATTGTAATAAACAAATTTAAGTTGTTGTAAGTGATAAAAATATTGTAATTTGTGAATAATACCGTTATTTATCCAACGTCCCTTATAAGGGACGCTATGCAGACAGGACAGTTAACAATAATATTTTATTACAACAATAATATTTTATTACAGACTAACAGTAGCTGAAATACTGGAAGAGATCGAAGCTTTTGATGGTCAGTTGCAAGAACTTGACATTTTTGCAATCCCACCATTGGAGGAAAATGAGACCGACCAGGATTCGGACGGTAGTGATGACGAACACGAGGCGAACTTGGATCATCTCGGCCCGAAATTATTGACTGCGGAAGGCGAGATCCAAGACGAATTCGATGACTGGAGTGACAGTGACGATGAGACACTGGCTAAATACAGAAAAACCGTCAGTTCGAGTGTGCGTGCGGGAAATGCCTTGCGTTGTAAGATGGAAAGATAATAATGTGGTGACCATTGGCTCCAACTTTGATACCAACGATATCGGGACGTGCAAGCGCTACGCGAGAGGGCAAGGTGCGATACAGATACCACAGCCGAAACTTCTTCAGCGCTATAATCAAGGACTGGTAGGCGTTGATAAAATGGACCAGATGGTGGCTGTGTACCGGTCTAGAATTAGACAGCGTAAGTGGTGGTGGCCCATATTTGCATATTTGTTGGACGCATCGATCGTAAACGCATGGAAACTTATGCGGAAAGTTCATCCGAACGACCCAAATTGTGACACTCTGCTAATTTTTCGCAGGTACATAGCCATTTCGTATCTAGAGAGATACGGAATGCCGTCCTCAAGAGGATCGAGTAGAACCAGCATCAACCATGATGCGCACTACGATGGAAAAACCCATATGATTGAGTACTCGAATACGGATAAGAGATGTGCCTATTGCGGAAATAAGTCTAACTTTTTATATACTAAGTGCGAGAAAGGGCTTCATCCGAAAGAATGCTTCAAGCAATATCACACTTCAAATGCCCATACTGCATAGTGTCCCTTATAAGGGACGGTCCCCAAAACCCCCAAAACACGTTTTTTTTAATAAATCGAATTAAAACTACTTTATTAGACTTATTTCAATGCATAATGAGTAAAAAAAAAGGTAAGTATAGCGTCAGGGAACTTCATGCACTAATGGGTTAATTTAAAAAAAAATTGAATAAAGGGAATTTCGTTTTCTGAGTAAACATTATTTTTACGGTAAAGCACCATCACCCCCCCATTGATAAATACTATGGGGATTCTGCACCATTAAACTCAATGGTTAAAAAGTTGATTACTGAGTTTGGATGCAATCGTACCTCCCAAAAGAGGTCGTCACGCAAGAAATAGTTGGTATTGGATGATCGGAGAATGGAAGCATCTCAACTCATCGATTGAATCATATTTTGCACGAATATTTGGATATGAAAAAGCTATTCATTCGATGAGTGCCGCGATTGCTTATAATTGACTATAAATAGGTGCACACTTGTATAGTCACTATGGCAAAAAATCCATGAGCTACAAAAGGCTACGACATTCAGATCAAGCCTATATGTGACTATTTCCTATTTCGAAATCTGAAGAAATTAATAGATGATAAGAGATTTGGATCGAACGAAGAGGTTATCATTGAAACAAACGCCTTTTTTGAGGGTCTCGAGAAATCTTATTATTTAGAGGGAATAAAAAAACTAGAAAGGTGATGGACTGAATTTATCGAGCTTAAAGGGGAATATGTTGAGAAATAAAACGCTTTTTTGCAGAACAAAATTTAATTGATTCAGGAAGTCACTTTTTTCAATTCCAGTTAGGAATAGGATCTACAACGAAAACTTGGGATTTGATCATGCGAAAACGTGTAGAATGGAGACGAAATAGGAGTAACTTCAGTTATTACAAGGCTGTCGAGAATATGCGAAAATAGGCTAAGGAGAGAGAGAGAGAGAGAACATGACTCCGAACATCGACGAGATAGTCAACAGATTTAATTTTGGCAGCTCTGCCAGCAAAAAGGATGGAAACGAAAAAGTAGATGAACTCACAAGAGATGGATTAGCAATGACGTTTTGAGGATTTGAACCAGGAATCCCACTGGGAATGGAATGGATGGAGCTATTTCTTACAGTGGTGAAGCCCCTTATAGGAAAAGAGGTGATAGGAGTTGTCTAGTTATACGCCAACTTAAACGGCAAACAAGAAGGTACTGTACAGGACATCGAAGAATGTACTTGGATATAATCGAAATAACCTAAGCTGGTTGACTTTCTTTAAAGACTGGACACGGAAACTTTGAATATCATTTACCAGAGATGAAAATCGAGGAAGATGATAAAGCCTGAAGAAATCTGCGACGGTAGAACACGTTGTGTGTAAAGGAATACACTCAGAAATACAAACTGCCGCACTTTAAATGTAAGGACCTCAGCCAATATACGCCACACATGTTGCAACCGTAATCGCAAATTGAGAAGGTTGTGCACGATATTGTAGCATTTCTGTGCTGGTTATATGAAGTTCTATGTTTTGTAAACGAAAAATCATTTGAGTTTTGATTTTTTGATAAATTGTCGCAATTCAGTCGCAACGTTAATGAGGAAGTCGCACAACGTTATTGTATTTTGTGTCCATTTTTGTAGTGGCCACATAGCAGAAAGAATTGTGTGGGAGTTTTATTTGACATCTTCGCTCAAAATGATGTCTTTGCAAAATTTAGTTGGGTATAGAAAACTGTACAGTCTATGGGAAAACGCCCAACTTGGTTACTGACCGCATTGTACAGCTGCAGCCTGTATGGTTTGCATTGATATAATGTGAGGAGTGATGAGAATTGTGGTCGATGAATATCAGTCGAGAGCCAGAAGTGCAGTTTTCAAACTCGAATGACTTTTGCACTTCGAAAAAGTGAAGCTGTATCTTTTTTTTTGAATTACAGAAGGCATTAAAAGGGAAGTTTACATATCATGGAGGTTCCAGCGCATGTTGTAGTGTACACTTTAAATCTTTTAAACCGAAATTGTTTTAAATCTAACACATTTCTTTACGCGGTTTTGATCTTTTTATTAAAAAAAAATAGTATTATCGTTGTAGCTGTTAATGCATATTTTTCCACATTTGTGGATCCAGGTGTTTAAATGACATGACTCCTACTTCAGCGTTGCTGGTGCTCATGGTGGTGGTGTTTGTTTGAACACACCAACAAAAACATGTAAAATTATAACAGCGACAACAATACACAAATATTGTCGTATTAAACTATTTGAGGTTGCTCCATACAGCCACAACAAATGCAAACATTTAAATTCACACACGACTGTACAACATACCCATAAGTTTCTAAGATGTATGGTTGTGCATGCAACCAGTGACACAACAGCAGCAAAAGGAACTGCAACAATAAGTATAGCAAAAATTCTTGTTGCATTGCGTTAACTGATTTCTATTCTTTTTTTAGCATTTAGTATTATGCTGTTGCCATTATTTTTTTGCTTCTTTTTATTAGCCTACAATAATAGTAAACGAGTCATGAGCAAGCAGGCCGAGTTGCAAGCAGACATTACAGAGTCAAGCTCAAGAACACACCTTAACTTTATTGTTGTTGATTTGGGGGGTGATAAAGAAAAAAATGCCACAAAACGTTAAACTTCAATAAGTTCACATGTGATCAAAGAACAGACATTCTCTATTGAAAATGTTCGTATGTGTCTCTGTTGATATGTGGGTTTTTATTCTTTCTTGTGTATTATCACCAATTCACCGAGAAACGACTTACAAAAACCTAATGCATGTGAATGCACTCACACAAGTCGTACATTTGTGAAGAGATTTATTTTTAGTTCCAGCTCGAAAAGAGTTTATTCTTTGAAGCAAGCAATAGATTTTTAAAAATACATATACAGAAGAAATTGAGAACCGGCTCTGAAATGAAAAAAGTATTACACCTATGGTGGGAACAGCCGGTCGAAACGAAGTTCTTTTCGCTTAAATTTCATGTATTAAGCAACAATGAAAGAAATTAAGGACTTCGAATAAAAATTAAATGAATTTTAAATATAAACAAAGAAATTGCAATGAAGTGGTAATTAATGAAAAGTTGTAAGTATAAAAATAAACGTTTTATTATTAATTACAAAAAAACAAACATCAACCAAACAAAACGGATGGCGGCCGGAAAGCCGATATTGACACACACCTCTCGGTGCAGGTACGCGCCAAGCATCAAAAACAAAAAATCATCGTTTTTAAGTCTTATTATTTTTTATTTGCAGCCGCATCCACAAGGTGGTGCAGAGGACATCGTTTCGGGACAATGATTGACAAAATATTATTTTTACAAAAATTTAAAATTAAATTATTTTAGTATTTAAAATTTTTATCGCACTATTTTCCATAATTAATATTTTACCTACAAACAAAATGAAATTGATTATTTAGGAGTATAGCTAGTTCCTTATAATCAATTTCAATTTGTTTTTAATAACATTTTAATAATAATTTTTAATAACTGTTAATATGCGATTAAAATTTTAAATACTAAAATTTTAGCAATTTCCATAAAAAGAACCAATTAAATTATTTTATTTTAACTATTTTTAATTAATTCAGCTGGTAAAATTTTCTATAAAATTTAAATTTATTTATTCATGTTTTTAAAAACACAGGCTGGAATTAAAACTTAAAAAAAACGCCTGCACCAGTGATGTTAAATTTTGCTGTGTTCTTTTAACATCATTAAAGTAACATAATGTCTAATTTTGAGGCGCTCAGCAATGACGTCATCCATTGATCAATTAGAAAACAGCGGGTAACTTAAACGGACCGATTTTCTTTAAACAAAATCGATCGGTGGATAACATACGAAAAGAAACGTAGACAAATGAGAGTAAACCCATTCCTTGCAGTGATTGAAAGAAAAAAATTTACACAAAACTTAACAGCATGATTGCCGAAACAGTTGGTAATTTTCACTGTATGCTGATCATAATTGCCGCGGGAAGGCATGGTCTTGCACCAAATGAAATGAAATTAACCACAGCACAATTTCAGAAATAATGTAAAATTTCCGTTGCATTATGACTATCAGTGGAGCACAAATCTAATTTTCAAAATTAATTGAAAAGCAACTTCCCACAAAGTGTAAAAAATTAATTTTTGAAATTGTCGGCAATTTGCGCTGCAATTCTATCATAATTATTAACTAAACTAAATTATTTTTTTTAGAATATGCATGTTTGACAGATACTCGTGTCTTTGCTCCGATCTCTTTCAAACTATAATATTTTCTTAACTCTGATAGCAAGCATAAGCCTTCCAAATTTTATCTATTTACTATATCTTCTCTGATTTTTCCGAGATTATATCGAGGCAGCGTGCTGCACCCTAAAAAACATAGTGCTCAATATTTTCAATTACATACATATATAATAATTATTCTTTAAGCACTTCATTAAATATTAACATTATTATTTTATATAGAATTTATTTAGCATGACTTACATGAAAACTGGCTGGTGGACATATTTAGTAAATTTTCTGAAAAGTGAAAAAAAGAATAATTATCATTAAATATCGGTTAAATGAAACAATACGGAAGGAAAAATTTCAATACAATAATAATAAGACAACACTCGCAAGTGACTAGGGTTGCAAGACAACATCAACCAAAAGTGACTAAAAATGGCTAAACTACATTTAATGCAACAACCATGAGTATAAAACAAAAAAAATCATCGTATCTTTTTCCGGTCATAATTTTTTATAAATAATATTTGAGATCACATTCTATCGGGTTATTTAAAAATTGACGTATTCCTGGAAATATGCGGAAACAAAACGTTGTTTCTGTTTTGAAGTAACTTTGAAGGCCTTAACTAGTCCTCTTTAACATCGTTTTATATCGTTAATATAAATGTACCGTAAATGTAATGTTTATAGAATAGAATAACAGAATACTTAAAATCGTTTCGTGTTTTTAACATACACAAAAATAATTCATTTATAGATATGTACATATGAAACATCGAAACAGTGATGGGAGTTCAATATGTCAACAGTAGTGATGGCAATTTTTTTTTATTAACCGATTAATTAATCAAATGATTAATTGAAAGGGTAAAATAATAATTGCAATTAATTGCTAGTAATTAACCGATTAATCGAATTTTTCGGTTAATAGAATTTGTTTAATTTTTTTTAAGTCTAAGTAATGCAATGAAATTTATTAAGAGTTTTTTTCTATATATTTTAAGAAATTGTTTTTTATTAATAAAATTATATAAAAAGTAACACAAAAATTAATTCGGTTTCATGTAATATGATATAATGTATGATGTATATTTTATGTAATATAACAAAAAAAATATAAGAAATGGTTACTGAGTATTATTAAATACTGAATTTAAAAAAAGTAATTTTGATAAACGCTTAGTAGTCAATCTATTTCTTTTTTCCGTTGCGGTTGCACCAGCTTTTGAAAATAAACGTTCGGCTGGAACAGATGTTCCTACCAAAAAGCAATATTTTTGAGCAATAATATATAGCTTAGGATACACTGACTTCATTTCTTCCCAAGCGTCCGGAACGTTTCTTTTCAACTCCAAGACCGGAGCATTGAGATAAAAGCTAAGTTCATCTTGAGTGGATTCATCGTCCTTTCTTCTCCGTTTATGAGCTAAATTTTTGTGAGGCGCCCACAAATCAAATTCGAGTTCACCAGTAGAGGAAGCTTCACTGCTACTCCCTATGCTGTCTTCTGTAGGAATTTCATCCATTTCCTTTCGCAGGTGTCTCATAACTTTTGATACAGCTAGTGGATCTTGGAAGTGGATTTTTTTAAATCTGGGGTCTAATAAAGTTGAAGCTGCTACTAGAAATGAATGCTCGATTTCCCCAAAACGACGGTTAAATTGAGCTAAAATGGTTTCCTTCACTTTATTAGCTACGGGGCATACACAATGCATTTTATGTATTTGTAGCCGCCCACAATGAGTAAGTGGG
This sequence comes from Gymnocheta viridis, assembly GCA_956483585.1. NCBI lineage: Eukaryota > Metazoa > Arthropoda > Insecta > Diptera > Tachinidae > Gymnocheta > Gymnocheta viridis. Next base: position 98,694,592 of record OY101442.1, on the reverse strand, counting down.
ATTATATGACTTAATGTGGCATATTTTTCTCCACTGATTTGTGATGTCATGGCCTCCAAGGGTCTTAACAATTGTACTAATTCTTCAATTTCCTCTTTGTTTTTTGTTGTGATCATGGGTGGTGCGTCGTAATAATTCAACAAAATTTGGCTTATGTAAGATATTAATTTAAGAAATCGGTCTAGCATGTAATATGTGGAGTTCCACCTAGTTTTTACGTCCATAATAGGTTTTAACATTTTACCTTGAGGAATGCCAGCACGAGATTGCAATCTTCGCAGATCATCATTGGCTTTAACACTTCGTTTAAACCAAGTTACTATTGCTTTGCATTTAGAAATCACATCAGCAACTTCAGGCGTATTTAAAGCATTTTCACAAACTAAATTCAACGTGTGTGCAAAACACGGAATATGACGCCTTTTCCCAAATGTATCATGAATAGCTTTAACGATATTAGCGCCATTGTCTGTTACTATTGCCATTACGTTTTCTTTATTAATTGAAAATTCGAGTAAAGACTCTTCCAATATTTCCGAAATGTGTACAGCTGTATGGGCTTCGGTTAATTTAAAGACACCAATTGTTCCAGAAAATTGATTGCTTCCAAACAAACCATGTACTGTCACACCGAGCATGCTGTTCATTTCAGTGTCGGTCCATATATCCGTAGTCAAACACATATTCGGAATTTCTGACAGCTTCGTTTTGAAATTTTTAGCTTCAGTTTCATAAGTTTTTTCCATATATGCTTTGACAGTATTTCTACATGGTACTGCATAGAGTGGACAATTTATTTTCATAAATTTTCTGAACCCTTTACCTGCAATAAATTTTGATGAAGAATAATAATCAATCAATCGTTACCAGGTCACTTTGAGCCGGGCACGCACCGGAGCCAACGAAACGTTTTTTGTTGGTCCATCAAGAAAACATATTTTTGATATTGAAGAAAAAATGAAAAAATAATATTTTTGTCGCAGCCAAACATTGTTGCAGCCAACAGTATTCGACAAAATGAAAACGTTTGTTGGGCTTTGCTGTATGCTGTTTTGTTTGTTTGATTCGGTCTGTGCGCTCCATAAGCAAAGCTTGACTTTCGACTATATTCACTGCCAACATACATTATGTTTTTTTGTTTGTCGGGCTTGGTGTGTGTGCTCCATAAGAAGCAATGTATGTATTTATATTCGTTACGACATAAAAAACGTTTTGTTGGCTCCGGTGTGTGCCCGGCCTTAAACTTACCTTCGACATGTGAAAAAGGCAAATTATCAGTGACAATCATTTCCATTATTGATTGTGTCAATTTTTGATGTTTGCTACCACCTGATGCATAACTTTGCACATTTGATAAACAGGTCTTTAGAACTGGCTGCCTCAAACTTGATGTAATATTATTGCTGGTACTGGGTGATTCTGCGATGCCTGATCTTGTTTGCTGACTGGTAGTTGCTTTTTCGGTGTTTCTATTTTCACCTTCATCACCGTTTTTGAACTGTGCCTAATAAACATTTAACACAAATTAAACTAATGAACTGCTGGAAACTTTCAATCATACCTTGAGATTTTCGGCGTCCTTTGGATGTTTCAGATGTAAATGCTGAAACATATTTGACGTATTGTTTGAGCACTTCAACAGTTTGCCACACAAGCCACATTTGACTGTTGAATTGCTCTCCTTTGAGAAATGTTTCCATACCTCACTCTTTGTTGGAGCCATGATTCAACTAATTATTAAATTAAAGAAATTTTTGGTTGCCAAAATGCACTAATTGATCACGAACAAAATGTGCACGTGTTGTACGTAGGGATGAGCCGATACTATTTGCAAGTAAACACTACCATCAGTGTTACCGTTTTTCTACTTTCGATAATTCTTCTGCGGCAACACTGACTACCATACTTATCAAAGCGATGGCTGCATACCGATAAAAAAAAATCTTTTTTGATTTGTTATATATATTGCTTTAGACAGATTCATACTTTTAAAAAAAAAAACCTATAAAAATTTCGGTTATTTTCAGATTAATCGGTTAATCTTTCGATTAATTGAAACCAAATTTTCGATACAATTAAATCGTTAATTGAAAGAAATTAACCGATTAATACTAATCATATGATTAATCGTGCCATCACTAGTCAACAGTAATTGATTAAGATAACTAAATTTATTCAATATACACCATGTATGTATACAGTTAACAACTAATGTGCTTCAAATACCAAAATAAAAAAGAACCAAAAATATGCTACAGTGCCGCACTCATATTCAAAATACGTGCATCCCATCACTGTCTACAATTTAAGCATTTTCATAGTTTTTTCATAGCTCTTTCATGTAACAGATACGATCAGCTGTTACGACTACATTTACGATTCTACACTTACGGTCGGCTAAAGAGGCCTTTAGTTGAAATTAATTGATTTCAATATGGGGGAATATTGACTCATATCCAATTCTTTTCAACTAAAAACTTTGGAAACTTTAGCCGAATAATAATCACTTTGGCTCATATTTTATTTTGTTACAAAAAGTTGCAATTTAGGCATAATTCTTTCAGCAAATAATAATTAAATAGTTTAATTTATAAGCGCTGTTTGCTTTATTGCTAAAATCAAATAAAATATGCAGCTAAGGTTTTTGGGAAGCGAAATTTTGAATAAAACATACAATTTTCAAGATTTTCCTTTAGCCACGTAATAGAAATGAGAAATATTTTATTAGTTTTTACCCTCATCATCTACAATGGCAAATGTTTTTTTTTTTTTTTTTTTTTTTTTTTATAAAGAGAAGTAACACTCGGGCCTACCAACCCGTAGGTGTGTTACCTTCTTTGGGAAAGGGATAGTGAGAGAGGACAGATGGTGAAAGAGAGAAAGCTTAATTTTTACAACTCTGATATTGCGCGCTGTGTAGGTTTAAGATCAGTGTTGCAGCGCCCTTGATGTCAAGTAGGCGTCTTAAATGTGTTTTTTAAGCTCTGTAGCCATTTTATTAATTATTTTACTTCGCCGGCGATTTTGCTACAATACCGACGATGGAGGGCACTGTGATGTCCGCCAGCATACACCACTATCAATTGCTGCCAGAACTGTTCAGTGACCAGTGTGCTATGCCTTTATCATTTAAACAATCCGACAACAACAAATACAATGGCATATTAATACAGATCTGAAAAATTCTGGATGTTATGACTTGTTTATTAAATCTATAATTTATAATAAAAAATAAATTAACCAATTTCTTTTTTAAATAAATAAGAAGAGAATGGACTGGAATGAGGCCAGTGAGGCAGCCCTTCTAGATATTTGGCCAAGCGAAATGGATGGGATTCGTGGACACAGGAATAACGGCCACATCTACGCAGAGATGGCTGATGAGCTCAGCCAGCAGGGTTACTCTTGTATTCCACGGGATATAAAAGTAAAGTTGCAGAACTTTACACAGCGGTGCAGGTACATATTTAGTATATTCACATGTACATAAAAAACGTTATAAAAAAATGTTTTAAAATTAAAATTTTTGTAGAAAAGAAAAGGCGGCATGGGGAGTATCTGGAGTCATTTTCATTAGAAGAAAAGCCTTTTTTCCTGTTTTCATTTTAGATTAAAATTTTTTGTTTTGATTATTATTAATAATTATTGAATATTTTTGTTTATGCAGATACTTCTAATTCACCAACGGCATTGTATCCTGGACCACCATCATCGCTATTATCATCGTGTTCTCCGTCTCCTAAACCTATTACGTCAACGTAATAGTACATAATATTAATTTCTTTTTTTAAATTAGAATTTATTTTCATTTATGTAATTTTCAAAACGAATTTCAACGATCAAAATAAAAACAATTTTATTTTCTATCTTGCAAATGATTATTGAGTAAGGTAAATTTAGTATATCTGAACACTAAAATAATTTTGTCAATAAACCGTATATTGACTCAATTAAGAATGCATGCATTACTCTCAACAAGAATAATTTAACTTATAAAAACACTCACTGCTTCAGATTTTTGATCAGCCAAGAGAAGCAAGAAGTAGCTTCAAAATTTAATTTTAAGTTTCGCTAAATATTTTGTATTCACCAGCATCGCTCTGATGAGAAACTTCCGGTCAAAAGTCAATTTTATTGTTTGAGTAAGTCAAGTAACTAACACTCGTATTCATATTCTTATTCGGGAATATCCGCCTATTTTTTGTATTCGTATTCGCCAAATTCAGGCCAATATTTCTTGAATATTAACATTCCAAAAACAGATAATGTGTAAACAAACATTAGTTAGGTAATTGCAGCAAAAAAATACTAACTTGCATGGTTTTTATTAAATTTAATTTTAACTTAAAATTTTAATATTGACAAGAAGGTGTGACACTTTTTTTTCGCTTATTTCGATGCGCTGTGTAAATTGTTAAAAGAAGCACGTATTTTTTTCTTATTTACTGTCTTACAAGTCCCCGATAGTTTTGCTAATTAAAGGATTTAAAAACGAAGCTTAGAAATATTATCTTTAACATCACTTTTAATCATATTCTTGTATTCGTGAGTAAAGCTTTCCTGCGTCCCAAATATGCAAATTTATTACTTACGGAATCTTCGGTTGTATCTAATCTGATATGCGTAAAATTTTAGAATTTTATTTTAAATGGTTGAAAACAGCTTAATAAAAATAAATAAATGTCGCTAAAAAATTACTAATACCTAAATTAAACATTTTCGGGTAAACAGGGGGAACAATTTATAAATCTAGCCAGAAAATAGCTAAATTGGCAGCACTACAACTGAGTGAGAAAAAGTTGAAGCCTCACACAGAGGACAATGGACTAGCTAAATTTTTAAGCGATTTTGTACCCAAGGATATTGATATTTGTTTGCAAATAATCGAAAGAAAATAAATATTTTTATATCTAATCACAGTGCTAAGAATCTCAGTTTAGATTACATTCATTTATATCCTGGTTATGCTGGTTGACTGTGTGTTCTTTTTTTTATTTGCTTCTGTTGTGCTTTTTTGTTAAGTGTGTTCACATTTTGTCTCGTTTGTTGTTAAAGTTGAATGAGTGTTAAAACCATGAATATCGGTTCAATGTCAATTCCGATTCGTCATGGATTTTGCAGCTGTATGGCTGTTTATTTTTGTTTAAATTTTAGCTTTTGATTTTTTGTATACAAATAGTTCGTTGAAATTGTTTATTTTTTTTATTTTTTTTTAATTTTCGAAAGCTGTAAAAAGCTGTTTATACTCGTATATAAAAAAAAAGATTAAAGAAAAATAAAGGACCACCCATATCTTTGAATCTTGTACTTCAGATGAAGCAGAATTGGATTAAGTTTTTATGTTTATCCGCGCAGAGAAGAGTTTTCATATAAATAAACTTTCAATGCGAGTTTTATAATTTTTGTGGAAATAAATTTTATACAAATTGTCTGTTTGTTAGTTGCATTTATAAGCGACTTTTTTTGATATTTTAATCATTATGATTTTAAAAGTGAAATCCATAAGATTTTATTATTATTATTATTATTATTGGAACTCTGCATGAAAGTTAAAAGGATTAAGGTGCTTAGTAACGGGGTGTCCTTGACAATTTTAATTTTACCACGGCTTTAACATAAAAACATTTGTGTTGTTCAATAATTTATATCATTTAATTTTGTTTCGTTAAATATAAAGCAAGCGCTGGAGCAACGTGTTAAGCTTAGTACTCTGTTTGAATTTGCGAAAAATGTTGAGCAACATTGATTATTTCGTTTGAAAATTTTGACAACTGATCAGTGGTGACAATACCACGATTTACAACAAATTTATCGTTTTTATTGCCTTGAAGGAAGCACCATTGTTTTTCTTATGTAAACAAAAACCATATGTTTATATTTGAAGTGATTAATTAAAAAAAATTGGAAAATGGACAACAAAATAATATTAGGAGCTTGCGCTGCAACGTGTCAATTAATGCAAATTGCAGCATCTATGGAGGAGCTCTTTGAAGACACACGCTCTGCAAAAAGTCCCTACCTTCAGGATAGAAATGATAAAGGAAGGTTTGTTTCAGATGTAAGTGTGATTTCCTAATTTATTTAGCTGTTGTTTGAAATTCCGTGCGAAATAAGTGGTGCTTACATTATTTCGCAGTTGCAAAATATGTTGCCAGAAACATTTTGTGGTTGAAAAAATAATGCTGCCAGAAACATTTCGTATGTTTCCACAAGATGAACAGAGTACAACTTCCGCCATCTTATTTTGCAATTATTTCGCATGCATTTTTTTATATCGACTTTTGACAGCAGTTCGCACGAAATGATGAACAGAGTACCCTGCTTTAAGGCAACATGTTTTGACTCACATCTTCTTTTTCTTTCCTGCTTTTGTCTTCTGTTGGCGAACAGAAAACCACAGTACGATTCTCTAGCTAAATTTGTAATTTTTTTAACTCTTGAATTATGTGTTTACGACATCGTATATCATCATATAACATTCTCGATTGTCACTTTTAAGAAGAAAAAAATCCCCGAGTTTCAAAAAGAGAACACAGGAGGTAACTTGGTAGTCACACGATCAAATTTTCATTCAAATTTTCAATGATCACTCAAATTACAGTCAAGAAAGCAGCTGATTGCAGTTTTTTTCACCCAAATTGTAAATTTATGGCATCTTGGTAAAAAATTTGCTTTAAATTTGCTTACAGCATACGTCACAGCTTTCAATTTTTGTGCAAGCAGTATGTAAAAAAATCTTGAATGAGAATTTAAAAATAATTTGATGGTGTGACAGCAGCGTAACGTCGCACAGTAGAGCAAATTAGAAAAAAAGGGTAATAAATCTGTATCTTTGAAACTTGCGATCCGATTAGAAAATAATGTATGTAGGAATCATAGAAGAGGACCTATGCTTTAAGGATTTGTTAATTTGAAGCACCCTGTTGAAACATACGGTGGGCTACAGGGTGTCAAAGTTGACTACCTCGTGCATAAAAAACTTTGATGGCTTCATAGCTTTTACAAATATTATTTGATTTTGTCAAATTTATGCTTTTTGTAAAGCTTTTTAATAGATAAAGAAAATACATTTTATTTTAAAGAAATATTTTTAATATTTTCAAAGATATTTGGTTTTCAATTTTTAAATTTTGATTTTTCCATAGTACGGTGTAGTAAAAACACTTGAAAATAGTACACTTTAGCTGAACTTCATACGAGATGTCTGTTTTGTGACCGTTTTATTTAGTATTTTAAATCATAAATATACATGTGTTATACACCATTGGACAGGTAGAAAACTGTATTTTTTTATTTTGTATGAATTGAGATAAATAAAAAATAAATAAAAATAAAAAAGGCATTTGATTGAAAAACCTAAAAAATAGCCAGTCGTATTTTCTTCACATACATATATTTTTTTAGATTTGAAAATTCATTAAAAAAAATCCATTTAATATATCGTTGCAATTTTTTTAATATAAGAGGATTGCTTTGTTTTTTTAATAAATAATGAAGAAATAAAAATTAAAAAATTAGATTTAGTACAATTTTCATGCAGGCATATTAAATGCTTCTGAAAATTTGACTATTTTTAGTAAATCTACTGTCCTCGCCACATTTTTGACCGGGCGGGTAACAACACAAAGTCAGATTCATTGTATTAAATATATCTAATGTAATTTATAAATAAAATTTTAAAACTCGATGGGCGTTATTTTTTCTTAAGTGATTACTTTAGAATTTCGTTAAAAAATTCTCCTTATTCGTCCAATGCTGAATTTAGCGTGCATGCTTTAATCGGCTTAAATTTTCTACCACTGTCGAACAATCCAGCTCTATTTTTGTAAAAATTTAGCTATTTTTCACTCTCATTTAAAAAAATTTACTTTTATTTTTTTCACGACTACATGAATTGAGACCAATTAAAATTTTTCTGCATATTATTAGTGATTGTATTGAGAATCATATGATATTTTCTTTTTAATTTTATCTTTGTTATTACCGGAGATATTGACAAAATTGCCAGCAAGGTCAAGGCGAAAAATCAAAATGTAAAAATTGAATTTGAAAATATTGAAGAAATTTTTGTGAAAGAAAATTTATTTTCTTTATCTATTAAAAATCTTTACAAAAAGCATAAAAGTTTTACATGCCCGAGGTAGTCAACTTTAACACCCTGTAGCCCACCGTATATTTAAACAGGGTGCTTCAAATTAACAAATCCTTAAAGCATAGGTTTTTTTGCAAAAAAAAAATATTTTTCAACACAATCTCCTTTTAACTCAATACACTTAGTCCAACGATTCTAGAGTTTATCGAGACATTTCTTTGGTCAATAATTTCATCGTTGGAGCTAAATCTCTTTCCACCGAGCCATTTCTTTAGGTTTGGAAATAGGAAGTAGTCACTAGGGGCTAAATCCGGAGAATATGGCGGATGAGGTACCAATTCGTAGCCCGATTCATAGAGTTTTGCCACTGAGAATGCACACGTGTTTATGGTCAATTGAGAGCAAACGCGGCACCCATTTTGCAGACAGCCTTCTCAAACCCAGCTGATCACTTAAAATCGAAACCACACTGCCATATGAAATGTCTATGGCATCAACATTCTCACGCACTTTTGCTCATCGATTGGCCAACACCATCTCGTGGATTTTTCAGAAATTTTTGGGTGTACTGACCTCAATTGGCCGTCCAGAACGTTCAGCGTCATTTGCACTTGTGCGACCACAACGAAAGTCAGTAAAACACTTTTTCACCATTAAAATCGATGGTGCAGAGTCCCCATAGTATTTATAGAGCTTTTCCTTGGTTTTTTTTCGCCAAAAAAAAAGTTTTAATGACTTAGCGCGTTTGGGAATAGCGCGTTTTGCTTAACGCAATGATTTAGCGCGTTTTGAGAAGGTGTATGGCGCGTTTTGGTCATAAAAAGTTGACAACGCGGCACAACAGACTCTAGATTAAATTGAGATCTCTCTTTAAAAACGCCAAAAGTTGCGTTACGCAATATGAGAACAACGCCTCAATAAAAACAGCATCAATAAAAAAACCCCCGCTCGAATCGAAAAGTTTACTGAACTTCCACGAAACTAATTTTTAAAGTTTCTTGAATACTTAATAAATTATTTATAAATCTTTTACGTCAGTTTTTGCTTCGTTTACTGGATTTTGTTCAAGCGAACGTAATCCATTAACGACTTTTAGGTGCTCAAGCGTAGCTGAGAGATGCTAATCAGCCGGGCAACCAAAAATATGATATAACATGTTTCTTCTGTACGCCGTGCACACATATTAGTAGTTATTTATCAGACAGTACAGTACCCTTTTGCATATTTTGTCCTTAGAAGCATATTTTTTCTTAAATGCATTTTTTAGATTATTATTTTGTCTTTTTCTTTCTTTCTTTTGTGTTTTAAAAAATGTTAAGCTATAAAAAATGACCAAGAATCGTAAGGTTGTCGTATATAAAATTAAACGACTAAGTTTTTAAATTTTAATAACTTCCAAAAAGATTTATCAAAATCGAAAACTGTGCAAGTTCAGAAAGAAATAAAAAACGTTAAAATCAAGAAAGACTTTAAAATTTTTTAAATATCATTAAAACTATAAATGAAGGGCGAAACTAATAAAAATCACTTAAAATTGCCAATATTTGTACAAAACCTCTGAGATTGCATATAAAAAAATTGGAAATCAGCTTTAACAGTCAGTATTGCTTGCTAAATATTCAACGATTGCAATTAAGAACTTTTTTTACAACTTTCATAATAACCTGAACGAATCTAACTAACAAAACTAAGTGAGCTTACAACTCACTCCTGCTGTGAATTTTTTTTTTTTTTTGAGCTTAAATAAAACATAATTATTTATAGTCAATATTGCAAAACTTAAATATTTACTTAAATAAATTTACATATTCACTGTAATATTTAATCTCAAGTTGAACTAAAAACTAAACTAAATCATTTAAAAATTTAATTTAATTTTTTATTAAATAATTTTTTAATAGTTTAATTGCACTTATAATTGGTTTCAACTTGTTAGTTTATTGTAGGTGTTTGTTTTGTAGCAACAATATATGTATACAAAAAAATCAAATTAAACGATATGAATTAATTTAAATTTTATAATAAATTATAATTTAAATACAAAATTTATCTTGATGATTATCTATCTGCTCTCGTTTTGTGCATAACGAACCAGTAATAGAAATATTAATCCAATTTGTTAACAACATGCTTGTGATCTTATAATTAACTAATAATAAGAACTTAACTCGACAAATATTTTAATAAAACAGTAAATGAACTGAAAATATTTCACAACATTTTATCGCCAACAGTTGTAGCCAAACAAATAATTTATGAATACGAATAATATTTTTATTTAATTAATAATGCTTTTGTATTTCATGGGATTTCGTTTTTTTAGAGCAGTTTGTATGTTGTGTTACAATAAAGATAAATAAATCATAAAATTGCAAATAAAAATATTAAGTAATTTGTATTAGAACTGTAGCCGTATGTTTCAATTCTCTGGAAACATTTACAATACATTAGCTGGGGACTTTTGGTCACTGTGAAACCGACAAATCTTTGGTGTTAATTTGTAAGTTTCTTTAAAGTCAACGTAACCCAGTTCAGGGCTGAAATTTACCCAGATCTATTAAAATTACACTTCACCGATCCGTTCCACGGAGCAAAGTCATTGCAGACATTTTAACGATATCATATCGCTCATTTACTTGAGTAACATCATAACTCAAAACACATGATTTTTGTGTTAAAAATGCAGAGTAAATCTTCGATTCTATCTTTATATTGTATAAAAATTTGCTACAAATCTCTTGTTTACACACCTCTTGAGAAGAGATTATTTTTTTGTAATTCCATTCAGGTGTGTGTAATTTAAAAACTTGAAACTCGTTTCTGAAGAACAAGCTTTTTTGAGTTATGACGTTGTTTGAGTAAATGAGCGATATATGTATCAGACATAATGATATACCTGGATCTTTGAAATAAAATTATAATTTAACAAATGCAAAAAATGATTTTGAGATACTTCAGGAAAATATCTGTAATAACACAGTGTGACAAAAAAATACCTGGAATGTGATATTATTTTTCTTGTAGGTGCTGTCGAGTAGATCAAGAATCTGTATTTGAAATTTCCGGGACACCCCCAAAATCTGGAGTTACGGGTAAAAAAATGGTTTTTCGTACCTCTATGCACTTATAGGTCTGTAACATAGTTGAATATTACCCGATTTTAGAATTGATTTAGAAAGAAGAAACTGAGGGCTTTACTATTTCGTACTCGTAAATCCAGATTTTAGGGGAGTCCCAGAAATTTCAAATACAGATTCTTGATCTACTCGACAGCACCTACAAGAAAAATACTATCAAATCCCAAATATTTCAACTTCGTTCTTTTGTATATATTGAAACGATTAATTTGGCTCAAGTTCAAAGCCGAGTTTACCCTTCGTTCTTTTTTGTAACACAGTGCAATTTGTTGTCTTTTCAGAACTTGGCTGAGGTTTTGTTTTTCCTTCAGAATAATCCAGGCAAGTCATCAACAGCATGAATATTTCTGATGCACATTAGTGTAGCATTATTAAACTAATCGATGAATTTGGGTAAAATTTTAACAGCTGGCGTTTGATAGATAGCAATTTCTAAAAAAAAGTTTTTGTGTTTGTGCTGCCATCTAGCGCTATGTAGCTTAATATAAATCCGCCCTCGTATGTATGTAGGTACTCTCATTGCCTTGCTTATGTTTTTACTTGAACCAATACTTTACATAAGTGAATGCGTGTGTGCGTGTGTAGTTTTAGCATTTGTAGTGGTGTTATTTTTATGAGCCTTTTATTCCTTTAATACTGAACCGATTCAAATAATATATAGTCGGGTTCCTAAAACTCAACAATGTTTATTATTTGGTAAAAGAATAAAGAAAAGAGGTTGCTAAGCAAAGGAGCAAAAGGTATCTAAATATTCTTCTTTGCCTATACCATAGAAGAATAGATGTACATATTATTATTTCCCTAAATAAAGATTCAATGAATATTTACCACAAATATGGACATGTTTGGAAAACATCAGCTAACGTGCAGAGTTTCATAATAATCGGACCATTTTTGAAGAAGTTAGAGCTATTTTAAACTAAAGGATATATGGCAGGACAAATAATACTTTTTGCGATTTCAATGAATGTTAACGCAGATAATGCTAATTTATGTAATTCATATATACAGATCCTCACAGCTTTTATTTTAAAGTGATTATTTTTCGAACAAATTTGTGTTGTTAGTAGTAGAGCTTAGTCCAAAGTGATTATTATTTTGGCTAAAGTTCGTAACATTTTTAGTCAGAAAGAATTGGTCATGAGACAATATTCCAAACGAACAACGAAAAGTTTTAACATTAATTAATTTCAAATTACATGGCAGAACAGAAACAACGTTGTTTTTCGGGAGCTGCTACACTCCCATCATCAGTGTTCATGTGTGTTTCAATGTACCCGCCACTGTTTAGGTGGCTCGGTTGAATATGATTTCAAATTTGTATTTATACAAATAATGACTCGCAAAAGGATACGAGAGTTATTTGTACTTACAATTGATCCGCTTATTAGGAAAGGAAGTCGAGTCCCGCAAGCAAATAATCAAGTCATCCATTTATAAGATTGAATTTTCAAGTAGTCTGGTTATTTTATATACTACATATTAAATACAGGCGTCTATTTTGTATTATTATATCTGAAATTTACTTTAAAAAGAAAAGTCAACTTAATATTTAAGAATTTTTGATGAATGGACTTACTTGACTCACTTGCAAAATGAACGGTGTCTAAAAGAACAATTGGATCTGTTTACTCGTATGTACAGGGTCATAGATCCGTTTTTGTCTAAACTTCGCAGATACCAACATTAAGTCCTACTAAATGCTTTTACGAAATTTAATTTTTGTCAATTCGTTCTATGAAAATAACGCATTATGCACCGACGAATACCTAACTAAGAATGTCAATATTGTACATATCGCTTATAAAAAAACGATCGATCAGATGGGGTAAATCGTCCAGATCGGACCGAGTAAAAACTTCACAATAAAGCTCTCCGCTCTAGCGAATTTTCAATGATTTAAGATCGTTCAATAATTTGCATTCGAATTAATAACAAGAGCAAATACAAATAACAAATTGCCAAACATGCTACTTTTATGATTTTAAATAAATTAAAATCATCACAATATCAAGGAAGCAATTCAATAGTAAATACAATTTCAGATAAAAGAAACGTGATACAAATTTAAAAACACGACACACACAAACTTTAGAATCATAAAAGTGTCTAGGAGTGAAGAACAACAAACCGACGTACATGCAATCAGTTAGTTATATCAACGAGTGAGTATTATATCCAGCCAGTCACTCCAACAATTATTGTGGCATTTAAGTTGAATAAATTACACTAATTTTATTGCGTGTAATAACACAAACGCATAAATTTCTCAATCCCTTCTGACTCAAAGGCAAATGAATGGAATGAAATGACTATAATAAATAAATTATGGACAGATCGACTTGCAGACAGTTAAAGAGCGTACCTTAATTATAAACAGAACACGTCATGGGATCGCAATGTGGTTGGCCTTAACAAACAAATCACTTAAAATTGTTTTTATGTTTCTTAATGGTATTTTATTTTTCTTATTGTTTCAGTTTAAAATATAAAAAAAATTTGTTTCAACAATGGAAATTCAGTGATAATCGTATCGAAGTGTAGTTAATTTTATTTTATGTTTGATAATTGGTTTTTTTCAAGTGGCTCCGAGGACGAGAACAAGTTACACTAAATAGGAAGTCAACCTGTTGTTGTACATTTATGAAAAAGGAACGTTGAAAACGTAATGTGTTGTGTCTGTTTATGATTGTCAAAACACACAAGCACAGTGATTCAATGATTCACAGTCCAAATATTGAAATCGGACAGAAAATATATGTAAAAAGCATTCAGTTTTATTTAGAGTTTTCAAAAAGAGTTTATAAAGGAGTTGACCGTCTGGATTGTGGAAAAAAATCGTTCCATTGTTGAGCAAAAGTTTTTGAAAGAGGATTATCTGCATACTGTTTTGCTTATAGTTATAAAAATAATTGCATAAAATAGTCCTGATTGCTCTTTTTCATGCGACACCAAAATTTACAGTTTAGGATAGAAAATATTATTTAAAAATTATTTTGGAAACATTCAGTCCTTATCAGCTTTGAAGTCCTTTAAAAAGGAAACAGTGAAACGAGCTGGAAAACCGCAAATGCAATTTTCTAAATGGATAATTTCAGTTGCATATCATCAGCAAAATGTACTTTCGGAGAGTGTTATGAACACTGATCTTTCTTAGTCATGAATAGGCTAAAAAAATAATAGAGTTGAAAGGACAGAAAAGTAAACTCACTGTTCCCATTCATGTTTAGCTTTCATAAACATAAATCAACAGACATGAGCAATAACAAATTTATTATATAGAAACTACTGTGTCGAAAAGAATCAACAAAATCAGTCTCATATGATGACTCACAAAGTCAATTGACGACATTATATTTGTAAAACATGCAAGACACTTATTCCCACGAAACGGTGATTGGAAAAGAAAATGAGTGAAAGAAAATGAGAAAAACAAGAAATGCAGGTGTCAAAAGAAACAAAAGAATCAGTATAAATGTTTTCGTTGTAGAAGAATACAAAACACAAAAATACCAACAAGAATAAGCACTGATTTATTATAAAAATACTAAAAAAAAGAAACCCGACAAAGATCAGGTGATGATTTAAACCACAATTTTTTTTTTTACATAAGATGAAAATTCCTTAATTTACAAGAGCGCATTGAAGATGTAAAGAGTTGTTCAATTACTGGTGCAATGAAGTCAGCTCTGCAGGACAAAAAACCTCCTCTTGATGCTTCAATGAATAACATTTTGCAAGATCGGCCCTAGAGATGGGTTCACGAAAACTCACGCTCACGAAATGTTCACGAAAAAATCACAACCTATAAGTATTTATGTATACATTAAAATTTCTGAATGCAAATAGAAAAATTGAATATACAATTAGAAAATTCTGCAATAAAAGAGGAAAATTATGTTTAACTAAGAAATATACTTTTCTGAAACAACTTCTTAGTTTTGAAATACAATTTTTCAATTTTGATAAGGTAAGTTTATGGGTAAGTCCCAAAAACAGTCCACTAAACATAATTTTTTGATAGTGATCCAACTAATTTTTTATCTTTTTTAAGGAATATTAGACTAGATATATAATTTTATAAATAAAATAAATGTATTTCGATGATCATTAAAGCATAAATTATTACAAAATCCTACTCTACCTCAGATCTTCTAATTTCATACCAGAAATTAACCATTTTTAGGTATTCATACTATTACTTTAGTGTTAATGAAGTTGAACTGACCAGATCGAAAGCCATATTTTTATACAATAAATTTTGTTTTTGTTTAAAATGTAATTTCACAAAAACCGATATCGCTCGACATCGTGGGCCAGGCAGTTAATGAAGAAGGCGCAATCGTCGAAAGCCATACTTTTATACATTGAATTCACTTCAATTTTAGTAAAAAAATTTTGTGTTTACTATTTTCGAAACATTAAAAATATAAAAAATTTCAGAATAAAAATATAATAGAAATACATATATAACGTGAGTCATGTAGGGTGCGTCACAAAGGGTTCATGTCTTCTGACAAAAAACGAAAAAAATTTTTTGGCTGCAAATAATTTATTTTAAAATTCTCTTATATTCATCTTTCTTTTAGGAACTATATTTAGTGTACTTTATTATGCGAAATTCGCAAAAACTTACGAAAACAAACTTTAAATTTCAAAGTTAACAAAATTCTATGATCAATTATTTTGCAACAAATACCTGCTAAGAAATTGTAACTTAAGCCATTCGAAAGTACACTTATAACCCACTAAACACCATGCATAAGTTGAGGGTACCTCTTTTGAAAGACCAAAAAATTTGTATGTATTACTGTGAAAATTCGTACGAATGTAGGGCTCGTCACGAAGAATTTACACATCCATATGTATGTATTTATGTACATACATATGTATCATGCGATTTCAAACTTTGTAGTTAAAATTAAATTCGACAATTGAATAATATTGAAAATTCTTAAAGAAAATATAAATTTTCTTTTATTTTGAAGTGAAATTTAAAATTATGTACATATTTAAAATATTTTGATTAAAATCATTAATTTTCTTGCTCAGAAGGAATCTGTGTAAAATATTAAGATTAAGAGGGATCTTGTACTTTAACATTAATAGATAATAGATAAATAGATTTATTCAGAAATAAAATTGTGTCAACATTTTTCTCGTGAAGTCTGTTTCACATCTCTTCAAGTATTCTTCCTGACGTTGAAAAACTCCTTTGCTTGTAGCTGAGCTGGATGGTACACACAGTATTTGTTTAGCCAATTTTTGCATAATTGAAAACCATGTACCTATTAACAATATGAAAAAATTCCAAAATCACGAAACAATTACCCTAAAAAAATCTACTCATGCACGCTCACTCTCGTTATGTTTTTTTATACTCACGCTCATGCACGCTCACGTGATTGAAACAAAAAACTGCTCACGATCATGCATGATCACGCGTGATCACGCATGATTCACGCTAACCACGTGAGCGGTGCCCATCTCTAATCGGCCCTCTGAGCAGCCAAATAGGCTACTTCACACCTGTTAAGAAACGGCCTTTTCGAGCGGCTCTGTAACACACGCAAATATTTTCTAAAGATTCCCACCTTTCGGTCCCACCGTGTTCTAGGTTAAGATTTGTGCTTTAGTCAAAGATATGGGAAGCAGTCAGGGCCCAGGGTCTTTAATTAGAAGTGGTGAAGTCCTAATATGTGATGGCATTATCAACTTTCCAAAGAAAAGCAGCCTTACGGAATGCTCAAATTGATTTACTAAGCCGCATCGCACATACTTGGTCGTCGCGCCTAGCCTACGGCGAATTTCGCTTTTTTTTATTTCAAATTATTTTTATTAAGAAAGTAATATTGGAACATTTATTCACCAGACTAGCAGAACGGATCAGTATTGATTTCGAGGTCGCTGCACCATCTCATCAGATTTTTTTGTTAGATTTTACCACTATTGACGCTCTGGATACTAGTGATCAGGATTATCAACTATTTAACCGTATTATTTAACGAATTAAAATACAAGTTAAATCAATTTCGATAACTACGATTCCCATCTTTTTATTTGTACACTTTTTTATATGATTATGAAAAATTGTAATTTTATGGATGAGAAAATAAAGAAAATTAAAAAAACTCATCGTACTCCCCATGATTTTCAGTAGCAACTTCCTATTGCTATAACGTTTTAAAATGATAATATTAAATAAAATAGACGAGTGGCACTCGGGGACTGCCGCGGCAAAGCTATTTCATGGCATTTTTTTTATCAACTTATGCAATTATAATTTTTTATTTATTTTATATTTATGCAGTTTTTGTTTTTCTTTGATATTAATTCAAGTTACACTTAAAAACCTACGTATTGTCTGTTTGTTTGTGTATATCATTTTTTGTCAACCACGATTGCTCGCTCGTAAGTACGACATTTTGTGTTTTCCTACATGTAAAAATTTGTTCTGTCAATACTGTATGTTAATGAAATCAATAGCATACTTTAGGTGTTAACATACGCTAGAAGATTCAAATACTTTAAAAACAATAGACTTAAGAAACAAACTTAGTGTTAGGTTTTATTTACGTTACGGAAATTCTTGATTCGGTCGCCGGGCTAAAAGCCCGTGATAAAAGCTATGCAATAGCTTAAAATTTAACACTTCCTAAATTTATGACTCGTCCTAAGTCACAATATTGCTCGTGAATCGGGGTGTTTGTCTTCTTTAAAGCTGTCTTTATCAACTAATTTTTATTTATATTTTTTTCTTGTCATGCGTATAAAAAATGTTTACAAAATCTGAAAGCTATAAATTTCTCATATATTTAAATTTTTTCGCAAAGTTATTAAACACAATTTGAAATGAAACAAAACATTATTGAAAAAAAGTACCCTACGTAAAGTATCGTAGAAGGAAACGGTGATGCAACAAATTTTTTCCTGACAAGTGCACAACGTTCCACTTCTTAACATCGTAAACACCAAGTATCGCCTTTGGTGCACCCAGCATTCATATGAATATATTTATTAAATTTTTCATCTTTTCAATAATCATAAAATTTAAATATTAAATTACTTTAAGCAACATTTTAGTCTTGGCATCCTGCAAAGTTGCCATCTCCAATACAAACTGAGAGGTATAGAGAGCGAGAGAGGGAGAGAAAACAAAACATAAAAATTAGCCGCAAAAGGTGTCATAATTAACAATGCAACATGCAGCAGTACAGGACTATAAAAATTAATGAAATTGTTCATGGAAAAAAGATTTACATATAAAATCATGTAAATTGATTTTTGATGGAACAATTTCACAAACAGCTACAAAAAAAAGAAGATTATTTTAATTAAATTGAAAGAAACTATTAAGACTGAAAATTCAGGTGTAAAAACTTTATTCGATCCGCTATCGTAAGAAGTAGATTCTTTTTCGAATCCATTATATCAATACTATTTTGTTTGATTGATTGATTGAGCACAATATTTCCTCAGCTTGAAAGGTTAGCGACAAAGCTTTAATGAACATGAAGAAGAAATATTAGTCAGTTTAACAAAAGAACTCAAGTATACTCGCACATAAAGGGTCAAACATTTAGCTTATCTTCTTTTGTTTTTAAAATAGACGGGCGGTCAAATAACAAGTTTAACCATTAAATCTTTTTTTTTCAAGTTTTAATTTCAGTTTTTTTTCTTCTTCTCAATTTGCTTTTGTTACTTTTGTATCACATTGTTTGTCTGCGTGATTTCCTTTTGGAACAGCACTTTTTTTTAACAGGCCAAGTAATGTGTGCAAGAATTCTTGGAAATAAGAGTCAATTGATTTACTCAGGTGTTTGACTGGTTGAATTTCTTAAATACGTGTAGAGAGACGTGTTTGTACTTTTAGATACAAAAATAGACGGTTGGATAAATGGCGGTATGGATGATGAAGGTAAAAAAAATGTTCAAACTAATCGTCTTGACTGCCTGGTTAAATTGAGTTTACTTCTAGTTTAAATGTAAGATAATAAAAAAAGTTGATACATTATATAATGCCAAGTCATTCTCAGTACAGAGGAGTAGTAAGATTTTGTTTATTCATAGAAAAAGGATAGAAACAAACAGGTATCAATAATTTCATAATATTTCTCTTAACCTTCAAAATCGTGTTTTTGTAGAAACATAAACACATTGTGCCCTCGGGCTGTGCAATAATTTAATTTGGGATCGAGGCTGGTGTTGTTTTACGTCGAAATATATTTAATTCGGCAAATTTATCTACACTCGCTATTATCTCTCACTTCGCCTTCCTGTTACTACCACTCTGATCTAATCACCATTCAAACCATCGCGATCAGCTGCAGATTTTGAATTTTTTTAGATCTTTTTATGTTTATCTCAATTATTTTAGCAGAGTCATAATCGCCTTGGGAAGTCATAAGCAGCACATATGCATAAAATTATATGAGTATTAAGCAGGCCCTCTGCAATACATTAACAATTCCTCAGGTGTTCAAATCATCGCAAAGAAAATCAAACAGTAACAATGTAAGAATGCACTAAAAAGGATTGCTTTGACCTTAATAAAATCGTATTCCACAAGTCAAAAAACATGATCATGCTGGATGAATCCCACACCGAAGATTAGAAAGGCGAAAGTTTCATCAGTGTCCATGCATAAATGGGCTACGGTGTTGCAGGCAGAGATTTAGACAATCGTCACGTGTGTATTAAGAAAACAACTTCAATTTTTCTGATATAAAAAATAGCCATCCATATCCTACAAATATGCGAAAAATATGTTTTTTGTTTGTTTCGGGGATATATTCGGTTACCTGGTTTTCGACTAATTGAGAAAAACTAAAAAAAGAAGGGAACATTTTTTAAATATTTTTTCATATAATTCGGAAAGTAATCGTAAAGCGGAATAAATTTTTAGCAGCCTTATTCACAAAAAATTGCTATTGAAGACATTATGCTCACATTCGTTAATAATCAGTTTTAGTTTTATTAGCCATTAATAAGAAACCTTATTCATAAACGCTTAATAAGCCAAAATTAACTATTAAGCGATTTTTTTCAGTTTTGTGATTGTGTGTTAGCTACACTGTGTTATTTGAATTGTCAAGTTTAACATTAATGTTGAATACAATAAAATACTCGATTAGCAAGTATTCTCTAAGGGTTGGAAAAATGTGAAATTAATTCCATATAAAGGTTGTTTAATCAATTTAGATTAATAGCATGTTGCTTATAATATCCAAAAATATATATAAATTTATTAAGACCACTAATGTATTTGACTGATTTATTTGGAAAATTTTTGGTGGTTGCAAAGTGCAAAAACATGGAAAAAATCATTAGAAGAAACCGCAGTGACAACTGGGTGGAAGAAGACAAGGCAAGTATCAATATATCAATGATCAGGTAAAATTATTAAATTATTACATTTAAAACATGCATATTTTTTTATTTTTCGCACTTTCAAGCTTTCGCAATTGTTTTTTTACTTTTAACAATACAAATGTCAACTTATTAAACAGATAAAGAAGGGTAATGCCTACAATAAATTTTTTGAGTTTATTAGTGTCTAATTGCAGCTTCATAGTGCTAATAAACGTTTGTGAATACTAATTTAAAGTTTTTTGCTTATTAGTCTCTAATAAAACGGTTGTGAATAAGGCTGTAGATATTTATGTTATAAACTAGTTTGCAAAAAAAGCGTAGACAAATCTTAAGTCGATTTTGTGTCATTTACACAACAAACGACTGACTACATTCCGACCGAACGTTCGGCAAAATAGGAGATTATTATGTGAGTTTTATTTGTTTTCATTATATAAAAAATTACCAAAATTAAAATTGTTTCTAACTGGGGTGATTTTATGTTATTTTCCTTTTCTTGTACATATTTTTAGAGAAATATTTATTTTTAATTTTTATAATTTTATAAAATATTTAAAAAACACTATACATATTTATAGTTATGAATAAAATAGACGACGCTATTAATTTTCAATTTAGTACTGGATATAACGAACAATTCGCTTTAACGAACAGGTCTGACAACTATTAGGTTCGTTAAATCGGAAAACTACTGTATCTCCAAGTTTTACTAACATTGCACATCAATCGGTTCCATATTTCGGTTGAAATTTTGGAAAATAAATATTTATGTGCAATTTCTGATTTTTAAATACGAGTATGTATTTAAAAAAAAAAAGAATAAAGTTAGATATGTTACAAATAAAACGAGCTTTGTTTCTTCGAAAACGAGGCACAAATATTGATTTTATTCACAATTATTTAGAATAAAAATGCCAAATAGGCCATATATATGCATATACTACATATATGTACATATGTATATGAATGCAACATTATTATACTTGCATTTTATGGTACAAGTTTTGATAAAACCACAATCACCGATTGCATTTATTATAATCAAAAAGTATTCATAAATTCCTAGTTATCTAGAAATATTTTATTTCAATATTCAGACTATTAGCCGGACAAACCGATCTCGTAAAAAACTAAAGTAACGCATTTAATCTAATTGTTATACTTGGAACAGGCAGAAACATAAATCGTCCCTGCTTGTGCCACCCGTAGATGTCATGGCTTTTACTCGTGCGTCTGACTTGTCACATGTGTGACTCATATGTAATTGTCAATGTCTGTCAAAATTGTTATTTTACAGAAGATTTAACATATTAGCTCACAAACTTTCATGTACAATAATTACGTCTGACATTGAATATGTTTTTTTGCAAAAGCTGATCTGAGCGCAAATTATATTAGAATTTTTTGTTAAAAATGTTTTTTTTTGTGAAATGTATTTAAAAAATAAAAGGCCCCATACTCTACACCAGCATGCACGCACAATCAAGTGTTGGTGCCAGTGATTGTACGCTTTGCTGTAGCGATATCAAACCGAATTTAATATTTTGCTGATTTAGCCAGTTTGTGGTATTGTGTATGGTGAATTTAGTTCAGTTGGGAAAAGTTGTCAAAGAGTAAACATCAGGGTACAATACTTTAAAAAATCATTATTTGTTGAAAAACAAATTATTACTGCTTTTTTTTATTATAGCAATAATAATTGCAGCATAAACTTTGTCATTATTCGTTACCACTGTTCAATTAAAACACGAATTTTCTTTAATTTCTATTTTTAAAATAATATCAATAATAAATGCGGTTGCAAAAATTCACTCGTACAAAAATTTTAAAGAAATGAATATTGCACCAGTATGCTTGTATGGTATGTGTTTCGAGCACGATTCAACATCACTTGTTTGTGGCAGTATATTGGAGTAATTAATGTACGCCCTGCTTAACAAAATTACAGCGTAGATTTTTGGTAATAATTTTTATCACAATAAAAACATCTGATGTCAGAAGGTTTGTCAGATCAAAATAGAACACGATCTAATTGAAATTTCGTCAGATGACGTTGCACATGAGTTTTACAGAAGCAATGTTTTAAAGGTACCGCACGACATGTACGTATTTTACAGTGTGATATTTGACAAGTCAACAATTGCATTAGCAATTTCATTTATTACAATTTGGCCCTAACAGTGTTCACAGGTATTTTAATTAAAAAATACGCAGTAGAGAGTACCTCAGCCCCTTTAATTGCCGTATGACAAGCGCTTGCGAAAGTGAATAGTATCGTTTTTAGCGAAATAAAATAAAAATAAAATGTCTAACAAATTACTTAAAAACTAGTTTGCAAATTTGCCGGGCTTGTTGAAATTGTTTTTACAAAGACTTCAATGGCCGAAATCCGAAAAATAGCGATGTTCTTGATCTATTTCAATCAATGAGAGTAACGTATACTTCCCAAGCTAAAATTTTTCTTGAAGGTTTTAGATGAAAAGGTTTGCGGGGAAAGTTTTTCTTCGAAATCGATTCGAGTGAAGTGTTTTCTTCATATACTCATCAGCGCCACCTGGTGGCCACAGCCAAAATTTTTGGTTATACGCCGAATATAGGCAAGAGCCTTAAAGATGTCCTTATAGTTCATTATTCCGATAGCCAAGCGACTCAGAAAACCTTTTTTCATGGGAATCCTGATCAAAACTTGCTGTAAAATGCTTTGACTCATTTCAGAGGGTATCCGTAAGAAACAAAGTTCATATTCATTGGGAAAACAAGATAGCCAATAAATTAGCCAATCGGTACTCTTCGCTTGTAGACTTTGAGATTCGGAGTGATGTTCTTTCGCAAAGGGAGTTTGTCATGTTTCTCCAGCTAAATCGTTAATGCAATCAATGTGAGTGAAATTCTAGAATTCCGAGTAAACTATCCTTTGTGGAAGCGTTACCACGTTCGTTCACAATGGCGTCATGAATTATAAAGTTCTGTGTTCCGACGATATTAGAGAGATTCTCCAT
The DNA here is from genome assembly GCA_956483585.1 of Gymnocheta viridis. NCBI lineage: Eukaryota > Metazoa > Arthropoda > Insecta > Diptera > Tachinidae > Gymnocheta > Gymnocheta viridis. The sequence goes on along the minus strand of OY101442.1, from coordinate 98,670,992 downwards.
CCTGTGTAATGGCTTTCACTGTGAGTGGGCTAACAAAAGATCTCTAAGGCATCGTAGTGCCGCTCATTGATACAACAGTTTACTTCTAACAATTTCAAATATTGCTGGCTAATGGTGCCATTTTTTGTTGAAAGCAGCGGACATGCCAATATATATCGCCATTTAGTGATAGATCCAACACCAATGTGGACATACTATATAGCAACTTTTGGCGGGTTTAAACAATTTATAAAGAAATTTTAGTGGAGATTTTAATAAAAAATCACAAAATAATAAGTGATAAACCTCTAAAACGGGTTCATTTCTATTTACAATTTATCAATATTCATTTATATTTTTTTCTTACAATAAATTAAAAATTTTATCATTGTTTTCATTAAATTGTAATTTTACGATAAGAGACCACTTAGAGATTTAATTTTTTCCTATTTCTTTTTATCATAGATAAAGAAGTGTTGATGGATTCGTTCGTATGAGAAAATGAAACACTTGAAAAAAATACTCCAGAGACCACCGTGGAAGAAAATGTTTGAAGTTTTTTAACAAATAATGTTAAAAGGAGTACAACTTCAAATGTGCATGGAGTGTATTTTCCGTGTAATTCTTATCGTAAATTACAAACACTCTACTAAAGTACGTATCTTATCAATTTTCTAAGTAAGAAAATAAAGAGATTTTATCATTTTTTCTTTCCACAAAACATTTACAACAAGTGTTTGTTTGTCTCGCAATGAGCCAATGTGCATGTTTATGATTAAACATGGATCGACAGGTTAAATATTTAGTGTTTGTTTCTGTACAGCAATAAATAAAAAATAAGTGTTCAAAGAATTTCTAAAGGAAAACGCACAAAATGCTAACAGCAGCAAAGTTTTTATCTTAAAGAAAATACTAGAGCTGTGATAATTATTTTCTTTGTGTTTGGATGAGTATTTATTCTGGTGTTTTAAAAAATTTTTTTTTTCGAAATATTTCCCAAAAATCTGTTCTGTTTGGGTTATTCAACCAAAATGCTTTTTGTTATAGAAAGAGAAACGCGTATAGTTTATTGGAGGCCATGCATTAATTACATATGCCCAATGTGAGAACCCTTGGGATTGGTCATACGCGAGGGTTCTGAAGCATTAATAAAATATCACTGACAACTGAAGCGCTCTGTTTGTCTGCCGTTTCTGTAGCATTCTAAATTTTAGATGTTTGCTTTTCTCCCTTACTGGCTTTTTCATAAAAAATATTTTGGGTTCACAAAAAGGTTATCAAACCAGTTGAATCTGCGCTATAAGCCTTTTGTAAATCAGAAATATTTGTTATTAATAAGACCTTTAGTCTTACGTTACGGTTGCTGGTGAAAGAAGAAAAAGAGGTATAGAATCCAGGTCACTTGGGTCCAAAAGAACTATGGTAGTATTGTGCTACCCTGGAAGAAAGAAAGATATGCAGCAAAGATGAGATTGAAGTGATATCAAAAAAGCTAAGATTCGAGGGGAGTAGGATATGAGTATGGATATCAAGCAATTCTCAAGATTTTCTCATTAAACCTCTCTATTATGCATTTGTTACCAGTCGGCAGCTCGAGAAAATGTTCCACTTTTTGGAACCTTGAAACTTTGGTCGTCTCTTCTCTTAGCTCAAGCTCTGATCTTATAATTTTTAAATTGTCGGCGCACCAATGTAACATTTCGTAAGAAGGTGGCGGTGGACTACAACTTTTATGTGCACTTAAGCTTCAAGTTCCAACTTATGTGATAAGTTTAGAGCAAAACGGAGGGTAAGCAGTAGGCATTACTCTCTATGTTTACCATAAAGTAGTCCCTGCAGCAACACAATTTGTTTATTTTTATTAAATACAAACGTAATGACACACATTCTTTCAACATATTCCTTAATATCAACATCATAAACATTTCTTTGACGATTTATTATCATCATGTTGTTCCACAAGATGTTGTTGTTTTATAACTGTCAGTTTAAATTAATACGGTTGTTGTTGGTTATCGTCTCTACATGACTGTCTTGGGTCATTTTATGATCGTTTTGTTGTTTTAAGTACTTTTTTCCTCATACTTCTGGTTTTGTTGCTGTTGTTGTTCAATATTATTCAAGTTACTCATTGTTGTTGTTTTGGTTGATCTGTACCTTTTCGGTCGGTTCAGATAAAAAGACCTCAGTTCCAAGAATGTCAACATTGAATTTTACACTGACATTCATTTGTTTGTTCGTTTATTGAACACGTGCATTTTCTACAATTTCATATCGACAACAACAACAAGAACAACAACAACAAGTAAATCCATGAACAAACAAGCAACATTTCGTTGGAAGACTACAAAACAGAAAGAATTCAAAGTGGTAAAATAGTGATACTCATTAAGACGAAACACATACAAGAAGAAAATGAAAAGTGCTCGTAGAACAAAACAGAAGAAAAGGTTCGTTTTTGTCATTTAAGAATTGAACAACAACAGCAAATGAACATCAAATTTACTAAATATATTCAATGAATCAGTTTATGAGAAAAGAATTGAAGTGACAGACAGGCAGACAGACAGACAGATTCATATTTATTTCGTTTTACTGGCCACTCACGACCACCAAGATGACGTTCTTTTTTGTGTTGTTGCTGCCGCTATTCATTCCACTGTGATAATCAATATTAATTGAATTGATTTTACCGGGCTGGGAACACAAACAAGTTTTTTTTATTAAAGAAACGAAAGGCGGGTGTTTGAAAATAACAAATTAATTATGAGATAAATTGAGCATGAAACTAACACTATTGTTTGCTTGTTTGTTTGTTTATTTTTTTTGCAGGAAAATACAGTTCATTGACGAATTTTAACTTTGATCTTAATCGAACTAAGTATCTACTATTAGTACTACTTTTGATTAAAAATATCACAATCGAGCCATAGATTAGTTTTGGAATGACGTTTACTAAATTTACATGATGCAATTATTTCATGTCGTACAGGACTGTCAGTGCGTTGCGGTACAATCTCCACAATACGGACAGATATAGTTTCACCTAATGTCCGGATTAGTGGATTCTTCGGACTACAGTTGAAATAAAATTTTAAAGGCAATACATATGTAAATGTACTTATATATAGTTTATTTTTACCGAAAAGAAAAATAAGAATTGATTTGTATATAATTTATTTACACAAAACATAAAGAAAAATGATAAAAGCGACCAAAAATATTCATTTCGAAAAATAAGAATTTTTATATAATTTGTCAGCTCTATTTTTAAATTCTTTTAAAAGTAAAGTATCCTTTGAAAATAGTTCGCCACGCAAATTTTTCTGAGAAAAAAGAACACTTGTCCAGATTTTAAAGGAATAATTTGTAAACTGTCCGAAAAATTTAAATTTCCGGATTACTGGATAGTTCGAATTCGAAACTGCCCGGATTAGGAGGGTTGTACTGTATATGTATCTACAAAAATTTCGCTAGCTTCTCTACCTACAGCTCTGGCCAAAATAACAACATTTCGGGTAACTCATGTCCACAGTCATAGACATAAGCTCGTGTAAGGGTTTGTACACTCATATTAAGTAAGAAAAATAAAAAGAAACTTTCGCCCGAAGGAAATACGTCTAACAGTCGATATCTGGTAAAGTATCGTTCATTATCAACTGTTTTAGAGAGCTTCGACTTGCTTCAGAGACAAGCTATAGAAAACAAGGCTTGCATTTACATAAAACCTGACCAAAGTGAGCGACGGGGCAGTGAGATAGCGAATGAATTAACCAGACGGGCCTCTGAAACTCATCACTCAGACTCAGAATCCTTGGGATGATGATCTTTGCATAAGTAGTCTCACATATATCGAGGCCTAAATCGTTGACTGCTTTCGTAAAGTGGAATCCTGGAATTTAATTAAAATTACTTACAACCGGTTACTGGTTTTCTGTCTGGCCGCATCCTACAAAACTTTTCTTTGTAGAGCAGTGACCAAATTCCCAGCGAACGTTTTTTTGCCGAATTTGGTCAGAAACTCTGGAGCATATGATGATCTAACAAAGTTAACCGAAACTGTTACAATTATTAAGGATGTGTTGTGTTGTGTTGTGTTGTGGACCTTTTATAATTTATTACTAAAGGAGCTGTTCGGCTTGAGATGTGTCTCTTTTGTTTAATAAATAAAATAAAAATAAGATCTTTTCTTTAACTGCCTTCGCCACGATGTCGAATGATATCGTTCTTTTGGGAAATTACATTTAAAGCAAAAACAAAATTTCAAAAATTATTCGAAATCGTGGGTCAGGCAGTAAATTTTATTTCATTAATTTATTTTTTCAATATTTCGAAGTATGTATTAAGAACTTGAAAACACCAAAACAGGACTCAAATGGCATAATGGAAGATGTTATATGTTTTGATCAAACCGGGAAAGGAATAAGAAACTGTACGTTCTCTATTATGTTTTACTTTTGATTTCTCTAACATTTTCGACAAGTGAGAGGATTACATTTCTAAGATTATTTTAGAAGATCTCCTTAAGTCTAGAAAACTAAAACCCGCCTGTGAGGCGCAACGAATGTTTTTTTTAATATTTCGCTAAGATCGAGTGCAAGTACCAACACGAGCTTACAAACCACAGCAGTAATCTTTCGTGTGAGCTTGTGAGCGGACGTTCATTGCAAGGTTTAGTGTTAAAGGTATATTTCTGACTAAATGTTCTTATTAAATATGGCCGTGTTGAATAGTTAAATTCTGTATGTTTCCAACTGTGACCAACAAAAAATAAAGCCAAAATTAATATTTTACTTATTCAGTAAAACATTAGCCATTTTGTTAAAAACAAATTGCAATTTGTTTTTAACAAAATGGTTAATGTTTTATTAATTTTGGGAAAAAGTGCGAATAAAAATTTAAAACACTAAAATTTGAAAGATTCCCATAAAAAGCACCAATTAAAAAATAAAGCCATTTCATGAAAGATCTCAGTAAGGATTTGTGCTAAGACTGGCGCTCTATGAGACTGCAAGAAAGACCTTATATACGAAAACGAGTTCGTGAGGCAATAACCAACTCCATTTCTACTTCCGAGGACTACGAAAAAAACTCTGAACCACAAATAAAGAAAGGGAAAAGGTCAATGTGCAATTACTGTCCATCAAGCAAGAAGCGTATAAGGGTTTATTATTGTGCAAAATGCAATAAAACCTACTTTGTGGAATTGCTATGAATGTGATGTAAGAAAAAAAGGTCTGAAATAATTTTTATGTGCAAAGCAAAGTATAAGTTATATGATGAAACTTTTTTATTTTTATGAAACTAAGTACAAATAGCTATAAGAAAAATGTGAATTTAAGTTTTTTGTTTTAAAGTTAAAAAATATATAAATTTTTTTTATATGATCTCTTGGTAAAAAACTGTGATATGTCATTTTAGTGATCATTTTATTGCCATATTAAAACAATTTAATGACTATTTTTTATTTTGCAATTAAATATGCCAACATATAAATATAAAAAACATTCAGTAAAAAAATAACTTAACAAAAATTGAAAAAAAACTCGTAATTTTAAAAAAGTAGCCTGTTAGGCGAGGTTTAGTTGTAAACGATAAAAAAAAGGTTTAGTTTTCTAGGGTTAAAATATAAAATTAATTTATTAAAGGATTACTAATTATTTATGAATTTTTTTACTGCCCGATTTATTTCAAGAATTAAGTTTTTTATGTTTATTGTTATCCTCCCAATATCTCAAAATAATGAATAATTTATGTATTTTTATTTATTTAAATTACCTAATTTATGGGAAATTTCATCAATTAGCGAACCGATTAATATAAAATTAATCAATTATCAACCGATTAAATAAAAATATCGCGCTATTAATGCCAACTCATTACGCAACATTTTTCCATATTTTACTTCAAGAAATGTGGAGACGTGCTGGCCAAAAATCCTTATCTTATGTATAAAATTATTCCGACAATGTGCGGACTAGTCCTATATTAATCGGATAATATATCCGAAACGGCGTAACGAAGAAATGCAAACTAGTCTTCTAAATATCGAAGGGAATTTTAGATGATATGCAACAGTTAACATTGTTTTCTTTTATCACACATACTATCAGCAGAAAATATTCACTGGATTCTTTTGCCTTTGTGTCGTTTATAATTGGAAGCGGATACAACAACGGCGCGCACACTAGTATCTGTGTTTCACAATTAACTGAAACCTTTATTTTAAATATCTAGTTGGATGTTCTCCTGTCTGGGAACAGCCCATGAACAAAAGTTACAACTCCTGACAGATTTTTGATGCATGTGCTTATCAACTTTGACGTCTTTCAGACCCACTCTGTGTTGCAATAGGATTCTTCCAAAATTCGATTCATGCAAATCGGTTCCGTAGTTTGGAAGTTACGGATTTATTAACATCTTTTTTTAATTTCACACGCCCTGTGCAACGCAGGATGGAGTGTCTGGTAGGAAACTAACTTGTCTTAAAACATTTTGATATTTTTTCTAAATTCATTGCCTTGATAAATTTAAATATCATCTTACTCAAGCAAATTAAAAATATTCATACACATGCCTGCTTCATTTCTTTGCAGAAAGAAACTGCTTGTTGTTTTTCAATTTTAAACCTCTTGACCCATGTTGGCTTAAGCACTCCTTTTTAATATGGTGCTCGTAGTGAATATTGCTGAAATATATTTAATTTTTTTCTTAAACAAATCGTTAAATATTTCAAAGAATGAACTTTTTCGGTGACCCTTTAACAACAAATTAGCGTTGGATTTTTATTTGATTAAACAATTGAAACTTAAATCAGTTTTAACCCACAGTGGGGACAAGAGATGACAACGATGAAGAAAATAATTATTTTTGAAAGCCTATTTTATGTGGCTGCGCTGCTGTTCACAATTGTATAAAATAAAATACATAAATTTTTTATAAAAATTGTGTTGCTGAAGTTGTGGCTCTGTTCATTTAATTTCTTAACAACATATTTTAAGCACACAGCTGCCAAAACTATAAGTCACGATTTGCTTTTGTTAATTCATCAACATAACAAATAATTTGCATTTGCATACACGCATACAAACAAACAAACACACACACACACACACATCCTAATACTCTATAGATAATCATACCGTCCGCCCGTCTGTCTATGACTCTTTCCCAGCTCTTAGCCGAAGGAGAATTGTGGTTGGCTTACAATATCAGCCACTTCAAATGTGGTAGTTACATGGTGTCACTTCGAAATAATAAAAATTATAAAAAAGCCCTCACAAAGTATTGTATTGTTAACAGTGGCAGAGCCAAAGACGAAGACGGCGCCCAAAGATTTTTTTTAGTTGTGTCTATGAAGGCAGCAGCAATGGGTTGTTGTTATTGTTAAGCCCACGCTTTAATCATGTTTAAAATGAAATAGACAAAACAAAAAATTTGAAATTAAATTCACAACAAACTTTAATTAGCCGTGGATGTTTTTAAGCCCTGCTAACTGCATGTTGAGGTTAAAAGTTGAACTGTATTTTTTCGAAGTATGTACTTTAAGCAGGCGCGCATCGAATGGAGGTGAGTAGGAAAATATTCCGTTTGCACAAGAATATTAAGCTGGCATAGGATGCCATAATAATGTACTGGTTAAACATGAGACCCCTTCGGAGGTAACGAGCCAGCTTGCTGTCTTGCTGCGGATAAACCCAAGTTGGATAGAGTTGTCTTAAAGGGGCTGATATTTGAGCTAAAGACGAATTTCTAGTCTGCCAACGGATACCCTGAAAAAATCATAACTAGTACATAAAAGCGTGTGAAGGTCACACTGGTTCAAATGTATGCAATAACCGTGGTCCTACGTCTGAACCATATAGTATACATTGGAGCAACCCAATATGAACTCACATCATATTGCGCCACCACTCACAAGCAGTTTGTTCGCAATGAGCACGATCATTAAAGCACGAACACTTGTTGTGTAGATAAAAAGTTGTTGTTGGTAGATGAGATGATCAGAGAATGCATTACATAGGACCAGGTTATAATCACTACATTTTCACAGGAACGTACCATGCAGTTGAACAGCTTCTGAAGAATATTCTCAAGCTGTTGTTGGCAAACAATATCAACAGTTGCATCTATCTATCATTGAGTAGTGCTGAGCGACCAACTCGTAACTTCTAGATTTTATGTCTAAAGATACTATAGATCTGTTTATGCTAATAATAAATGCTTCTTTGGTTTATATGAAAATTTCAACAAATCTTATCAAATTATTGATACGTCTGAAGGCAAAGAATTTTACATTTAAATGCTTAATTTAATTCTTTTTTGTCTCAGTTCTTTAGTTCGTAAGGTGAGCATGGAATTGTTATGGTAGAATATTAAACAGTTTACTTCCTTTACAATTTTAGTAACTATTTTATCACCTTCTTCTTAAACACTATTTACAATCTGCCTCTTTGTTTGTTAAAACTCGCTATTAAATATATCACATTTAATTCCAATTTGTTATTCATCAATTTATATGAGAATAATAAAATAAAAATGACCTAAATCTAAAAGTTAACACAATTTAGTTAGTAAGCAAATTTATAAATATAACTTAATTTAATTATTAATAATCCGCTTTTGAGCCAATTGACATTTCACAATTTTTAACGCAAGCAATTGCACAATTAAAGCAGTAAAATTACTGATTACTGGCTGCGTTGACAACTTAATAAAAGTAGGAGGGGTTTTCAGTTGTGACCCAGATAGCAATAAGAGTTTTTCCAATTGTTATATTTCAGAAGCTGCCAGTAATACGGTGTTCAGACATACACCTTTATTGAGATTATCGCAATAAATACGTTAAAAGTATGGCGAGTAAAGTTGAGGGTAAGTTTATTAAATCTATGATTTATAATAAAAAACAAATTAACGAATTTCTTTTTTAAATAAATAGGTGTCAAAATTAAGAAGAAGACTGGAATGAGGCCAGTGAGACAGCCCTTCTAGATATTTGGCCAAGCGAAATGGATGGGATTCGTGGACACAGGAAAAATGGCCACATCTACGCAGAGATGCCTGATGAGCTCATCCAACAGGGTTACTCTTGTAGTCCATGGGATATACAAGTAAAGTTGCAGAACTTTACACAGCGGTGCAGGTACTAATTTAGTATATTCACATGTACATAAAAAACGTTATAAAAAAATGTTTTAAAATTAACATTTTTACAGAAAAGAAAAGGCGGCATTGGGAGTATCTGGATCACCTTCTAAATGGCCACAATTTGGAATCGTCCACCAAATTATTGGTGGGTTCAAGGCTTGTTTGCTGAGTTGGCACTAGACAGCATAGTATGTGAAATATAAAGAAATAAGATAAATTTATTTTTAAAATTATTAATTAAATTCAAGTCTTTTTGTGAATCTTATTCTAACCAGTTGAAGGAATCATTTTCATTAGAAGAAAAGCCTTTTTTCCTGTTTTCATTTTTGATTGAAATTTGTTGTTTTTATTATTATTAATAATTTTTAAATATTTTTATTTATGCAGATCCTTCTAATTCATCACGGCATTGTACCCTGGTGCACCATCATCGCTATTATTACCATGTTCTCCGTTTCCTGAACCGAGTACGTCAACGCAACAGCTCGGTGTTTCTAAAGGTCGAGACACATAGAATCCGTCGTACGTTATACGTTGCTTTTTTGAACTGATAACGAAGTTAATATACAGGTTTTTTTATGAATATTGTCACATTCAGTACGTCTCCGTCATTGCAAAATACTAAAGTTGGGCAACTTTTATCTTTAAAATATATATTTTTATGCTTTGTTTTTATTAAGCATTTTGTGTTGTGTGGTGACAAAATAAAATTAAATACAAATTAAAATTAAAAAAAAAAAACAGCTAGAATATCCTCTAGTTCTATTGAAAATGTGTACTTTAATCAAATGAAGCTGATTTAATGTCCGTCAACAAAGTACTCATTGTGTCAACCTCCTCCGCCGATAATTTAATGTCAGTTGCAGAAAGCAACGTATAACGTACGACGGATTCTATGTGCCCCGGCCTTAATACATAATATTAATTTCTTTTTTAAATAGGAATTTATTTTAATTTTTGAAATTTTCAAAAAAAAAAACAATATTATTGTCTAACTTTCAAATGATTATTGAGTAAAGTAAATTTAGTATATCTGAACACTAAAATAATTTTGTCAATAAACCGAATATTGACTCAATTAATAATGCATGTCTGAACGCAGTATAAAGTTTTTCATTCCATTTTGCATCGTTTCACGAACGTGTCGAAATTGCGTCCAAGTTGTAAATACGTACCGTGAATTGCCTCGTCGATCGTCCTCATGGCTTCAGTGTGCAACAGGCGGCTCGTCACACTCACACTATAAAAAAGTTTAAGCGTGAGTATACTTTTTTGCATTTTAAGACATCAACCAAACAGAGATTGGTCCGAAATGAAAAATAGATACCCGCACACTTTCTGGTCTTCATCCGGTGATAAGAAGATCTTGATATTTAGTTCGAATTCAATATATACGGTAGTAATTTTATTTTATTCCAAGTTCAATTGCAAACAAAGTCAACTTATTCTAATAAAAATAAATGACTCAAAGTGCATGTCATATTTTCAAGTCTAAAAGTCAAACCCATATTCACACCTTAACCTTGTTTAAATATAAATTTTTTTTAAATCGCATTATATTTAGAGTCATGAACTTTTTTTAAATAAAAAGCAGTCTTGCAGTCAGTATCCGCTACAAAAAGTCTTGACATGCTACGCATGATTTTTGTTGTTTCAGCACTTAAACTTATTTTTTCCTTTATGCCACACAAATAGGCAGAGCGAAGAAAAATCATTTGATTTTTTTTTATAAAATCATCTTTTTTAAACAACATAAAAAAGGTTTTAAAAATGATTTTCTTTTTAACTCTTTTTTTTTGTTAATTTTTATTTGTTTCATTTATTATGATCAACATGTAGGCAAACAATCAAGAATAAAGACGGACAAGAAGAGAAACGAAACATTTTAACAATAAAACTGTTTCTTTCATGCAGGTGTTCGTTCGTTCGTTAAGGTTTTCAACTCACATTCACCTCCGTGGCATTTAAGCCTTTACGTTTTTTTTTACAAGTTTTCTTTAAAATCTTTTATATCTTGTATTTTTTTTATGAGAATCTCCCTCAACTTTTCTGGGGGGCATGTTGAGAAAAAAAGAAGAAGTAGGGGCTTTTGTGGCACATACGGATTTCTTTTTTTTTTGCTGGTATCTTGTAAAACATTACTTTCAGTCATTCATTGTTCCCTGCAACATATTTTTATGGCATTGTTTCTTCTTCGGCTTTTTTGAGCCCATAAACCATAACAAAAGGTTGAAATATGTTCCTAGTGGCTTAAAGACAAATAAATAAATTTGTAACAATAGTTATGATCCCAAGTTCAAAGCAAATGACATCATCTCGAAGGCTTTTACATTGTTGCAATAAATGCAATAGATTTATTGTTATTGGTTTAAAGAAGAAAAAAATATACATACTCGTACATATACTCGTATAAAGAAATTATTACATTACATTTCTTATTGCTCTTTAAAGTTTAAACAAACAAATGGTAAAAATAAAATTCTACACAAATTCCTTCTTCAGTTGCTGCAAATGCCAGCATTTATTTGGGAGACCTCATTCTTTTATGACCCTTTCAAACATGCATTTTAAGTCTCATAAACACCTAAGCTTGACGCAACTTAAAAACATTTTAAAAACTGCTTTTAGCTTAAGATTGAAAAAAAATATAAGTATATAAAATAAAATTTAAATGAAATGAAAAGAGGTGAAAAGGGGGATCGTAAAAGTTCAAAGCAGCAGTAGTTGATTGTACTCGTAATCATAAAAAAATCAAACTAAAAACTGCATTTAAGACAGTGAAAGAGGTCGTGGCCATAATTGCATTTCACTGCATGTTTTTTTCATTACTTTGTGTATATATGTGTGTGTGTGATTTTTTGTTTTGTTTCCATTTCCAAGTTGCCACAAGAACCGTGAAGTTGTTCTGTATGTTTTAAGCCATGAAAACAAACGGCCAAGTATTTAACACGTGCAATTGTAAATAGTTTTCTTAAAAATCGTCTCGCTCACTCTGTCACTCTCTTTTGTTGAATGCAATGTGTTCGGCATGTTAAACATTAACTGTGCTGCTGTAATCACAATGACCAAAAAATAAAAAATATAATAGTCAGGGTAGAGGTTGTCATCGTGGATTTCCAAAGGAGTGCGCGGATTAAGAAGAGTATTCGGACTTAAATTTTAAGGTTATATTTTCAAATAAATTTCAAGTTCTTAAGACAACAAGTCAGATACGCTTAATTTTTATTAATTTTTGTTTTCTAAATGCAAATAAATGGCATTTAAAAACTAGACGTTCAAAAACTGACATCAAACTGCAGTATCAAAAGTGGTAACTTGGGGTCTCATTTAGCCATCAACTCGGTATGAACATCATGTCGAACATCCCATATGGCTAATGTAGACCGCTAATGTCCATGTTTCATCCATTCTTTGACATGGATGCCCGAGCATATGGCTGAGCAACTATGTTCGACATTAAGTGTAATTTTTAAAGAAGCGCAAAAAATTTAATATTATTGCACAACCTGAAAAATATAATTAAATAAAATAATTATTATATGTCAGAACTTGAACATGTATACGTATTCGCCACATACAAAAACATGGACCTATTAATAGCGTTGCTCTGTCGGCGCCATGTTCAACACATGTTCAAGTCGATGACTCGTACACACGTAGGGTAAAGATGGTGGAGTACTAATGACACACCTTTGGATCTTGATTTTTTATGAATTCGGCAACTTTTTAAGCCAAGGCTTTCATACGAATGGTTCAGCCATTAATCTCATTGTGTCCGAGCTTGAATAATGTAGTCATATCGAAAATTATGCCTCAATCGCCAACTGCCAAATGATGCAAAAATTGGTCTTTGATTGTCAATCATTTCGGAAGATACATTTCTTGTCCGTTTCAACAGACGAAGAAATGTAGAACTATCAAATCCGACTGAAAATATCGAATGTTCTTTGAGCAGGTCAAATATCATTGCGTCATTTTTGGATATGTCTTTTATTTGGAATATAATTCCATCATTTTAGCCAACTGTTCTTTGGTGAAACGCTGATGATCCCGGGATTTGTAGGTTTTTCATCAATATAAGAAGATCAACAGTGAGACACGGTACCTTAGCGTGGTAGTCGAACAGTGAACAGGTTACAGCGACGGCTCTGTCTGATAGTCTTCCGATAACTCGAACACGCCAGCCTATGCAGAGGTTGTGGTTATCTAAAGACGAAGGAGTTTTGATATATTACAGGGCTGACCAAAGTCCCATCTGATGCTACGGAAACCAATAGCCTCAGAAGCTGTACAGGATTGGTTAGGTATCTTTCCACAATATACGTAACGGTTGTGATTTATATCTAAATTTGTAGGAAAAAGGATCACAAATTTTGGATATGGCTGAGACGGGACTTAATGTATTAACAGATTGCGTGTAGAATAGCTCTCCGAGATCTGAGAGTCTAGAGGAACTTCTTCTTGGAAGTAGAAAATTAGATAGATCCTGCACTATGGCCTTTTACAGAAATTACTACTATGTTGGCCCTAAAGAAACATACAGTTATCACACCACTGCCTGCTCCCCGGGGCCGGTAGTGTGGATGAAGCTGCTTCTTCGGTATGGTCGGCATTGTTTTCACGCGGTGTTAACACCACTGCGAATTGGCCGGTGTTCACTTAGCATACATACATTCGAGAGACCTACTAATGTAATGCATGTCTTTTAACTTGGTGAACAAATGAATGGAAACTTCTCCAAAAACCGGGACCGGGGGCAGACCTCATTCTGACCTAATTGGAACTAACATAAGATACATGCCTTGGCAGTCTTCTTGAATGAAGTTTTTGTATACCTTCCAAGTCACATAGGACCGCTGGTGGACGCTTTAATTCATCCAGTGGTAAGACCATGGTGTGATAATGACATCACGGCGGGTGCTATCTCGATCATATCTCTATTCAAACGAATCTGGTGTTGCATAGAAATTTGAATTTCCTTATTAATGACAAAGATCAATGCTCCAAACAGAAAAAATGGCAACAGAGTACCACTCTGTCATCGATGGCCTTAATTTCCGAAGGAATATTTCCATGGAATAATATCTGTATTTGTGTCCGACTGTCTTTTAAATGGAAAACTATGATATTTTTATATGTATCATGGAATATATGAGTAGAAGAACAAGACTTCAAATAGACGCACCACACTCAAGGTGTTAGTGTCGTAAGGGATGAGGACAGGAGTAGCAATGGACTGTGGTACAAATTTTTATGATTTGGGCGTTCACAATAGGTCCACATTATGTTGGGTATCTGGTTATGAAAGGTCGAGTCGGCTGTTTAGCTCGATATAATAGATTCGAAAAAGTTCCTTAGTATCCGGCGTGGCAATATTGTGGAGAAGACAGATTTTTCGGTTCAGTTGGATTTTGCTCACCACTGAAAAAAGTTTCGGGAATGTTATATAAAATATTCATTACTTTCCTGTAACAATAATTTGCATCGCCTTTAATATTTCGGAACCCTGCTCTTTATCAATTCTGCATTTAGCTTGAAACATAAAAAGAAATACAACGACAATAAAGCTTGACAAGTGAAATGTATGCCAGTAAACATGATAATTGCGTGCCAAGGAGCATCTAAATAAATGTGCATTAAAGTAGTTAACATCAAAAGAAACAACTCCTCAACAACAGGAGCAACAAGAAAAAAAATCACAGAGTTAAGGCAATTTAGTTGGCCACCACTAACAAACAACATTCAACATTCAACACACAAAAAGGTGCCCAAAGAACTACTGTGATCAACAAACGCCAAAAGTGAATGCAATATAAAGTGGCAGCTGCAATTTTAGGAAATTGACAGCCTTCCAACCAGAACAATACAAATGTTCCAAAAACTAAATACTCTTTGTACATGTACTGCAAGAAAAACAAAAACCAAAAAAAGAGAAGAGAAGAAGATAAAAGCAATTTTTAACCAGAAGCAATCCAATGAAAAGAAGTAGCAGGCGCAATAAAACACAAGACCAACTTAAGTAATTTTAAGCCACTGTGCTTTTTGTTTGGCCCTGACAAATAATGAAAATGGTTAAAAATGCAATTTCGTATGTGGAAGCAGAGCTTCTTTAAAGGGCGAAATAAAACACACGTTTTTTTTACAAATATTTTTCTTCATGTTCTTAAGAACGGTCCAGACTTCTGAATTTGAAATTAACCACCGTTTTAGCTGTCACTTTGTAACAGCAGCGCAATAAGAATTCAAATAATATGCGTTTAATTTATAGGGACACACCGCTCGGCAGATAACAATATACAGAATGCAGGCACCTCAGCTCCTGAGCAGATCACGAAAAATGGCCATTCATTTATAACTAAAGATGCAACACTGATTGTCCATCAACGAAGGGGAAATGTGGCAAAAATGCGGCGGCAAATTTTCAGTACGTAATTTGTACAAAACGAAAAACAACAAAAATAAATAAAAACCAAAAAAAAAGAAAAAAAAAACGTACAACGGCCAACGAAATTTAAGTGAAATTAGTTGGGTGATCAATTGGTCGCTACTTGTCGGCGTAATTTATTAGTTTTCTTGGGACGTTTATTCTTTTCCAACATGCATGTTTGCTCTTCCCTTGATTCTGTCTTACGGTGGGCTTTAGAAGACTTAATAGTTGCATGATAAATTGCAATGCAATCGTCTGATTATGAAATATGAAAATGAATGATACTTGTTGCTTTTCATTTTTCCACAAATCATTATTATGATTTTGCTTGTTAAGGAGAATTGCATGATCATATATCTTCTGTTTGATCTGCACATGTTGGGTAATTAATTATGTATAATTAAAAATTGAGGTTTATGATTTTAACAGCGCCCTTTAAATTAAAAGGAAAAAAATATAAGACAACAATTTTTTTCCTTCGTTTCATGTTTGTTAAACAGAAGTAGAATTATTGCAAGGACAACGAAAGCATGCAGGAGTAATTGAAATAAAGTGTTTTTGGAGAAATTGCAATAGAACTCTTAGTACTCTTGGTCCCTGCTCGGAGGATCACGGAATCTTAGCAACGGTGTGTCCAGTTTGGCAAGTAGAGCTGTATTTTATATACAATACTGCAGGGAAGCTTTGAGCTCTACATTCTTTAAGTCACGAGATGTCAACTACAGGTACATGATATGATGCCAACTTAGATATCAGGACATGGCAACATCCTTGCGTAACGAGATGACATGACACTAATAGAATTGAGATTGGAATCGATACACAACTGTAGAATTACGAGATCTTTGTATTAGAAGAGAACGAAGGAACTAACAATCTTGCAGGTAGCATCGAGTCTCATAACACCCTGGTTAGTGAGAATTTACACGAGCCGCTTTAGATTACTTAACATTCGTAGTAGCTGGAATCATACGAAGGCAGGTAAAGACGCTCATATCACACCGAAGGACTATAAACCTATAAGTTTATTACCATTTATTAAAAGCTTTTTTACCCAGCACAAATATTGGAGGAGAAGAGTCAACCGAAATGTGTATGTCACATTTTACACCAGAATGCAACGGTCTTTTCTTCAATCATTTATTTTCAAAGCAATAATAGTTTAAACAAAATTTCAAGAGTTTAATACAAGAAAATAAGCAAAATGAAAACACAGAAAATTTACCAAAATTCATTGAAATATGTATTTTTTTTTTACTTTTAAAAACTCAAAACATTTCCAGCTGAAGTTATGGATGTCATCAGCCTCTAAACAGACCTTTTGAAGTGTTTTAAATCGTTAAAAACTAGAGTTGTTTGCTTAAAAAATTTATGACATTTTTTAAAACTTTTCAGCACTAAAACAGCAATTAATGTCTGCTTTTATTTTTGTCATATTTCAAGTTAACCATTTTTTTTGTTGGCATTTAAACAAGCTTACATATTTAGCCGATGCAGGAAACAATTTGTTATTTATTTTAACATTAAATCAAGCTCAAAAATCTCATTATCATTTACACCTTTTAGTTTTTATATGCCTTCAGCAAGTGCATATTTTATGTTTTCGTTTAAATACCTTTTACTTAAAATATAAATTAATGCAGTGAAATTTAAACAATTCATTTGCTATAACGAAATGAATAAGTTTATAAGTTAAATAACAAGTTTTAGAGCTTTTGTATGTAATGACGAATTTTTCAATTATTTTATTGTCGAATTCAGTAGGGGACTGATGCGTGACTGGTTCGTTCCTTAAATGGTAGGAACCTGTCCGGGTATGAAAGGGAAAATTTTTGTGATAACCCAGTTTTTGATGAGTTTTGTGTCCAAAATCATTGTTTTTCTTTCCGTATTCACGAATTTGAAGAAATTTTTCGATTTATTGCATTTTTACATATTAATTGTTTTATTTATTATAATTATTGGCAAATTCAAACAAAAAAAATTATATGTGCAAGAAAATGTTGTAGGCAGTCGATGGTTTTTGCATTCTGAATTTATAAAATTATACACAATTTTAATCCCATTAAAAATATGCAGTTTGGAAAAGTAATAAATATATTTAGGTACATGTTTATAATGATTTTTAATTAGTATAAAATTATTTTCATCACATTTGAAGTTCAACGACATTTTTCAAATAAAAAAAAATCATAATTCTTAAACCAACCGAAATAACCAAAAAATAAATAAAATAATAATAAAAAAATAAGGAAATTTTCTTGGAATTATTTTAATGAAGCGTTAAATATGCGCCCGCATACAAATGCAAGTGAAGACCAACAATAAAAATTATATCTTAAATAAAAATCAACAAGAACAATCTTTTGGTTTTTCATTCTCACTTTTTTTTTTGAATTTTGAAATCAACAAGTGTTTGCATTTACATCGAAATGATTAACAAACACATTGTTAACAAATGAATATTTATAACAATGATTAAATGATCCGAAGAAAAAGCCCACGAAAGAAAATAACTTAAAAGAAATTATTGAAATTAATTTAATCTCCACATACAGGCATGCAGAGGGCAGGAATATTTGACAGGCACAAACAACAGTACATAAAAACAGCCTTCAACGAATTCCTTCATGGAGTGTAAAAGAATTCCATAAAATAAATTATACATACAAACATAGATTCTTGCACTTGTTAATGTATGTATGGGTGTTTCAGACAAATGAAATCTCTTTAAGAGTCTCCACCACAATAACCATCTTTTTTTTTTTAATCCCAAGAATGCACACGTGCATTCTGACAGTTCTTATCACTTTTAAATATAATCGTGGGAAACGGGTATTGCAAGCCACATTAAAACAGGATGATGACGATCGTCATCGTTATTAATGGTGTTTAAAAACAAATTGATAACAACAACAACACCACCACAATAAAAGCAGTACTATTTTTCTACACTCATTCTATGAATGTAATTTGAACGAACAAAATTTAAATTAGGAATGTTGTGTTAATCCCCTGCGAGAATTTTTTGTTCAATTGTCCTTAACGTACCCGTTCCATAATCGGTGAAAATAGATGTGATATGAAAACTTTAGTAATTTTTTTCTTAGTATTGAACAGAAACAAAAGAATTTCTATTAAGGTGGATTCACCCATTTGTTTGGGACAACATTTTTATTTGGACAAAATTTTGTTGACCGAGAGTTTTCTGCAACACGATTCACTCAATTGATAAAAAAGATACCGGATTATCAAGGCTAGCATATGAGTTAATTTCGCGACCGCACAAGTAACATCGTCAATAAATTCAATTAAATTAAATAAATTAAAAATATAAAAAATAGTTCACAAATTTGTTAAACGAATAGTACAGTGAGTTTTCATTTGTAATTAATTAAGTGTAATTAAATTGTGGTTATGATTTTACTACCACGCTACCTAATAATTAATTGTCTAAATAACTAAAGCGAAATATAATTATTTAATTATTAAAGAAAAATTAATTATTGAAAAAAGTGAACTTCTGTGGATTATACAAATATATTACAAACAATAAAGTGAATTATTAACCGTTCAAAAAAAAAAAAGAATGTGTCCATTGTGTTACTTAACCAATTAATAAAAGGAGTCCCAAATTGAAAAAAAGGTTAAGTAAATATTTGTCACCGACGTGAAGTCAGATTCTGACCATTTTGAAGATTTAACAAAATAAGATAAACTACAACAATATCAGCTTAAAACCGTTTGGAACCACAAAGGAAAACGCAGAACGCAGAACGCACAGAAGGAAGGTAACTTTAGGCAATCATTTCAAGCCGCACAACAACAACCCCCTCCCACACAATCATCAAGACCGGTAAGTCATAAATTTTATCCATATTATTTATACCTGTCCAACCCCCGTGTGCTCAGCACATTTAAAAAGAAAATGTTTCTCTATATGTATCATCTTTATTAAATAATTTTTTACGATAAATATTTAAAAATCCGTCATCTAATCTTTTTTATTCATTTCATCATGAACCAACCACGATGCGCATTTAAATCTCTTCCTATCAAGGGCTTCTGTTACTAGCTAATGAACTAAATAATCTCAAATTATTTGCAAAGTACATTAGCACAGGGATGCCATCAGAAATTTTACAAAATCCCTACATGTCTCGAAAAAATTCCCCCTTTTTCCCTGCACACAAAAAAAGGATCCCTAAATTTTTCCCTACTCTAAAAATTCATTGATTTTATTTAGGGGTTTAAAATATTGTACATTTATATCGCCAGACAAAACATTAAATAATAGTAAAAAATAACATACATTTTTTAATTTTAACAAGCTCCAATATCATCTGCCTTTGTGCCATTATAGTTCACAAAAGATTGTACTAATTACATTTCTTAAAAAATTATTTAACTTTTAAGCGGAGTCTTTTGATTCGCTTAGGAGCTGTTGCACCATTTTTTATAATTCTTAGCATCCATTAATAATAAAGATTTCTCTAATATTTAATCTTTAATCTATAATACAAAATCTTAATTCTGAATGAAATATTATCCAAGTTAAAAAAAAATGGAAAGAATGAAAGTTATTTTTTTTATTCTAAGAGCGCATTTAAATATTTAAAATAGCTTAATTTACATATATATTTTAAAAAAATTTTAATTTATATATTAAACCAAAAAAAAATTAAATCCGAAATTTTCAATTTGTTTTTATTTTTCTTACCAATTCTATTCCCAAGAAAATCGGACATTTATTTGCCTTTCGTTGTCTCTATATATTATTTAGCAAAACATGTTTTCTGTTTGTATGAAATATCTCGCGTAATACGGTAACAAAATTTGAAATTTCGATTTTTATTCGTATTATCACTTTTGTGGCGTGTTTTATGCAATATAAAATGGAGAAAAATAAAGTTTTAAAAATTCCCTACATTTTCCTTAAAATGAGAAATCTGTCCTTTTTTCTCTTTCCTTGAAATTTTCCAATGAATTCCCTGCAAAAAGGGAAAATTCCCTACTCTTGGCATCACCGCATTAATAGGAAATATTAAAACAAAAAGATAAAAGAATTGCTGTAGAACCGATTTTGAGACATTCTAATGTTGCAGTGAAACGAGGATTAGATACAAATCGTTGGCTTAATATAGAAAGGACGTATCTCGATTTTTTTCTGAAACGCAGTTTTTATCTTTTCTGGCATTACACTTTCAAATATACCAGAAAATTTTTAAATCGCGTTTTCTAAAAAAAAACGAGATACGTCCTTTCTATATTAAGCCAACGAAATACGCAAAATGGATAAATTTTCAAAGACGGAGACGATTTGGTAATCTATTTACAGCTGTTGTCTAAAAAGCACGCTGTTTGTTGTGAGCTTTTCAACTACAACTTCGAATATTTACATAAGATAATGTAGAATCAAAAGTCACCACTCTTTAGTGAAGTTTTGGTTCGATTTAGCTCCCTGCTATTGTTCAAAAGCTCCAAAGGAATGACATCGAAGAAATTAAGTGTACGTAATAGAATAATATTTATATGAATTCATTAATTGTATACACTTTGTCTACTGTCAAAGTAAATAAAGATGAGTTTCACTGCTGTTCTTGACGATAACAAATGCCAGACGCGTGCAGATCAGATAGACCGAAAGTTTATGCAACAGTTAATAGGATCTCTTAAAGCATGAAGAGACAATTCATCTTAGTTGGTTGTTTTATTTATATATTTTAGCAAATGAGTAACAATTCGCAGGTCAAAGCTATTCAATCGCTTTTGACGTTAAACAAATATTAAAGCTTTTCTGCGATCGGATATTATAGGAACAATTGTTGAATTCTCAAGCTCAGTCGTATGGCTTATCGTTTAAAAAAAGACGATACACTCATACCGCGGTTTGCGTCGTTTCGAAGTTGCGTCTTTTTAAAATTTCCGCGATTTCGATGTTGCGTCGTTTTTGCTTCAGTTTGCATCGCATGGCTTCGAAGTTGCGTCGTTAGTGATTCGATTTGCGTCGTTAATAAATGTTTGCATGTACAAAGCAAAAATAGAAAAAGGGGATTTCCCGTCGAGGTCTAATGCAAATTTGTATGTGAAAATTGTCTACAACTTTGTCTTTGTTGGTAGTTTCAAATTACATTTGGTAAAATGAAGTCTTTTATTTTAATAAAAACTATTATAACACAAATAATAACAAAAAATTGGTATTTTCTTTTGAAAAA
Source organism: Gymnocheta viridis (assembly GCA_956483585.1). Classification (NCBI taxonomy): domain Eukaryota; kingdom Metazoa; phylum Arthropoda; class Insecta; order Diptera; family Tachinidae; genus Gymnocheta; species Gymnocheta viridis. The sequence continues at coordinate 98,649,224 of OY101442.1, read as the reverse complement.
TAATTTTATTTTACAAATGTATGGAAAACTGTGATTCGGTTTGCGTCGTTTCAGTTTGCGTCTCGTTTTTCCGGTACCAATTAGCGACGCTAACTGGGGTAAGGGTGTAAAGGGTGTTTTTTGTAGGGTGATACAACTTGGCGTTGGCATCACTGCTTTATTTGACCACCCATTTAACAGCTGATAGTTGCTTTTTGTTTAGTTTGCTTTGACATTTCATTATGGATCGACTTGCACCAGCAACGCGTGCAAATTTTGGAAATATTTAATCAAAATAATGGTTTAAAATTTCATTTTCAAAATTCAAAATTTTATTTCCCGGTGAAGCCCATTTTTGGTAGAATGGGTACGTAAATAAACAGAATTGTCGCATTTGGAGTGAGGAGAATCCACAAGCACCATTACATCCACAGAAAATTACTGTTTGGTGCGCTTTAAGGGCTGGCGGAGTCATTGGACCATATGTCTTCAAAAAAGATGATGGTCAGAATGTTACTGTCAATGGTGATCGGTATAGGAACATGATTCGAAGTTTTTTCGTCCCTAAATTAGCTGGCATTAAGATTGCTGATATGTGATTCCAACAGGACGGAGCCACATGCCAAACAGCGAGCGCTACAATTGATTTACTCAAGGAAACTTTTGACGAAAAAATAATTTCACGAAATGGCCCAATTAATTGGCTCCCAAGATCGTATGATTTAACCCCATTGGATTATTTTCGTTGGGGTTGTGTACAGTCACTTGTGTACGTCGATAAACCACAAACAATTGAACACCTGGAAATCAACATTCGAAGAGTTATCGGCGAGATACGGCCGCAAATGCTGCGAAAAGTTTGTGAAAATTGGTGTTCCAGATTGCCCCTTGTACGCGCCAGCCGTGGCGGCCACATGTCCGAAATCATATTTAAACATTAATGTCATAAAATTTCCTATCCAATAAAGACATTTTCATTGATATCAAAAATATATTACTATGTTTTATTATGATTTAAACTTGTATCACTCTATAAAAAACACCCTTTATTTGTTTATGTGCTTGTGAACAGACAAATTTGTTGTATCGTCATTTTGTCGAATTTTAAATGTCAATTCATTGTAGTCAATTCATTGTGGGTAAATAATTTATGTCAAATAACAATTATTATGGGAAGTCTAATTTTACGCGAAATAGTTGATAACTTTTTCGCGATAAACAATTTTGATTGAAATGGTTTGCAAATTAAATTGAAATGAATCAAGTATATATTTATCATTAAGAAGAATATATTTTCTGGGTTTACTTATCACATACATATTTAAAAGATTTTTACAAATTAATCTTACAAATAGAATTTTTCCATACCTGGTCTGAAAACAACCATTTATAAAACATAAAATTCAAACGTATAATTATAACACACTTTTGTATGAAAATTACCAACAACAAAAATACAATACTGTATAATTAGACGATTAAACAATACATACGACGTTAATACGAGCTTGTGAATTGAACTAATGCTTTAAAGTTACGTTTACAATAGGTAAAAATGGAAAAATCAAAGTTTTCTCTTAAAATAGTATTTCGGCAAAGATTTAAAAATTAATTTTTTTAATGCAAAATAGTTGCCTTTTCGAGCATCAAGAAATAGAAAGACTAAACAAAAGTGGAATGCCAAATGGGGGTCTCATTAATAGAAGATTATAATTTAAATAAATATTTCAATTGCACGTGCACACATACGGGTGTCTCAAAAACTGCATACGAGTATTTATTTAATCATGTTGAAAAATCCCTTAACAACTTTTTCTCACAAAATTCATTGGCACTGTGATAATATTTATAGTAATTTCTATAAAATGAAGGCTCGTTCGCGCTCCACTGCTTGAAACCTAAATAACTGGGTGGATTTTTTCTTCTGTATTTATTTTTATTTTTTGTTTTATTTCCTGTAAATGTCTTGTAATCAATCATGTGTTTTGGCTCATGTTCTTAAACAGCCGGGTATTTTGTGATTATTAAATATTTAATTCTTTTGTTCTTTGAATTGTTGCTCATAAATAGAAATCAATTTAGTTTCCATTAACCCAAATAAAGCAAATAAGACTGATATTTTATTCACACGCAACCATCATTAGACTCGACATTGTATTTTTTTCATATTTAACTTGAGGGCATAAATGGTTTCTATTTCAAATTTTTATTTATTCATTTTTTTCAAAGGAGTGTAAATAAATTTTTAAAATTGTTTCAATTACTAAATTGTATTTCGATTTGGAAGTCATTGAGTAAATGTTGATTGACTCTGGGAACGTGAACTAATATCACGGCTATTATTGTGTCTTTAAGTCAAATGATTATGATTTTGACATGGTATGGAGGTCAGTAGAAATGTCATTCGAGCTGTCAAGATGTCCAAACACAGGTTTAATAATTAAGGAATTAAGTATCCTTGTAGAAAAACACATGAGAAAATTGATGTGAGTTTTAAAAGGAAGAATTTAAGCGATAGCAGTTAATGAACTTTTAGTTTTATCTTAGAAATTAAAGAAAAATAGTCAATACGTATTTTCTTAGGTACTGCGAAATTGTTGGAAATAAAAAACTAAATTTTAGCAATTCCCATAAAAAGCAACAATTATTAACGCCTTTTGTTTTTGCTGATTCTTTTTTGATTTTCAATTTTATCTTCTCATGCTCGATGCAATTAAATAAACCAATCTACTATTTATTTGCCCCTATAAATTGTAATATTTTGTAAGGTCCTTAAAATGCTGCAGATATAACGTTCTCACTCGATTCCCATATTATATTGCTAAATTTTAAATTTGTCTCAACGACTTAAATTGTTTAACTTAAATTGCATGCCACAAATAATCAATAACATTTATTTAATATCAAAATTGTTAATAAAAATATTAATCAAACGATTAAAGGTCTTGCTAACTCTAGCAAACATCCAAACTATTAATCAGATACAAAATTTAATTACTTAATTTGTGACAGAATTGTAAAGTGGATATTTTTTCAACAAAAAGGTTAATTTTATAATAATTTCTTGAAGTAATAAATAAATTCTAATATGGCATCGCAACAAGCCACACAGCACAGTGACTGCATTTAATGGCAAAAACAACATTTGGAAAACATTGCGGATCATGTTAAACACATGTTTGAACCTAAACTAAACAACATCAAATAAATTAATAATGCAAATACTTAATCTAGTCGTTATTAAATGTTGGCAGTAGTTGGTTGTTGTTGCTGTGGTTGGCCACATATGAAACATACAAAGCAAACAAACGCTCATTCATTGAATCACTGGCCGGTTGCTGGCTGAGCTTAGATCGCTTGCATTTTTACACATTTGAAACCTCATACAACAAAGTATGTATTTTGATTAGAGATCAATAAACTTTTTTGGTTTAAGCCGCAATGAATACAAATTACTTTTTACGTCTAACACACAAACCACATGCAGGCCACAGCAACAGAAAATCCATCGTGCCACACTGCTGCTCAACCAGTCAAGTAGTGATCTTGTCTTGCATTTAAGTTTTCTAGAAGACACTGACTACAACAACAACAACAGCAATAGTGACTGCGAACACCGCCACAAAAATTTGACTAGTAGAAGCCAAAGGTTACCACTGTTGCCAGTGTCCGATACAGTAAATTATGCACAAATCTAACGGGTTGACTGAGTTCGTTAAGAAGCCAGCAACGAAATAATTATTTTTATTCTTTCGTAACAGTGGTGGAGTAGTTGAATACAATTAGGAACTTTTTCCATAATCTAAGTGAAAATGTATTTGCTGTACTGCACTTGTGCTCTTCAATTACTTAAGAGAAAAGCGTGAAGGGATCATTAGCGGTATTCAGTTTTTAGTACGTTTTGCATTGCAACTCCTTGCAAGTGCAACTATTTTGTCATTTATAGTGAGCGCTATTTTTAAACAACATTGAAAAGTTTGAGAAAGTCTCATCAATTTTCTTTTAAACTTTGTTTTGCTTCTAGAGACGCCAAGTTTACTTTGAAAAATTCTGTGTTCGTTTATTGGATGAACATGCAAACCGAACACAAACGACGAACGAAGAAGAAATCAACTTTGCGAGTATAGAAAAGTGTGTATTCGCCCCCTTTCTTCTTTCCCTTATAACCATTCATACACAAGACTTATTTATTATTAAATTATTAAAGAGACCTGTATTATTTTATCATGTTCACCATCAACAAATAAAAAATTTTTTAAATTCACTGTGCAGTGCAGCCTTCCAAATAATTTAAAATTAAAGAAGATATTTCATTTGTGGTCCACTTTTTATTTGATATTTCTATTTTTGTTTGTTTTATTGCATCAGTCGATTTCATCGCTTTTAATTTTTTTTAGTAAATAAATTTTGTTCTTTTTAAATGACAGTTTAAAAAGTGAGTGATGACAACGCAATGCACATAGCAAAAACAAAAACTATGCCAGTTTCAGTGTTGCTAAATTGCAATAACGTGGCAAATGCAAACTCTAATATTTTGTTGTTGGATTTCAAAGAAAAGCTACGATATTTTGCAGATGCACTTATGCAAAATCATTCGCATCAAACACTGAATACCGCTATTGTAAAAACCAGGGAAACCGCAAATATGCAATTGTATATTTTTCTTGTGCAACATAAGAAGGTGGAAATAAAATTTTTATCCGTTTTAGAAAATTTTATGAATTTTAACATCGATTTGTTTGTGCATTTTATTGCATGTTATATCCTTTGCCGCATTTTTTTCCATATTTCATAATTTTATAATTTTTTTTAATTTAGAATATTTGACTCTTTTAGAGCATATTTTGATACATTATTGAATTATTTTTTTTAATATGCTTTCAAATGTTTGAGCAACGGAACCAAAAACATCTCCTCTCTAAGTCTGACCAACTCAAAAAGAACTACAGTAACTTCGGGAATGGAATATATATTTTAATGTGGAATATATATATTTTTTATTTTTTTAAAGAGAAGTAACACTCAGGCAATTAGTATGCCTACCAACCAGTAGGTGTGTTACCTTCTTCGGGAAAGGGATAGTGAGAGAGGACAGATGGTGAAAGTGAGAAGGCCTAATTTTTTACAACCCTGATATTGCGCGTTGTGTTAGTTTTTAGATCAGTGTTTCAGCGTCTCTGATGTCAAATGGACGCATTAAATGTGTTTTTAAGCTGTGTAGCCATAATATTAATTATTTTACTTCGCCGGCGATTTTGCTACAATACCGACGAAGAAATATGCGGCTAATGTGGAACGCCCACGTATTTCTGAAACTAGATAAGTGTTATTTAGCATCCTTAACCATTTGTAAATATAGTTTGCAGAAGCACATGGTCGTACCGTTATTTTTCAGTTGGCGTGTAAATGAAAACACGTGTCGTCGACATTATTTGGTGCGTTCATTCAAACAAGTGTTTGGTTCTAAATATTAATGGCCTTATTGACAAACGCTTAATAAAGTTAATGTGTACATTAAAACCGGGTTTCAACATTAAACCTTCAATAACCATTAGAGTTTGTACAGTTTTTTCGATGAGATAATACAAATAGTTTACTATATTATATCTTTAGCCAGTTATTATTATTATTATTATAATAAGTTTTATACATTTTATATGATTTCTTTTAAAAACTTTGCCAGTGGGCTAATATGGAATACCTGAATAATTTTTCTGTTATGAAAGAGTGTCCTGGCAAAGACTGTCTATATGGATTTTTGAGACGACATAAAAATTAGCTACGAGTAAGTATACGAAAGCCGACAGGTACTTCTTTTAACAGAGGAAAAGGATTTACCAAGGAAATTGTGCAATTATGCAAGAAAAATTAAGAAAAGTCAATCAATCAATGGCTGATCTATTTGCTGTTTGCCATAGAGTATTTTTATGTTTTTAGTATTAAATAAAAATTAAAAATTAATTATTTTCTTATCAATTACAGTTTTTTAAATTATTGATTCGTTTCTGGTAATATTGAATACTATTCCACATTACCCACCGGTGTGGTTCCACATTACCCTCCAATTTTCCAAACGAAGCTTTTTGAGCTCATTCATTTAGATTTTTCTTATATTTTTGTAAATTAATAAGTTGGGCAAATTAATTAGATAAGCAAACGTATTGGAATTCATCTGGTGAAAATCTTACTGATAAATTTTCCAGGAATACAAAAACAAAAATAGCGGTTCCATAATACCCGAAGTAACTTTACAGTTTTTGTTTTTTATTCAGTCGTTTTGATTCTTGACTTGTTTATTTTATTTGAATTTTATATAATATGGAAATGTTAATAATATATAAATTTTTTGTTTCTTTTTAAGAACATACGAGTATGTATTTTAAATTTTTGCTTCATATTTAATGCGGATTTAAGTACATATGTATTTCCGATTTTCCTGATCATAACAAAAACGTGCTACAAATTTCAGTTAAATAAGTAGATGAAGTCAAAGTGAAGTTTCTAGCTAAACTTTGGAAGATTTAAAATAAATTATGTTTAGTTTCTGATGAAGACCATTCACTAAAGATGACACAAAATATACTCATGGAGTGTGTAGAGGCACAGAAATTTTATTACATACGAGTACATACATAGTTTTCCTAACAAAAGTTACATTCGTAAATGGAGTAGCTTTGTTTTTTCTTTTGAGAATATGGTAACGTGTCTTAAGTTGTTTTTTTCAGGGTCAATGAAAATGGCATAAAAATATTTGATTGGGCAGATAACGCCTTGCTAATTGCAAAAGTGAATTTCGTCCGAAGACAAGTGAATTACCCGAACCGGCACCAGGGGCAACCAATTCAGTTCGATAGACCGAGGAAGACGTCGTACACTCAAAAGAAAAATCTATTCATTCGTACTTATATTAATCCCAAGCGGTGTTGAAAGTACTATAATCCCAGATTTACTTAAATCAAGTACAGAAAGATTGATTTAAGTACGGAATCTTAAGTGCTCAATTAAATTTTTTAGTTGATTCAAGATTTTCACGTGATTAAAGAGTTTTGTACTCATTTTAAGAAACTCCAGGATTGGTTATCTAAAGTAATCCCGTTTTTGGGTTGATTAAAGTACTTTTTATTGTTATTTGTACTCAAAATTTCTCGTACCTTTCGTACTCAAAGTAAGTAGAAAATACTTAAATTTAGTACGGCGTTTTTCTTTCTGTGTACGAGTCAACCTAAAAATATCTTCTTTTACTTAGAGATACTTAAAGATACGACATTCCAGAATGCAGATTAACACGATTGGATGCAATTACTTTGGAATTTTTGAAGGAGTCCAAGTACCAAAGAGTAATCTTAAGCTCCTAGCTCCCGAAGAAACCTAATACGCAGTACACGACATTAATTGGATTTATTCTCAACTGATTACAAAACGCTTTTCTGATTAAGTGTTATTGGTAAGAGAACATATCTATCTATATTGGACAAAGTGTAAAGGCTGACGCGTCTTGCAATTGCTGGTATAATGATGTAAACTAATTAGGCAAGTTTGGAGACAAACCTTCACTTAATACCAAATAAATAAATCAATATGATGCAGATAAGTTATTATTTTGGTGTTTTTACTCTAGAGAGTCGTACAATATAAATCACAATTTTACTCCTCCTTCTGTAATTCTTTATTGACGTCATTTTAAGTCAAAACAAAAAAAAGCACTCGCTTTTTCGACAACAGTCCACTGATTTCAATATTTTTCTGTCATTTTCTAGACACATTTTCTGGGAACACTGTTAAAAACAGTAAGTGGTTGTCGACAGCGAGTAAACAAGAGCTCATGTTTTGGTGTTATCTTTATGTGACGTCGACAAATAGTTAGAGAATACTGCAGATTGAGCATTACACTATTCTGCGATATGCATTTCTGTCATCAATTGATTTGGTTCCGTAATAGTTACAATTTACGATCGCATCCTTGCCTGTGGTCCTTCGAACTAGGATTGTCATTGCATGCGTTTAGGTCTACAATAAGCTGCACCTGTTCAAGGCGGGCTTTATGTTTAGCAACCCACCAGGGACGACACTAACAATAAATAGAAAAGTACCTCTTACGCGGGCCAATGTTTCTATTTCGTAAACGCTAAGCAGCAAACAAAATACGACTTAAGCTACTTTGGAAGATTCTATCTGAAAGACAAACCATTAATGATGTCTTTGTTAGCAAAATAATAAAAAAAATAATGAAAAAAAAACAGCAGCAACCAAAATCTCTTAAAGTCTATTGGCAACAAATGATCATGGATATTTTCCTGCTGCTGTGGCCGTGTTTGAACATAACTTAAAATCTGCTTACAATATGTACAACAAACATTTAATGTCGCCACTAGGATGCAACATACAATTGTTAGAAGATAACAACATCATTATTGTCAGCATGATCATCGTCAACAACAGCATTTATTGTTGTTGTTGTTGTTATTGCTGCTGTTGCCGTTGTTTTTCATGTGATCATCTTGTTCGTTAGCTGTTAAAACAAATCTTTGCAGTAACTTCTTAATATTTGGAGGCTCTTCTAGCTCGGACTGTTGCAATTTTTTAGTTCCTGTACTTGAAAGCCTGTGTATCTGTCTTGCAATTGTTTGAGGTCAGAAGTTCATTTGGCATGTTTTTTTTTTTTTTTGGTGGGGAATCTTTAGGAAAACATATTTGCCAGATAAAACTGGCTGCCAACTAACGACTACTGACTGCTGCACAGCTTGTCTGCTTCATTAGTGTTTGACATGTATCTCTTAATCACTGTCATCGGTTTAAGCCTTGTCTGGCCATTTTTGTGTTGGTTTTTCTTCAATTTTTTTGGTTTGATGTGTTTGAAGGCGTGTTTATAATTAGAAGTTAATTAATTATTAACTTATGGCCGTAAAAGAGATATTTTATTTCTTTAACTTTTTCAATAGTTTTTTTCTTTTCGTGGATTGGTGATGATGAAGTTGTTGTCGGTTGGTTGTAGTGGGTGGAAGTGCCGAGAAAACATGTGCAAATACATCAATAATTAGCAAAGTAATGCCACAAGATGTCAACAGCAGAGCAATTTTTTTTTCTTCTTATTTTTATTGAAATACTGATGTAATTTAGCAAATTTCCGAGATCAGAAACAACTTTAATACTTGCGTAAATGTTTTAAGATATTTGAAACTTCCTTAGAAGCAAATCGGTCAGAGTGAGTTGTCATTTTCTGGCAGCAAGTGTGCTTCCATATAACTTTATCAGTTGATCCATTTCATTTACTAGCAATCTTTAAACTTTCTGATAAGATATATTTTTAATCATTGGTTTATGGTTTTTTGAACTCGAATAATATTTTACTAAAACTTATTTACTTATTTTTTTACTTCATCAAAATCAACTAAAATTTTTTACAAATATTTGAAATTCCCAACAAATTTTGTGGTGATAGCTAGACGGGGCAACTCCCCATATGAAAAACATTTCTTGCGTCAGACACATTTAAATGCGTTATCTTTCTTAGAATAAACTAAAGAAATTACTGAATTGTAAGTTATTTATTGACGAAAAAAAAGAAGAGAATATAAATAATAAAAATCATTTAAAAAATTTAATATTTGAGATGGACACTTGCTCCAAAAATGCTTTATAATAGTTTACATTATTTAAAAAATTTATGACAAAGATTGAAAGAATTAAATCACTACACAAGCATTTAATCTAGTATCTTATTTTCAAGACAATCGATTCATACTCGCGTTTGTACTCACTAAAATTTAATGAGAAGTTCAAAGGATACAACGCCAAAAACTCTCTCGGTCTTCGTGGCAGTGCGGCCCCCAAAAACCTAATTACGGAAACTCCGTCCAAAAATATTTTTTTATAGTTTCTTTAATTAATAAAATATCTAAATAATTGAGTTTTATTTTCATTCGTGTCAGGTGCGTAGGGTATTCATTCGGTTTAACCGATTAATTACTGCGCGATTAACTGATCGGTTAATTTGAAATTGCTTATTTTCGATTAACTATTAAGCCGGTTAATTTCACTCGATTAACAGTTATAACAATATATTTAATTCTTAGTGGTATTATAACATATTTTTTTTGTTTTTTTAATTATTTGCTTCGTCTCATATACAAAAAGTTTGTGTTTTGAAAATATTTTTCCATGTAAACAAGGAAGGTGTTCAGTGATTTTCATTTTAAATAAGTGTTTGCCGTCAACAGATTTTTGTTTCACGTACTTTTTTTTAACGGAATTAACCAAAACAATTAGAGGTGTTCTACAGTTTTTGAAATTAAAACAGGACATATTGGCATAATGGAAGATTTTATAACTTTAGAGAAACCCAGGAAAAGGACTGAGAAATTAGATATTCTGTAATATGAGTTGCTTTTGATATCTCGAAAACCTACAATAAGTGAAATAATTTTTTCAAATCAAAAGCCTATTTCTGATTTAAGAAAGAACATCTTCATTCGCATTCTATGAGAAAGAAAATTAATTTCAATTTCTCTACATTATTTCTAAACGAAAAGTGACTCGAAAGACAACTCGAATGAAAACGTAAATGTTTTCATATAAAATCCAATTTCTGTGCTACGAATGTGTCGTTAACAGTGAGAATGAAATGTTAAAAACAGTCACTTGTGGTTTTCCTTTCGCAACAAAATTTTTGAGTTTAATAAAAATAAAGATCATTTAAAAATTAGCCAGAAAAAGCAGTCCAACAAGTTAAATTCGCTTGGGCCTCCCACTCCTACAATTTTTGAATGGAAAAAGGTTAGTACATTTGTTTGTGTGCTACAGAAGAAACCTATTGAACCCGGGCTTATACAAGACGCTTTTTCTATAGTCTACTGTAGCACCCGGAGGTAAAGTATTTGGTGTAAAGCCCCAATCAATTGATGATTATCTTTTTGCACTGGTGGAGTCACTAGCTAGTTGCATTAAAGTCTTTGCAGTGGTTACTCCAAATATAAACCCGGAAACTTCCCAGGACCAAAATAAACTGTGTAAAAATGAATGCTTTTCACCCCAAAATGGCCAGCAAATATCCAAAAAACAAAAAAATTCCACAACCACAAAACTTAAGCAAAATTGCTTAAGTGACAGTGAGCAACCAATCTCCCGTTCGACAAAAAAGGCAGAATCCGCAGACAGCTAAGAATAGCGAAGAAAAATGCGGCGACAGCTATAGAAAAAGCTAATTTATTAAAAAGAATGGTTTATGCTGCTGAGGTTCACTGAATCAGCAAAAATGATGTCTTACGCCTTTGAAAAACAGCAGCAGGTTTAAATGTATCAGTTAAATCCACAATAAGAAGAAAATATTGAAAAAAAATTATTAATTTTTTTAATTATTTTATTTTATTTATTATTTTATTGACATAAAACGTAAGCTAATGAGAATGAAAATGAGTGCCAATGAGAAATCCAAATTGGTTCGAATTCGAGCGAGTGCCTTTCATTCGCTTAAGTTTACTTTCTTAAATCAGAAATAGGCTACAAGTCTTATCAAAACTGAAGAAAGAATCGCTTAAATCCTAAACATTTAAACCAAATTATTTTTCCAAAAGATTATTTTATAAGATATTCTTAAACTATTGAAATAACTAATCAGGTATGTGATAGAAATCGATCGATTTCAAATCACTCCATTTCGCAAAACGAATCATTGCCAAATACGTGTGCTGCAAATCGGACGATGCATCGAGTTAACATCGAATTTTTAAAACACTTGCAAATCACAATAATTGCAATTTCTTGTAATTTTGAGTTAAGTGTCGAAAACTTTAAGAGCTTTTGTTTTGCAACTGCAGACATATATTTTCAAAATTACAAAATGTCAGCGACCTTGCATAAAATTTTAGCACATTCTGCACAAATAGTACCAGCGTCAATGGTGCCTCTTAGATGCGCTGGAGAAAATGCTTTCGAGGCGAGAAACAAATTTTATAAAAAGGATCGCATTGAGCATGCACGAAAGGACTCTAGAGAACACAATATACTCGTATCTGATCTTTTTAACAGAGCCATGGATTCTTCTGACCCATTTTTATTCAGTATTTCTCTAAAGAACAGTCATTCAGCAAAGAAAACTTTGCAGCTTCCAAGAGAAATTATCTCTCTCTCTCTCTTAAAGATTTCTGATATTCCTGAGTATCAATTACCGACTACATCAAGTGCTGTGGTAAATGAAGATTTTTCTGATTTTGAAGAGGACACAGAACTTCTAACCGATTTTAATATTGAATTGATGAAACATTCGACAATTTTGATGTAAGAGTTTATTGTAAAATACTAACTTTTATACAATTTAATGTTATCTTTTTAATGGGATTGAGTCTTGATGGCATTGGAAGCACAAGTTAATTTTTAAGCTAACATAACACTAGCAAAAGAAGACTAAGCTATTTTATTTTTATTATGAATTGTGTAAGCAAATAAATGTAATTTCTAACAGAATAATGTCATCCAAAGCCGTTATTTCTATCACCGTACTCACTGCTAATCTTACTTTTCCTGTCACTGAAAGTGGGTATAGAAGTAGGTGAATTAACTGAGTTTTTTTTCAGAAGCTTTGTTAAGCAACATAAAGAAATTATGAAATTATATTAATTTTCGGTGACCTTTAACATGGGAAACAATATAACTACCAGAAGTGGGCGTGGTTAGTGCGGATCAACTTGCATTTTTTACCCAGGCCTAAGGTACCCACAATAGTCATCAGTACTAATTTTTTAAGGTGTAGCTGCTTCCGGTGATTTATTGCCTCTAAAAGCAGTCATTTGACGCATCGTGCGATGTACTGAAACGAACTTTGAATTCTAATGAAATACTCCAAATCGTCCAAAACAATAAAAAAACAGATTTGAGATCGATCGATTTCCATCACATGCCGGTATAAAATGATCTCACAATTAATTTTTTGAATTTTAATTCAAGACAACAAAACTTTACCAAGTAATAAATAGTTTATGCATTTTTATTGATTGCAACTATTTGATTTACAAAAAAAAATCTTTATTAATCGGTTAAGGGATTCAACCAAAACCTCGTTTAATTAAGTGAGCGATTAACCGATTAAAGCCAAAGCCTGATTAAATGAATACCGTACAGGCGGGGGTCCAGGGAAGGGAAAAATGTATAGCCCACATCTGCTCCACGAAACAATGAATTTGTCTATTATTTCTATGACGTTGTTGTGAAAATGTTTGCTTTTATTTAAAATGACAAGTGCCCACCGCCCTGCAAAATCTCATAAAGTGTAACAAAATCTAAATTTAGGAAGAAATCCCCTAAATCGACAACTATGATACGTTGTGTCTTTTCTATTTGGGTTTTGTTAAAATCTAAGCATTCTGCTCAAAGATTTCTTCTACTACTGAATAAAAATTTTGTTCGCATGAACAACATTTAAGAAGAAACTCTTTTTCAACTCTGGCCAACGATTGGGTCATTAGCAAGCAATGACTTATAGAAATTCCGAATAATCAGTGCAAGTACCCACAGAAATTTAATTTAATTTTTATTTACATAAGTAAATATTAAAGGAAAAAGTCTTCGTAACTGAAGTTTTTTTTTTGAAGGCATTAAAATACGACTATTTGCGTTTTTAAAGTTAAAGTCAAACACCAAACACAAACAGTGATAAGAAGCATGTCGCCTGGATTCTTGAGGTGAAGGTTTAAACAAGTGTGCGCCCCAAGAAATATTTATATTTCATGTGGTTCTTTATTTTCGGAAATTGATAATCTTTGGAGCAAATGAAAGAAAGATAGAAAAAAAAAAACAAAAATTTTGTTCAAACCATTAATGAACACTTGTGCAAACGAAGTGAGTGGTGAGTGAATGAAACATTGAAAAAAAAAACAAAATATAGAGCTAAATTGTACGTCATGAAAAAAAATGTAACAGAAACTGATCCCATTGTGGTTTAACTGGAGGTTTTAAGTGGCTGCAGCTTAAAGTTGCAACAAGTGTGTGTAAGTACATGAGTGTTGTGTTTCATATAATCCGTTTGACTTGTATGTTGGTGATCTTGGCGATCCGATATTAAATTACAAGCCATAAAAAGGCAATACGTACGTACATAAAACGGCAAAAGTATCCTGACTTTTGTCGGCTTTGTAAATCATAAAAAATAAACAAATTTCAAAGTGGATTCGTATTTACTACTCCTTTTTAAGAAAAGAAAAATGAAATGATTCCAAACGTACTTTATTTTCATCAAACAACAAACGAACTGAAACGCCTGCAACATGCCCAAAAGATTAAAGTTCTTGTGGAAAGTCACGTTTTGTAGAATAGCGATAAAAAAATATTTCTGCTGAGCAGAGTTTTCGGTGACCTTAATAGCACTAACACGTCTTGTGGTTGAACTTGCATGTTGGTTCCATGTTAAAAGTTCCCATAAGGATTAAATTTATTTTTACGAGTTTAAAGCAACAATTTCAGTTGTTTCTTTTATTTATTTTTTTTATGTATTTTAAGTGTTATTTTTTAAGAGTGGGATGACGTACATAGTTTTGCTTGGTCTCTGATTTCATATTTAAAAATTTTATTTTATTGTAAAGATACTTAAAAAAATGTGATACTGCTTTTGGGTAAAGACTCCTAAATATAATTTAAAGTTATTAAATCAGTTTAAACAACAACAAAAAAATATTGTTGTTAAATCAGCACAAGTTCGAGGCTCAAATATGTAAATTCAAATTATAAACTTTTTTATAGGTGTTCACATAGACAAGTGGATATTTTAATCTGGGCGTCTCTGGTTCGATTCAAAACCTCGTGTCTTTTTGCAGCCAAGTCAAAAAGACTCGAGTAAGAAAAATAATAACAAAAATACAAAAAAAAATATAATTTTAATATTAATAATATTATTATTATTTTAATTGTGCATTTAAATGAGTCGTGCTGTCCATCTTTTTATAGTTTATATATTGATAAAATGCAGCAGAAACCCAATTTATTAACAATAATAAATTCGTCTGAAGACGTCGGAAAAAAGCTTGACGAAACGTTAGGAACAAAGATGAAATAAATTGAAAAAGAATAACTGACCATAATTATCACAAATAACACGAACTAAAAAAATTACTACACTACTACTAAAAACAACGTTGTTTCTGCTCTGCCGTGTAAGTTGATATTAATTTATGTTAATGTTTCCTTCACACAGAAAAAAAAACCCAATGTAAAATCAACATGAAGAAATGTTGATGCCAAATCATTGTTAATATGTATGTGGAAAAAATCCAATTGAATTTAATTTTAACATTGTTTAAAGTTAAATCAATGGTTAAAATTGGTAATTTAGTATTAAAATATGTTGATTTAAAATTGAAATAACATTGTACATTTTAAATTTTACCTTTTACAAAGTTAAAATAACATTAATCAATGTTTAATTTTGTAAATTCCGTTTTTGAAGTAATAATTAGAGTTTTTCATGTAAAATTAACATTGGATATAGTTGAAACAAGATTCCTATTGTAAAATCAACATTGTTATAAACATTAAAATTGACATTAGAATACTTTGAAAAAACATTTGTCAACTTTAAATATTAACAAACGTTGGCTTATGTTAAATCAACATGTTAAAAAAGTTAAATCAAATTTGTGAAATATTAATAATGACTGCAATAACATTAAAATAAAATTGCTGTATGTAAAAAAAAACATGAAACATGCTGAAACCATGTGAAACATGTTGAAATGAAATTAATTCATAAGAGAAAAAATACTTTAAAGCATTAGAGAAACAGCAATTTTCATTCTATCGTAGCTTTATTACGAATCAGAAGAGCAATGTTATAAATTTTAAGTGAAATAAATTTTTAAATTTCATTATGTCTGCAGCTAACAATAATAATATTGATTTAAAAAGCTTTCAGGAAAATGTATCAACCGGAGGAGAAAATATTAATCTTGTTAGTGACGACGACGAAAATATTATATCAAACATTCCAGTTGTACAAAACACGACACAAGGTTCCCATTTAGACGAACTGTTGAATAATTTATGAATAATGGTAAACTATATTTAAGAAACAAATATTTGAAGGCCTAAAAAAATTAAATAACTGCTTTTTACTAATTGCCTGTCCCATTGTTAAACAACATTGCGTAAATGTTATTTCAATATAGGAACCATGTTAAATTAACATGGAATTTCCTGAAATTTTAACATATTTTCATGTTATTTCAATATGGCTGTAACGTTAATTCTAAATGGCTTAATATTTCATTCGACGTTAAATTTATTTTGATTCAACATGAAATTCATGTTGTTATAAATTTTCTTCAAAAAAATTCTTTCAATAGGGATCTCAACGTTATTTTGACATGACAATCTCATTGATTCGATTGGCGTATAATGTAAATTCAATATGATTACTAGTTGTTTTAAAGTGGATAACTATAACTTTTCTTTTACTTTAATATCATCTTAAATTAACATGAAACTCTATGAACCAAAATTGAAAACAAAACTAGTTGAATCAGCCTTGTTTTAGTTGATTTTAAATTGATTTTTTTCTGTGTATTTGTTCCTTTGGAATATTGTCTCATATCCAATTCATTCTGACTAAAAAAACTTTACGAACTTTAGCCAAATGATAACCACTGGGGATTACAACCACTGACACATTAAATAAACATTTTATTTTGGACAACGATATATTTTGAATGGATCATCCGATTCGACTTTGGATTCAATTTGTACAATATTTTAAAATTAATTTGAAAGGAAAAATTGTGCTTTAAAAAATTTTATTTTAAAAATTTCTCAAAATCGAAATCTAAGTGAAATTAAACTCTTTAGCATGCGATCTTTCACGATCGGCTTAGCCCTTCAAAGGTTATGCGAAACTTAGTCTGTCTTTCTAAAGGCATGTTGACAGTTTCTCTAACGTATTTTGTTATCAAAACCAACAAGTTTGGAAGATTATTTGACGAGCGCGATAATTTCAAGACTTTTTTTAATCGTTCAGGCGATTGTTGGAGGACAATTACTTTTTACTCTTCCAAATGATGCTTTTGCGAGTCATTCTGGCGATTGTTGGACGAGTTAATCGTTGCGCATTTTGGCGTGCAATGATCGTATATGACTCTTGCAAATTATGTTTCTACTACTTATTTTGATGATTGTTAGACGAGCGTTTTCGTTATGTTATTCCACGATTGTCGTTTAAGTAATCTGACAACCATTGAACGAGTTTTTTTGTTGTTTATGTAACTTTAATCGGACTCCTGTGAAGTACGAATAAAAGAGTCTTATACGATTCTATTAGGCGCATCGTAGACGACTCATATCGTAGAATCGACACAGCTTCTCCCGTCGTACTGAACTTGCACGATCGGAATACGACATCGCGGACGATTCTTCAACGATCGAAAATGCTAGCTGTGTAGGACCACAAAACAAGCATTAATTGACTACTGAAAAGGTAAAAAAAATGTTTATTTGTCGCTCGCACACTTCTTGTTGCGATCCATTTCAACAACGTCTCGTCCTTATAGCAGAGCCCTTTATACCTTCAGGAAGCCTCGATTTTTTTGTACTTTTCAGGATGGAAAATGTTTGGATTTTTTTATATAAAACAAACATAAGTTACTAAAGCCTTTTTAACTTATCTGCAGAAATACCCAGCATCTTGGTAGGAATCGAACCTGCGAAGCCCCAGAATAATAGTCTATTCAGTAATCTATGAGAGCATCCCCATATTTTGAACATTTTATATATTTTTTTATGTGACTATGATATATGCATACATACATATATGTATTTAAATTTAAAGAGCATAAAAAGTACGCTGCATTTGTTGATCGTAGATACGATTAGTCACTTTTGATAATACAAAAATTCGCATTTAATATTTTTATTTCTTAATTTTTTAAGCTATAAAATTTATTAAAAACATTTCAAAATGAAATGTATAACATTATAAAGTACAAATAAATGTTAAACATTAAAACAAAAGTTGATCCATAAATAAAACAACACCACACCTTGCAGCATATGGGAAACAGAAATCAAAAGACACCAGGCGGCAGTCAACCAACCAGCTTGCAACCAACTGACATACGAGTACAACATAATATGGATTTACGCACATAAACCTCAACAAAGAAAAAAAAAGAATTAGAAACAACCTAAGAACAGCTACATACTTACAACAACAGCAATAACAGCAATATTGAAAAAACCACTTATAATCCGCGTGTAATTCCAGCAGTTTATCTAGGACACACTTTAGCCAACACAGATGGCGTCACCCTCCCATGAACAAAAGATAGACAGACTAAAATATTGGATACAAAAGCACTTGTGCCTTGCAACAACATAACACATACACACACACATAATATAATTATAACAACAAAAACATGTAGGCACGTCAGCAGACATCAAAATGTACAAACAGCATTTTATAAGAGAATAATAGTGGCAGTTTAATTACCGCTCTTAGCGCCATCGCACATGGTAATTTGTAGATGGCGGATCTTTTTTCTCACTGCGGTAATGTCAACTGCTTATTCTCTACATTACTAAATAAACATGAGTAATTTTTCTTATGCTATAAAATTTTTGTTTAACAATATTTTCGAAAGAAGTTTTACATTTTTATAGAAATTTGTGCACTTATTACCAAGCTTTCCTTTTCATCTCTTTTTCGGTGTCTATCATTCTTCCGCCATGTACTCACAAAGGGACTTTCATGGCATACTTGACTCTTCCATCATACCAGCAAACAGTCAACCTAATCTAAGCTACCAAGTAAAGAAAAAGAAGGAAGATTTGCTCCTGAAGAATCTCATAATTCTCGAAATTAGAATTGTGGAAAATTTCTAAATACTATTGAATCATCTTCACGAAGATGCTTTTCGGTCAATGTGTCATGTACAGCTGGTTTTGATATGCCTATCATCTCAGCTAGCTTACGCACTTTCAGCCGAGGATCATTCTATACAATTTTATGGATTTTCTTAGCCGTTACTCGCGCGGTCACCTCAATTTGTCGACCACTACGGTGATCGTCTTGCTGTCTCATACGGTCTCGTTTAAGATCTGCCATCGAATATTTTATAGTCATAAACAAAGGATCAGACTACCCCAGAGTAGAATCTATCTCGACTTCAATATTGGTTGGACTACTGCGGTCTCCGTGTACGTGGTCAACACACCAAGACTACCGGACGTCGTGGTCGCACTGTCGGTGTGTCAAAGAACAAGTAAATTGTTTACTTTTTCTCGGTATTTGACGGTGACCAATTTTTCATGTGTACTAATGCACTTACAACGTTTATTGTTGATGGCTTCAGAAAACTTCTAAACTTAAAACATAAATATGTTTTATAAGGTTGGCCCTTTCGGCTAATTGTAGAACCAGCCTGGTATGATCCCCGAACGGATCTCACCAATAAATAACTTCTTAGTGGTTTGCTAACTCTCGTCGTACCTGATTCCTTAGCCGAGTAAAAACTAGTAAAATTTTGGAATTCGTGCAGCAGCTCTTCATCACAGAATCCAATAAAAAAAAGGTATCGGAAATCGGCAAGATATCATGACGCGGGGGAACGACAAGGAACAGTAAGAAAGAACTTGAGCAAATGCCAACTGCTCTTATAAAGAGTTTCAACGCTTAAGGATTCCTTAATTATTAAGTTTTTTTTAACAAACACAAACTGCGAAACATTTTATATTTGTCTGCAAAAACACCCATGTCTAGGCAGGAATCGAACCTGTAATCCACATAACAATAGTTTAGCGCACTATTCACTAGCCTGTGGTGGCGCCTTTTGCTATTTCGCCTTATCATCAATGCTCGCTATGTGGATCTGGCTGTGATCTAACACATCGGATTAAACCAAGACACGAACATATCTGTAAGAAGCTTTTGTACGTTCATCGTCTCCAATGAACATGTTCTAGTTTTTAAAAGGTTTAAGAAAACAGCCTGGTAACTCTTGACTGCCAAATTGGAATGACTGACTGCCAAATTGGAATAACTGACTGCCTATTGAAGTGAAGGAGCTGAAGTTTTGTTAAAATTTTAAATCGACGAAAATTAGTTGGCCATTTAAGCCCTGTGCAATTATTCTTATTGGTATGACTTGCATTTAAATTATTATTCTATGAGTAACTTTATGATTTGATTTTGTTGTTTGCTGCTAATATACATGGACATACATACACACATACGCATATGCAAACAATCATAAAGACCCGTTGCCACATGTTGCTAATATGTCAAAACTTGACTCAAAGATTATAAAGTCAAACACATGCATGAATAATTTTAATAATGTTGAGAATGAATGGAGGTGGCAGAAAGGAAAGACGCGAAAACTTGCAAACAGCTTATTGCTCCGAAATTAAACGCTCACAAAAAAAAACTCTACTGGAAAGACAAAAACTAAAAACTAAATTATGATTGACTACCAGTTGCATACAACATGCAAGAGGCGGAACGTTCTTTTGCAGAAATTTATGTTTGACTAAGTTTCCAAATGAGTTAAAGCAAGCTGTGAATTTGAAATATTATCGGACATAAATTAAGCGAAATGCATATTAATAGCAACTTATTTATTAAATCTTTGTAATTACAAAGAAAAAAACTCATAATGAAAACTTCACTTAGGAACTTTCTCTAATTTAAAAGTCTCTTTTTCTTCGGCTTTATACAATTTTGCAATAACTTTCTGACATCTTTCGATTTTGCGAATGTTCATAAGAACACTGAATAGTAAAAAATCAAAATAAATTATACGTTGTATGCATCACCCTTTTTGTGAAAATTTCACATGCCACTTTGACTTGACCAACACAAAGAACATCAGCTTGCCCATAGTGCAACATTAAATGTCAAAAATTGTTTGTACTAGCATTTGTTGCAGGTAACTGTGAAGCACAAGTGCCTTTGTCTCTCATTTTCTTTGTTGTACTGTTTGCAACATGTCATAATTTTACTGCTGCATCATTCATTTTATGTGGTGCTGATGGAAGAAAATGATTTGGCTGCGATAGGCACAGTTGGTATATGAAATACCGTACAGTTGGTTAAGTCAGGGAGCGGGGTGTTTGTGTAATAATTCAGGCTACGGTACATGAGAGGAAACAAGCACAAACGCACCAGTAAGAGCAATTTTTTCTGTGTACATTTGCTTCTACGGCTGATGTACTGACATGCGCGTTTGCATTAAAATTGCAAATATTTTGCTAATGCTTAGGACCATGACACTTATGGGAAAATCTGTATGTAATCTGTTCTAATTCGACTTGCAACGTAAATAACAGAACAGTAAATTCGAACAGTTAAAATTCATATCGTCGTTCCGAAGATATCTTCACGTATCTCCAAAAAATGTTTCTTTGGCAAACAGAGTCTAAAGTTTTAACATAAAATACAAAAAAAAATATTATATGATCCGAATTTGCACAAGTTCAGGATCTCAGACCAGGTTCACACACGTCTGGTTTGACTTGTCAAATCTTGAGTTTTTAGGAGAAGCGGTCTTATCTCATGTTTATTTTTTTATTTTGTAATATACGTGAACATAACTTCGGGACGACGATATTACGTTACCTGAATTCACAAAAATCGTATCTAACTTTGAACAAATATACAGAAACAGAAAATAACCTAATAGAAAAACTGTAGAAGAGAGGCATGTTATAGTATTCGAATATAAAATCTGTACACTAGTGTTTTTCGTAATTCTTTATTCCCATATTTCTAAAAGTGTATGTATAACGATTGTTGATGGTTCTTTTATTGAGTATTTTGTCTAATACTTTAAAATTGTTTATGTGTTAGATACGCCTTTTCTAAATTCAGATAACGATATGGGGTTTAGTATGTTGAAAGACTCGGCATAAGACAGCAATCTCAGGAATATCAGTGGTCTAGATAGAAGCACTATATGTTACGGAATTTAGAATATTGAAAACATTTCAAAATACGTTAAGAAAAAGGAATGGGTGCTACAAATGTAAACAGTCCCTTGCAAATTCAAAAGTCGAGTCAGACGCCGCAAAAACATGGTACTGACCCCCATTAAGACCCAAATACTTATCAATCTTGAATTATATACCGTCTGCATAACTTTGAAGTAGTTTTAAAATTTTCTATAAATAATTATTCACTAACAGCCTGTTCATGGAACACGTCAAAAATAAAACGATAACGGGGCGACACGTTAACGACTACGTAAAAAATAGAGTTTGTGTAACACGTTTTCAATTGTTCGTTGTAAGACATTTAAATTAATATTTTGAAAAATTTTTTATATAATTTTTTTGAATTTTTATTTAGTTTGTCTAATTATATTTTTCCACAGCCAATAATAATTTCTATTCGTTTTGCTTTCAGCTCATTGACATTTAAAAACGCGATACACAGCCCAAAAAAATGAGCCAGTTGTTACGTGTTTTGTTTAAATACTTGACATTCGTGTTGCATGAACCCAAACAAGAGAAACGTTGATATTTTTACTCGTTGTTTTAGTTAATTGTGTTCGATGAACAGGTTGTAAGTGTCACTTTTGTAGAATGTGCTCTTTTCCACAGTTGCTCAGCTGCTCAAGGCCTGGCGCAGCAGTGAGCTGGTTTTTTACATCTGCGTGTGTTCATAATAAAATAGCTTTGCAATATGCCATCCAATACAGCAATAACTTCAAAAGCACGAGTTCAATACTCAAAGCATGCATTTATGCCTCCATTACGATTCCCAACTAAATTGATAGTTGAGTTGTAGTTGTGAAATTCTTATTATGGATTACATGTCAACACAATTTTCAATCAGCTGTTCACATAGTTGTATTCGTTAAGTTGATACCCGTATCATGATTTACAACGAAGACAACATTATGACATTCATTGTGAATCATAATACAAAAAAAGTTAAGTTTAATTTTAACATTGACAACTCAACTTAGTTAAATTGTGAATCATAATAGGGACATTAATTATTACTAGAGTTCGTTTAGTGGTCGAAATTCGACCGGCAGTTTAAACTATTTCAGCTGCATTATTTTAAAGAGAAAAAACTCCCGAATTACTCATTCCCTTCCCAATGCAAAAAACAATAAAAAAAATAAAATTGAATCCAAACACGCACGTTTATTTTGTTAAGTTTTTGCTTGATGCCAACACATCCATACGTAATGAACATCTACATCCATATATAATTCTCATCTCTTGCAATCCTGATCTCTTTTTCTTTTTCAACTTCACGCATTTGAAGAGAGAAAATCTTATTGCTCATACACATTGCTTGTTCTTATGTTTTTACTTGAACCAATACTTTCAAAAGTGAATGTACGTGTGTATTTTTAGAATTTATAGTGGTGTCAACTCTGGGAGCCTTTTATTCCTTTAATACTGTACCAATTTAAATAATATATAGTCGGATCTCCAAAGCTCAACAATATCTACCATTTGTCAAAAGAATGAAGAAAATCGGTTGGTAAACAAAGGAGAAAAATGGATCCAAAAATTTGTCTTTGTCTATTTATATAATAGATTATTTTGTGTTTTCAGTATCGGCTTAACAGTTTTCTTTTCTAATTTTGTTACCAAGCACAGATTTTCTGATAACATATCGTGGATTTTAAAACCAACCTTCAAATGACATTGAAATTTCTGAAATGTATTCATTATTTTCGCCAATTCCTTAACGAAATATATGCATTTCCCCTTCGCAGTAGGGTATCGAAAGCCAAGAGTTATTTTCTTTATTAATTTTATTTGTTTCGTGTTTCTTTTACTACCTGATGTCTTGCTGATGTATTAAGATTTTAATGATGCTGTGTCACTCTTTTTTTTTAGACATAAATCTTAAAGATGGATTCAGCAAAATTTTAAATTATTTCGCAAAAAGAAGTTTAAGATTTTTTACTACTTCATACTTTAATAGAAAATACACAATCGCTTGGCAGCTTGATGCGATCATGCTAAGGTAAACAATTCAATGAATGAGTTACAATTTGTTTTGTTAAACTTCTGTTTTTGCTGGAGTTTCTCGTGAAAGTTCGGCAATGAGTTGACATGATTATGACATGAGAAAATTTAAGTCAAATGAAAAATTTAAGAAAAAAGAAAGTAGAAAATATGGCGTCGCCATTTCACCAAAAATTGTTTGCCAGATTGTTTCTCTATTTGACACATGGTTAATGGAAACATTTCAATAAAAATACTCACTTTTCACATAGAAATGCAGCAACACTTTTGTCACCCAAATAGAGAATTGTTGGAGTTTTTCGGTTTCACACTTTTCGATGTGAAAAATTTTCACTGAGGCTACAGAACATTGCAATTGAAAGCATAAACAAACATGAAAAATGTGTATGATTCTTTATGATCCATCCAGCCGGCTTGTGGCCACTAGCCTTCTCGATACTGTAGAACTGCTCCAAACAACTACTATTACAAAATAACCCTTTCAAATTGCAATAGGGTGGTAGCTGCTTGACGGACTGGCAGCAGAAAAGTAGTGGAATCAAAGGGAATTGCTGTGCCGTCACCCACTTCGCTAGCATCTATATGCGTACGAGTACTATGAGTTTCGTCTCATATGCCGATATCATAGATATTTCTATTTTACTTCGTATAAAAACAACACATTTTTAATCTTTTCTATTAATAATTAAATTTAAAAAAATAGAATGTAAAAAAATGCATCGCTTTCATTTAGATAATCAAAATCTATAATTTAAATCGATTTAAATGTTTAACGATTTGTTAAGCAATTATTACAATTGCTCAATAAACTTTTAATGCAACTAAACTAAACACTGGTTAAAGCAAGAAAACAGATTAATAGCAAAAATTACAATATATCGGATAAAAGCAGCCCAGCAACTGGATGCATGAATACATGCATGAATAAACGAATGAAGTGGACACGAAAGAATGACTAAGCCGGATTGGTAAAGACAAGAGGAAGGAGTTTGTAATGCAAACAAAAAATAAAAATAAAAATAGCTGCATAAAATAACTATATATTTACTGGATGCTAATATCACAAAAACAACAAATAAAATTAGAGATAGTTAGATATTAGATATTATTAGGCAGAGGAGAACAACCGAAGATGCTTGAAAGTAACAAAGAAAATAAAACTATAAACAAAAATAAATTCCTTAAATTATACGTTTAAATAGTTGATATTCCTAAACACTAG
Source organism: Gymnocheta viridis (assembly GCA_956483585.1). Classification (NCBI taxonomy): domain Eukaryota; kingdom Metazoa; phylum Arthropoda; class Insecta; order Diptera; family Tachinidae; genus Gymnocheta; species Gymnocheta viridis. Next base: position 98,624,059 of record OY101442.1, on the reverse strand, counting down.
TATCCACCGTCAAAAGTGGTAAAATTGAACAAAGAACGCTGATGAGATGATGATGTAGCGACCTCGAAATCAGTACTGATCCGTTCTGCTAGTCTGCTGAATAATAATAAATTATTCCATGTAGTACTCTCTTAATAAAAACAAGGAGTGAATTTATCCAAAAAATGTTCTAAAAATTAGAAATAAATGGGTAAACTCGGATTTGAACTTGAGCCAAAAAAAATCCTTTCAATATACAAATATACGAGGGCGGATCAATAAGTCCCTGTGAAACTGTGTGAAACACACTTTTTTTGCAAAACAAAAATTTATTTTTCAACATAAGCTCCTTTCAACTCAATACACGTACAGCCTGTTCATGAAACGCGTCAAAAATAAAACGGAACTGTGCGACACGTTAACGACTACGTAAAAAATAGAGTTCGTGTAACACGTTTTCAATTGTTCGTTGCAAGACATTTAAATTAATATTTTGAAAAATTTTTTATATAATTTTTTTGAATTTTTATTTAGTTTGTCTAATTATATTTTTCCACAGCCAATAATAATTTCTATTCGTTTTGCTTTCAGCTGTTTGACAATTAAAAACGCGATACACAGACCAAAAAAATGAGCCAGTTTTTACGTGTTTTGTTCAAATACTTGACATTTGTGTTGCATGAACCCAAACCGGAAAATTGTTGATATTTTTACTCGTTGTTTTAGTTAATTGTGTTCGATGAACAGGCTGTTAGTCCAACGTTTCTCCAGTTTTTGTATCCCTTCCAAAAAAATTGGATTTTTCGAGATCCTTAAAATAGGCATTTGTTTGGTCAATAATTTCATCGTTGTAGCTAAATCTCTTTCCAGCGAGCCATTTTTATAGGTTTGGAAATAGGAAGTAGTCACTAGGACTAAGTCCGGATAATATGGCGGATGAGATACCAATTCGGATTGCGGTTAAACAACTCCAAACAATTCTTTGAAGTTATCACACTTTTATGTTTATGATCAATTGAGAGCAAACGCGGAGCCCATTTTGCAGACAACCTTTTTAAACCCAGCTGATCACTCAAAATCGAAATCACGCTGCCATATGAAATGCGTATGGCATCAACAATCTCACGCACTTTTACTCTTCGATCGGCCAACACCATACCGTGGATTCTTTCGACATTTTCGGGTGAACTCACCTTAATTGGCCGTCCAGAATGTTCAGCGTCATTTGTACTTGTGCGACCACAACGAAAGTCAGTAAAACACTTTTTTACCACTGAAATCGATGGTGCAGAGTCCCCATTGTATTTATAGAGCTTTTCCTCGGTTTTTTTCGCAAAAAATAATATTTAATGAGCACTCAAAATTCAATTTTTCCATTTTTAGAAAAATACACGAGGTTGTATGTTTTGCACAGTTTTTAATCGCAAAGTAAATGGCAACACTTACTCAAAATTTTGCAGTAGTCTATTAACAGTGTTGCATTTCATATAACTTCGAGGAAAGTTCGAAAAGTCACGGACTTACTGATCCGCCCTCGTATAAGTTCGACTAATTACTTACAAACATTAATCAAAAATAATTAAAAAATTAATCAACTCGTTCAAAGAAGTCATATTGGAAATAAATAAGTTTTTCTTGCACCGGTTTGCCCACCTCTGCCATTTGTTTTTAAGACAATTTAAATGATTATCTCTTATCTAAGTGAGTAAATAAGTATGCACATAATGTAATAGTACTTGGTTTAATGTAATTTTTCTATAAAAACAACACTATTAATACTAAAATGAATTTAAAAAAAATATATAAAAATAAAACTACAAAAAAAGGCGAACCGCTAGCAAAACAAAGCAGAATAAGTAGATCTTTCGTCCGAAGCTTGCCACATATTGCAGAGCCCATAAAATGTTAAAAACAAAAACACTGAAACATTTATTTTCCAGATAAAAATCTAAACTAATAAATTCATGACAAGTACGAGCATAAAAAATATACTTGCAGGTATGCAGTTAACATAAAGCTAGGAAAGTTAAGGATAACGTCTTTAGGAAATGTAGGAGTTTAACATGTGAACTCATACCAGGCATACTCGTAGTAGTGCTTGAAATAATACAAACAAAAATATTAAAACTACAAAAGTATGAATTTATTTTAAGAATCAAAAATAAATTGACAAGAAGGTGGTCGTGCTTATACACATCACTGATTCAACAATCAAACAGCGTCTTGACTAAAAACGCTCGTTTTTTTTTCAGAAAAACAGTTCCATATTTTTAGTTTACCATTCCTCAATAGAAAAATAAAAGAATATACATATTCATACATCACTCTTGTAAATGGATGTGTCGACAAGGAACCATTCCGGAAAATATTTTCGCAAAAAATTTGGCAAAGATGGCAGAGAGCACGACTTTGAGATATTGATATTGACATACTCTATGGTGTCCCACTCTCCAACTGCTGGAAACGCAGCAAACCAGATAGAACACTGAGTGGACTTGCAAACAGTGAGATTTCTCTGGCTTCGCGTTGATAAAAATAGAACAAAAGTCAAGTCTGAAGTTTTCCAGAACACAACTGCGAAACCTGACATCCAGCTGGCACCCATGTCAAACTCTCAGCCAATTAATATGCCTATCAACCAGTAAGTGGTGTGTTACATTCTGTGGGAAAGGAATAGTGAGGGAGGAAAGATGGTGAAAATTGAAAGCATACTTGTATTTTTACAACTCTGATATTGCCTATTATATTAGTTTTTAGATCAGTGATGCTGCGCCTCTGCTGTCAAGTAGGCGCATTAAATTTGTTTAAGCTGTGTTGCTACAGTATCGACGAAGGAGGGCGCTGTGGTGTACACCAGCATGCGCCAACCAGTATCGATTGCTGCCGGTACTGTTCAGTGAGCAGTGCTATGCCTTCGTCACTTAAACAAACCACCAACACCAACATATGCAATGGCACACTAATTCACATGATGTGAAAAAATGTTGGATGTTATTTATGACTTGCCAGAAACTGGGCTCGAAACCACGTTCTTAGTCATTATTTGCTTCATAATCAACGCGCTAGCAACTTCAGCCAACAGCACCCTTACAGCGAATATTGTCATCAGTGTCACGACTAAGAGGAAGCAGACAATTACATTCACCTTCTGTGTCGCTGTACTCACTGAAACATCATAGTCTTAGTTTCATAAGCAAAAGATGCTTAAGTGGCCTCTCTCAACTATCAAATTTGAAACTCGAAAATATAAGTTCCATCACTGAGAACAGCAGGTGGTTCTCTCGCTTGGCTTAAGTTTTGTATGCGGCAGCACGGAATCCACTTTCATCCTTTTTCTTTCCCTCTTAGCACGAACCTGAATCTTCTCATTCCCTTTTGATATTTCATTCCTTGGCACTCTTTCCTATTCGTTTGTCTGTATCTTTCGTTCATATCCAGTAATCACAAGGGAACGGACCGTTGTGTTTGACACAAGTGGGCTGGAATATTTTATTTTAACTTTCACTACAGCAACCTGTTAACCAGAGTATTTGAAAATCCTACTCTTTTGAGAAACCGAAGAACAGGCATGTCGAATTATCCGAAAATTTAAATTATTCGAAACCGGTTTTCGGATTCGGGTTCTCCTCTCAAAAGGTGATTAAACAAGATATTTACATGGATTTCTTTTCAAAAAACATATGGAGGACGATATAAAGAATAATTTTGCTTTTAACTCCAAAGAAAAAGTGAGTCAGTTGTTTTTGAGTTATGACGTTGTTTGAATAAATGACCGATATGATTTTGACTGCTATTCATGATGGAATTCGATGTCATTCAGATGCTTCGCAAGATCGCTCATATCTAAGAGCTTCAATTTTCAACTTCTGTCACAACGGGCCGGCTGAACTGGAACGATGACCTGGATTATGTTGACGTTGAGGATGTTTTAGAAAACCGGCATGAAAAAGCAAAAAGCGAATTAAGCTATTGTTCATAGGAATGATTAAACCAACAAAAAATTAAACAATATTAAGAGAGCGTTCAGCGATTTTTCCTGAAAGTTGAAGATGTTCATTTAATTTATCAACTTCACGAGAGATATTTATATATAAGAAAAAATATTGAAGCAGACCACCACTTTCGGGGGTCCTTTTCCGATAGCAATACTTTCAAGTCGTTCCATAATACACACATAATCGACCACGTCAATATCGGCAAAAAATTAAAATTGTATTTCTAACGTATGCACTGTCAACTGCTGAATTTCAGGTGGGCATATGCGGTTTTAAATACTGAAATTTCGCTTTTGAACATGGCCTTTTATCCAAAACTGCGACTGGTCCCTAAAGTTGAGTTTTTTCCCACAATTCAAATCCTCCTGCAAATGCTCTGAAGTCTAGTACAACCGATCAACGATTGGGTTCTTGGCTGAGTTGAATCGCCAAGTTGAAGTCTAGTCGAAATCCTTATGCAAAACGCGGATCGTATGTGTCGAGTTCTCCTTTAGGGCCAAGGTACATAGAATCCGTCTGAGGTTATACGTTGCTTTTTTCAACTGACATTAAAGTAACGGCGGAGTAGGTTGGCACAATGAGTACTTCGTTGACTGATATTAAATCAGCTTGATTTGATTAAAGTACAAATTTTCAATGGAATTCGAGAATAATCTGGAGTTTCTTTTAATTATTATTTTTACTTAATTTAGTTTTTTCACCAAACAAAAACAAAAAGCTAAATAAAAACGAAGCAAACAAAAACTGATAGTTGCCAAACTTAAGTTGCCCAACTTTAGTACTTTGCGTTGACGGAGACGTACGGAATGGGACAAAGCTCATAAGAAAACCTGTATTTCAACTTAGTTTTCTGTTGAGAAAAGCAACAAATAACGTACGACGGATTCTATGTTCGTTCCCCCGCCTTTACTCTTTCACAAACACCGACAACGTACATCTGGATCATCTAGCGTTTCTTTGGCGCACGAGCGTTACCTCATTGTTTAACGAACTGATCGTCTCGGATTTAAGTACCAAAGATGTGGGAGTAGACTTTGAGTGGCTATCGCGTCTGCCACAAAATGTTCCCAATGTTTGCACCAACGAGCACTCAATTTCTTTAATAAAGTGTTCTTATTTCCACGTGTTAATAGTGTAATATGTCAGTGGGATTTGGTTGCAGTAACTGATTTTTTTTTACTCTACTGCTATTATTATCAACACAATTGTTGTTTTTAATCTGTTTACATTTGAGAAAGAATTCATATCATTTTAAGATAAATATGTGGTATAAAAATGGAATTTTTATGCCACATCTAGAACAAGCTACACAAAAGGTATTAAATGTCATTTAAATGACAGGGAAAAATTACACAAGTCCAAAAAAGTTTTATTTCAAAGCTGATTGTCATCGTCATCAGCTCAAGATCTGTAACAATTTTAAATAGAGAACAATTTTGCATGTAAAACAAGCAAACAAGACCACCATTGTTGGCTCTGATCACCACTTCATATTTTGTTAGAAATGTACAGATAATCCTGTGCGAGGAGGAATGTGAAGGGGGAGAACTATAAATGCTTTCGTTGCTGGCTGGGCTGTGTGACAAAAAAGCCAACATTGGAAATTAATAAATAAAAATATATAAAAAAAAATTAATAAAAACGCATTGTTCTGGTGCACGGTTAATATGAGATGACCACCTGCAGTCTTTTTATTGGCGTTAACATACGTTCACAACACAATGACTCCTTTGCGTTTTTTATGTTGTCTGTATTTTTTTTTTTTTTTGGATGTGTGGTGTCCAGGCCAAAGCCAACAACTTGCACCGCCACCACCACCATCGATAAATGGTTGTTATCTAAAAGGCTTAAAGCTGCATCTTATAAATACGTTTGTACGTGTAGAGTTAATAAATATAAGGAATACTTTTAACCCACCAGCTTTAAGCGGCAAAGTATCGTGTGTGTGTGTGTGTGTGTGTGTGTGTGTGTACTTCAAGTGCAATTGTTTGGCCAATTGTGTTTTCCATGGCCACTACTTGCTGAAGCTGCTGTTTATAGTATTTGCAAGCATAAACGAGCAAATATTAAAGTAAGTGAGTAGTTTGGCTTAATAAATGCGTTGCCTTTATTTGGTGGTTACTTTGGCGCACTTGTGCTGTTAAAATATGTAGATCAACTTTATTTTGTCAGCCTCCAAAATGTGCTGTACTAGTAGTACCTTTTTTTAAGTTAAGAAAAATTACATCTTAAATGCTTCCCATAGTTTTGCAGAAGTCTTAACATTATTTAAATTGCCATTATGGTATTTTGCCATTTTCGTTGTTGCCGTTGTGGTTGCTTTAAATTGCAGTTTGCGTTATTGCAAGTGCTTCAGCGAGTCAGTCTGGTATTTTCGTTCAATTATTGTTGGTTGTCGAAAGGAAAAAATATTTGAATGTATAAAAAAATTTGGCAAATCTATTCAACAGGTGTTTAAGCAGATTTAAAAGAATGATTTTTCAAACTAAGTACACAAAATAAAACAATTTCAAAATAAATTAAAGGTGATTAGCACTCCTGATAAATCAGTGTCTTATATGAATAACTACATAACTCCATTTATGTAATTTTTAGTTATCATGTATTTTGCTAATTATTTTATTTTATTTTCTGTAATAAACTTTTTTTCTCTCAAGCACAAAAAATTGCCCCAATTTTTTTATATTTTATTGATAACAACATTTTTTGGGGATAGTTTTCGTTTCCTTGAGGTCATTTTTCAATTTAATAGGCAAGATTGTAGCAAAGTAAAGACTAAAAATGGGCCCAGAAAAAACAGAAAAAATTACCCAAAGTTTGTTGTTATTTACAAAAGAAAATTTTATAGATAATTTTTAATGGAACCGCCAAGAGCTACCTAAAGTTTCCTCAGCTCCCCTTGTTTGCTGTTGTAATGATGTCTTATTATCAAATCCGAATAAAGCAGCGGAGCAGTACTTCCGTTTACAAATGAGTTCTGTTGCATCTGAGAGAACATTTTCCACAACAGTTCTCGTCCTAAACAGAATTCCGAAATCGTCCTTCACCGCAAAATTTTAGAATGTGTATTTGCTTTTTATGCAAATATCTTATTGACAAATATCTTAAATATAGATTACCAAACCGGTATTCGAATTATTCGAAAATTCGTAATTTTTAATATTCCGTGTTTCTTAAAAGGACGGTTTTCGAGTTATTCGACATAAACGAATATTTTATTTTAAAGTGATTATTTTTCGAACAAATTGGTTGTTAGTAGTTTTTAATCCAAAGTGATTATTATTTTGGCTAAAGTTCGTAACATTTTTAGTTAGAGAGAATTGGACATGAGACAATGTTCTGTCGTGTAAGTGGAAATTGATTGATGTTAAAAAATTTTCCCTTGTTCCTTTGGAATATTGTCTCATGTCCAATTCTTTATGACTAAAAATGTTACGAACTTTAGCGAAAATAATAATCACTTTGGATTAAAAACTATAAACGAATATTTTTGTATTTATTTTTTAATTTCTTTATTATATGTTATTATTTGAATGTCATTAACAAAGGAATTTAATAAGTATTTGCACCGGCGAATTCCACCCAATTTATCTCTCTAATTACACAGTTCAACATGAAAAAAATTAGGGTTCCGGCGATTGATTCTGGTAGAGGAGACCAAAAACAAAAATATACATGTGTCGGCGTTTTGAAAGATCAAATCGGAATTTTATTTCAGAGGCGGTTGAAGTTTCCCAGCCTTGGCCTATTCTTGCAGCATATCGGTATATAAAACTATGTTTTCTTTATATCTGAGGTGTGGCGTATCTTGAACATCTCTGTAGAAAATGTTATGGCAAATATTTTTATAGAACATATTAACCTTTTAACTCCACCTCATAACGGCATTTTTGGCTTTATTCTAATAAATCGTTAAAACCTATATACAGTAGTAACTCGATTCTTGCACATACTTGATACTTGCACACCTCGATTCTTGCAACATAGAAATTTTTTTCATTACGCACTCAGTACTTGCGACATCCGAAAATTTTGAACTCGATACGCGCAACATTTTTGTATTACTCTTGCGTGCCGCTTTGTTTATTTTTTCTTAGACTGAATACATTTCGGGAAATCCCCGTCGTTTTATGCTGCTGATGAAATGTTGTAATTTGAATCAGTTTTAAGCTTGACTATTGATAGGTGCGGTGTCATAATGGCAAAGAAAAAATTTATGTTGCTGACAATTAAAGACAAAGCTGAGATTTTAATGAAATTATGTGCTGGATTTTCCACCAATTCCTTAGACAAAAGTTTTTATGTGCATAGATCAACAATAACTCGTGTTAAGAGAAATGAAAACACCATAAAGAAATTTGTGGCGCATTCTGAATCCGGCCCTGGGAGAAGAACAACGCTTAAATCCTCGGAGTTTCCAAAAATGGAAAGATTCGAAACTTAGATTCTAAACAGATGTGCCTTTTATTTTGTATGGGAAATTAATACTCGGTACTTACGACAACTTCGAAACTTGCACCGAGCCCGGTTTTTATTGCGTGCAAGAATCGAGTTTCTACTGTATTTCAAAATACCCCAAAACCCAAAACTTAATACAAACACCAAAAACCAATAAAATTCAAAATCCTTCACGAAGCCTCAAAGAAAAAAAGTCTAAAGGTTTTAAATCCCAAGATCTCGGAGGCCAATTGTGAAATCACACGGTCAGTAGACTTTTCACGCAAAAAGAAATAACATTGTTACTTGTGTGGCACGTCGTGCCGTCTTGTTGAAAATAAACCACACCTCATCCACATCAATATTTTTCAATTCCATTCATATTAAATCATTAGTCATCATTAGATAGCGAAATAAATTCACCATAAAAGTTGGACTTTCCGAGCCGCAAATGCAATAACTCTGTTGACGTAGCTTTCGAGGTGAAAATGGGCCTCAACACGTAAGATCATTTTTGGATGAAATTTTTTATCAAGGATTCAATCAGTAAAGACAGCACAGAGCTTTAAAAGCCTTAAGAGTATTTATGAAAAGTAATGTTTAATTTCGTATGTGGAATGAATGCCCAACCCAAAAGATCGACGAGAAACGAAAAAAACTTGGGTTTTCGTCAACACAATGGGCTATAGCGGCAACAGTCCCAGTTGTTCTTGAGGGATGTGCACGAGTTCGATTCTTCACATCACTAACTTGTCCCAACAGCTCAATGATTTCTACCATTTTGACAATTACTGGCCGATGAGGTGCTTAACGACGACCCCGAACTGTGACCGCGAAATTTTCACAATTTTTCTAGTGAATTTTAATTATTTTAATGCGATGTTGAAACATATATCGTTTCATTTTTGTCAATGGCCTTGAGGTTGAGTCATAATATCTGTGAAAATGGCAGAACTATAGAAAATGAAACATCTTACTGGAATATTCTGTGAAAAATAAATCTACTTGTGTTTTATTTATTTAACAATCAATAATTTAAATTCACTAAGTGGTATCGGCAAAAATTCATATCTATGCATCCCTACACGGAAAAAATACGATGAATTTTTACATAAATTGTATGGATCATTGAGGATGTGTTGGAGATTAAAAAAGTTGAAACTAGCGCAGAACTGCTCAACAATTTCTGACTGATAACATTTATGCTTCACACATTTTCAACAGATCATAAGGGATCAACCTTATGATCGCATTAGCAAATTTTAAAATTCCTTAGATTTTTTATTATCCTGGCAAACATAAGTTAATTTCATAATCACGTTTTAATGCAACTCAATTTAACGTCAAGAGCTATTTTAAAAATTGAATTGCGTGCAATTATTGTACTATTATTATCGTTATTGTCGTTGTTCTTGTTGGTGTTCATACTCGTATGTAACATTATCCGTTTTTCAGCACTCAGATTAAGGTCTAACAAATGCAGCAACAATGAGCGAGAAAAAAATAACAATTTAAGCAAAATTGATTTCCTATTAAATTGTCAAACGCACCTATTTAACGCTTTAACACAAGAAAAAAGGTGAAATAAAATCCCAACCCACTCGCAACTTAAGTCATACTCAAACATAAACAAACAAACAAACAAACAGCTGAAATATCAGTCGTATTGGAACTCAGTTACGAACATTTGTTGGTGGTGGCGCGTGGGTTGGTCAACTGGCAACAAAAACAAATTTGCAATCTTAAGGACTATGGATCATACAAATGTAAAATTTTCGAAATTAGAAGATAAGAATTAAAACATTTATACATTTTCTTTACTTTTTATGCGATAAAATAAAGTCCAGTTTAGTTTGCTAAAAGCCCCCACAGTGCGTGCTCTTTAAGAGGGAAAACAAATCATTAAAGCAAAAAAAAAATAATAATATGTTGCTAAAACTAAACACCCAACAAATTCTATGTTGTATGATATTTTTCGTTGCAAGCTGCAACATAAAAAACCACCAGTTTTTTTTGGCGCCTGTTGGGGAAAATAATCTGAGGTATAGTGTTGCCATCGCTGAAGAGTTTTAATACCGCGATCAATAACCAGCTTGGTGTAGAAGTCATATTAGACAACATTTGTTGGTAATAGATAGCTTTCAAATTGGGAAGGTCAAAAATTGTTTAGTAATTTTTAAATCTGGTTTTTAGGCCGTCAACTGACGAAAAATTTAAACCAATACGTTCGGCAAAAAAAACATGAAAATATTTTTAAAATAGTTTTGCTGGAATTATCGAAATATGTACTTCCTTAGTAAAAGTTTATTTATTTTTTCTTTTAATTTTCTGATATTAGGGTAGTACACTCAAAATATTCTGTACGTAAAATTAACTGAAATTGTAATTTAACATATATGAAAGTTCACTTAAAAACCAGTATATTAATTTTTCATTCAAATTGAACAAAAATTGCATTTAATTTTTAATGTTAAAAAATTAATTGACTTAAGCCCGTAAAAATAAAAGAATTTTCCTTTGTTTGTATAGGAGAGGAAATCTCAAACAAATCAAATAAAGCAATCAAAGAAAAAAAAACAGCATTTGAAAACAACGGACAATATTAAAAGTAACCGAAAATCCGTATTAATATGTCCTTAGTTTTTTGAATGAATGTTAGAATCAGTTAAAAATAAAATTGCTTACAATTTTAAATGTTTATTCTTTTAAAAATGACTGAACGGATTACTTTTTGAATAACGTACAGTCCGTTACTGTAATAATATTGTGAGTGTACATTTGGGTGGTAGAAGCTGAGGTTTGGTGGGTAAATACTGGAACGTGATATTTGAATTCAATGACTATTAAAGCAAAATATTGGTCTACTCGAGACAAAAACATCGATGTATCACACTTTAAGATTCGACTGTAAATGCCTTAGATATAACGAAAAATAAATTTTGGCGATCCCTACGTCCTTGCAACAATATTCGGTGATGTACGACAAACTTTTTTTGGAGATACACCCTACTGTACATATATGTTGGCGAAGTTCGTCTTTCCTTAAACCGGAAGATTTGTTTGAACTGATGCATGTGTTATATCAACGAATACTAAAGGTCTGCTTCCAAATCTTCAGCAAATGTTGCTGATTAAACGAAACTCAGTGAAAATTTTATATATATTTATTTAGTGCAAAATTAGACAACTAAATGATCGAATAAAATGCATTACTAGTGATACACAAATCAAATTTTTCGTCTGGGAATCCAGCGAACAACAACGTTCGACGTAGTGGGACAGGGTATAATTCAATAGCAATAGTTTGTGATAGCGCGGGAATTAGACGTCACTGAGCAACGAAACGAGTCGAAAAGTGATCGCAGTTATGATATGCCTCGATAACACTCCGCAAATGTTGGCGGTTATAAAGAAGTCAGTGATGAGAAATATTTGTCCATTATTACAGTGGAACTCCCATAACTTCAACTTCTCTAACTCGAACTAATTTGGTTGACAGTAGCGTTAAAAGAACAAATCACATACAATTTTCCTTCCGTAACTCGGAGTTCTCCATAACTCGAATAAAAAACATATACATGAAATCTATAACTCGAAGAATTTTACTTGTGTAAATGTTTTGTTGATTTTGTTTCTTAGTTATGATTTGTTTGTTTTACTCTCTTTTGTTGCTTGAGCTGGTTTGTATATTTTACTTGCTATTTTTGTTTCTTTTTTTTCGGGGAATTACAAATTTGTTTCCTTTTCTTTGCGTAAGTATCAGTTCTATGCACAATTCGCGCTAGATGATAAATATTGAAATCGATTCTTTTATTATTATGGCAACTAAACGTGTTTTGAAATGCTTAGCGATTGAAGAAAAATATAAACTTATAAAAGAAGTCGAAGATGAATTAAAGAAAAGGGAAGCAGCTATTAAATATGGTACCCCAGCAAGCACGGTCTCAACAATTTTAAAAAATAAATAATCAATTATCAACTAGTTTGAATATGGATTTTGTTTATGTAGTAAAAGAGTTAAGATCGCAAAATTCCAAAATGTTAACAAATGTTTAAATTGAAGCTGATTACGAAACTCGTTTAAAAGCAAATAAAATATCTTCCAGTACAATTCTGAAGGATTATATTGACGTAACGCTCTGTACAACTGGCTCTCCTACAGATTATGATATTGTTGAGCATAATTGCCTTGAATCCGAGGGCCCAATCTTAAGCGAAACGGCGAGTGATGTCGAACGTTCGGTTGACGAAACTTCTCAAAAGCCAACAAGAAATGATGTAGAAAGTTCTTTCCGAATACTAAATTATTATTTACAGACAAATGACACAACAACTGATGATCACTACAAATCTTTAAGCACTGGAGTTATTTTTACTGAAAATAACAAAAAAAAGTAAATTTTCCTTCACTTATTTCAGAATATTTTACCTAACTGTAATTTTTTAATTATATAAGTAAATATGCTTGTACGTTTATATACTTAAGTATGTAGTTTTCCATTAGAGGCTATTTTTATTATATAAATACATAATACAAAAACCATTTATTATATTTTTACAAAAAATTCTGTAAATCGAAGTCTCTGTAAGTCGAGGTTTCTTTTTGATAATGGTGATTCGAGTTATAGAAAGAAGTTCGACTGTAGTCCAAAAGTTCTCAAAATAACTGAGTATTTCCGATGCATCCAAGTACGAGATCTAGCTTTCAGAAGAGTTCATCGTTTTGCATTTCTCAAGAGTCCATGCGTTCAATTCACCAACGACTACTTTCGAGTTGTTCTTTGCAGCATCAGCCTAAAAATGCTTTAAACTCATTTCATCGATTGTTCGAAGAGACATAAATGCCTTAAATTTTTACTCTTCGAAATACAAATGATTTTATTAGTATCTGCTGAAATGTTATTCAACTTTAATATTGAACTCCCACCAAGAAACACTGAATTCTTGGTGGTAACCCTTTTGCCTGCTAAACAATTTAGTTAACATTCATTATAACATCTGCAGTTTAGCAAATGTTTTGTTGTTTGTTTAAGATTTTTTTTTCGCATTTCATTTCTTGCATCTTGCGATTAGAGCAGAGTGTTTAAAGCGCAGCAGGAGTTTTCATACTTTAACACTATAAACGTTGAAGCTTTTAAAAATGTTCAGTTTTGTATTATTTTTTACTCCTTGAAATAGATGTAGAAAAAAAAAGATCGGGTGCGGCTTACAACCGGGCACAGAAACCACAACACCAACAATAAAATGTAAAGCAACAAAACAAATCTCAAGCTTATGTTTAGCATCACACACAACAACAAGGAAGCAAATCAGAGTCAATTCATTCACTTAGTAAAGTAAGTATAATGTGCAGCAATCTAATGTGCTATCAAAAACTTGCAACAACAAATAAGTATTTTTGTTTTTCTGTTTTCTGTGTGCAACAAAAACTAGCTAACGATAAGAAACATATGGTTTTATGCTCGTATACCTACGAAATAAATAGTATCGGAAAGAAAAATGCATGCTTTAGATTTAAATTGTGTCGAAGTCGTTGTAATCATACGAATCGAGTACGTTGTTGGTTTTCTGCATTTTATTTTTTCCCAAAGATCTAGACAAATTGGAGCAATCAGTCTTTAGTCGTTTGGTTTGGTTTATAGTTGGATTTATTTTTAAAATAAGTAGAAACTCCTTAAATAGCTGTTAAATTTGGCGGCTTCTTGTCGTTATTATTGGCTGTTGCATGATGTGAGTGTAACGCTCAAAAAAAAACGAATGATATAGATGTTTCTTAAAAGGCAATAACGAATAGAAAATGTGCTAACAAGAAAGTAGATATGTATGTATGTTGTTTCTCTTAATTGGGCCCGGAATTTAAATTTAATTATATATAATTTAGTCAACTACGCACGAAGACGCTTTCCATGCTTTCGAACGCTCCCCACAGCGCACAGAGGAGTATTTGTGCCAAAATTATTAAACGTTTTTTTTTTGGAATTGAAAGGTTGAGTTTTTTAATAGTTCTAGGTGTAATTTGATATAAAAATTCTATTGGCAGTTTTTTTGTTGATGTTTTTACAACAAATCCCCTAATCAAAATTGTATGCAATAACCCATATTTGTATTTTTATACCTACACTCAGTGAGTAGTCTGGTACCTGGGTGACCCATGTATTTTTCATAAGCCAATGTTAGCTTTTTTTAATCTAATTTTTGTGAATAATGCTTTTAAAAATTACTATAGTTAGGTATGTACTAGTACATATATTTTTTCACAAATAATGTTATATAGAGCAGAGGCAAATAAAAACTGTTTGTTGGGGTGAGGAACATTCCCTTATCACTACTACTGATAAGCATTTAGCAAATTCATATTTAATCACATTGTGAAGTGTTAAAAGTGACGTGAATAACACAAAAGATTATGATGTCAAAAAAGTATTTGAAGAAGTACCTGATGAGCAATAAAAAATTAAATTTTAAAATTATAACAAAAATCGTAATTAATGACGCAAACTTGTGCAAACTTTTTTTGTGTCTAAAATTAGAGATTCTAAATGTTATTGTGGTATAAAACATAATTTCTACATTTGCTACCTTCACTTTTAAAAACCTTTACCTTTTTTTGCAAAAAAAGTGTATAAAATAATTTTTTTTTTAAATTTTTAAACGAAATGTTTCAGCATTAGTATTTAAGATAATTTCTTTTTTAAAAAGTATCAAAAATAGCTTGTGAACAAATCTTTCAGTGAAGAAAAAAATCAATGTAATACCTTTATTCGTTTAGCCACAAGAAAAATCTCATATAAACATCTTGAAACTTGAAACTGAAAAAAACGTTAAAAGCGCGTGTAATTTTCTTCACTTTCCTGACTGCAGCAGTGTCTCAGAGCTACAAATCGCAACATAAAGTCTGAAAAATTTATAGTATGATGTAAAATTTTGTGGTGTATCGATCTGCGTACTTAGTTTTAAAAATTTCTTTAAATTCATTTTTGCCTTTTTGGCCAGCTTTTTCGCTCAAATACCCCTCTGTGCAGCGCTGAGTTAAAATAATACTTGATAGGTCAGCGCATACTTTTCTCTTTTCTTCAGTCATTACCGCCAAAATAACAAATTAACAAAGAAAAATATCTGGTAAAACCGTTGAATTGGCGCACTTTAATTTGAAAAGATAACTTAAATTTTCCCGTAACTTATAAAGAACTCAGTGTCCATGTCCATGTTCGATTCATTTCCTTATTTCCGCATTGGAAACAGCTTAAGAGTACATCTTCCATTTTATGTGGCCCAGCTACACAACATTTATCCCATTGTTTATATGGCAACTCCGTGTTAACTATTCGTTGTGAATTGTTCTATAACCAAGGCGGAATCATACAGATGGTGGCGATTCTACACCAGGTACAACATTACAATAACAACTGACATTTCAACCTCTATGTTAACATATACAAATTTTGACATACGAGCCTCTAATTTGTGGAAAAAAGTGGAAACCTGTTTAAATACGCCTTGTTCTGCACGAAGGTATCAGATATGAAAAATGAACTGAAAAATGAACTGATGTTTACTGATATTTCAAGAATTGCTAGATAAATATTATCCATCCCACATTCTGCTGCAAATGTGGAAAGGATATTTTCGTTTCAAAATTTAATAAAAACAAAAGAGAGAAACAGGTTGTTTGTTTCGACTGTCTCTAATCAAATACAAACAAAGGATTTGCTGCTACAATTTAGAAATGACTAAGAGTTTGTTAGCAAGAAGTATATCATAATGTATAATTTTATATTCAGAGCTGAAGAACTCTGATAGTCTTTTGTGTACATTTTGAAATCAAACATTAAATTTAATTGTTAACCTTGCCTACATAGTATATAAGTACTAAGTACAAATGAATTTCACTGATATACATATGTATAAATGAATTTTTATCTACATTTTTAGTTAATGGTAAATAAAAAATATTTCAAAAATAAAAAGTACAATCGGACTAAAAAAAGTACACTTTTTCTTAAAACTTAGTACAATTTGAAAATTTAATTTTGCATTACTGTTCTGCCCCTAGAAAAATTTTCTTTCTCGTTTATCCTTCTCTCTGCTTACTACTTTTGCAGGATGCACTCTATATAAATCTTGCGTTAGCATGGCCTGCAATTACACACATTTGTTGCAATAGTAGTAATATAATTTCAGTAACATATAAGAGAGTAAGTACTGAAATAATTCAAAGCAAACGTAAAACAAAATTTATCAAAAATTTGAAGTTCGGCGAAAATTTTTCCATTGCGCCAAACATCAATCGAACGAACGTAGGTCTTTGCTGAACTCGGACACCGAACCCGAACGTTCGATCGAACTTTACTTATCATATTGTGCTATTATATTATACTAATGTATCCAGCGGTCGGACTCAATCGATCGCATTCTAGAAATTAATACTAACATTTGCTTAAATACATACGATAAAATACAGAGACAAAAAAACCTTCTAAATAAACAACTTAAAATTCTGTCTCATTTCTATGCAAAAGCAAATTGCACAACCGCATATGAACACTTTGTTTATTTTTCAAGTTGAAGCTGATACATGCATGTGTAATAAGTGTGCATGTGTTAGTAGCAACTTTAAACGCTTCTGGCTCTCTAAATATCAAACCGTTTTAAATAAAATTAAAATTGTGCACATCTATGTAAAAACCCGTTTAAAAACGTATAAATCTTTCCAAAATTGGTTCAATATTGCGGCCTTAAAAGGGATCTAGAAATACGTGTTTGCCTATTTATAATAAAGATAACCCATTGCAGGCATGTATGAGTTTATTGGCTGTTGATAAAAATGTGTTACAAACTGTACAACACAACCCTGAATGCTCTACACGGTAATAGAGTGCAAAAATAAAATTCCTCTGGCTCAAAATGTTTTTTTTTTTTTTGGTAGAAAAAAACTATAATTCCTCTTAAACCATAAAAGGCTTGTTTTTAGTTTGATTTAACAAATGTCCAATTTTTTAGTTTGCTTGTCCAACTGGGTGCCTGCCTCAATTACTGAACGTCTCACAGCGATCGCTTGGTTGGAGCTGCAGTTTGTTTTAAACACTCACAAATTTTTGGTCGAAAACGCTTTTTCGTCTTTTATTATACATTTTTAACCAATTAATAGCAAATTACCTTAAAGCATTTTATATTAACTCATACTCTGAATCGTGTATAAACGAAAACTCATATGGACAAATATTACAACAAACAACTAAAACGTTGCGTTAAATTGTTGCCCACAAAGCTTTCCATGCATGCATCCAAGCGGTGGCGAATGCTTAATTCAATTCACTTTTTTTCTATTGAAGTCATGAGACTTTTTTTTCGTTTGTATTGTCTTGTTTTACGACAGAGTTTTATTTTTTCATTTTATTTGGCTTTTATTTTCCTTAAATTGATATTAATGGTAATGCTTGTTAAATGAAATTTTTAAGATAATTTTTATTATACATATATTAATTTTTTTTTGCTTCCAACTCCAAGATTATTGCAGTCTGTTTCGGTGTTTGAGGAATTTTTCTCACATTAATGGAAATTAATTGTGTTTGTTATTTAATAAAGAATTAGTTGCAGCCTGCAAAAATGTTGTAAGTGATTAAGAGTTTGCTTCAAAAAGAAATATATATAAAATATGTGCACGTTTGCGCTGGCTGTAATAGTTTAATTAAAAGTAGTGTCATGAAGTGGGTCAGACTTATTTGGTAGGGATAAAGCACGGTTAAGTCAGAAAAGAGAAATATGCAATTATCTTAAGGGACTAAATTAAACTGGTAAAGATTGGAATTTTTGAGGAAGAAAAACAACGAATACTCGTAACAAACATAATACAGATTTAAGGAAACAGGTAGTTTCAGCTGATGAGGAGTCATAATTTTGTGAGCTAGTTAAATTTTATATTTTTTTGGAAACTACATAATTTGTATAAAATTATAATTACTCGTACCTACAGCTCCTCAGCACAGTGACGGCTTTGATCTTTTGTGCGTCTTTGTGTTCATCCAGACAGAGAAACTATACATGTACATATTTTCTCTGGAATCATCTGGAGGCCCTGCAAGTAACTAGATGAGCTGGAAACAATATTCTCTGATAACTCAGTATTCGATTGACATTAATTATCCTCCAAGTTTTCAATAATAAACTGATTGCATCTCAAACCACAGTGTCTAAGATGATCGTTATTGTGTGGAGTGAAAATTGCCTTTGGGATCTTCTTCGAAAAAGTTTAAAGAATCGCTTTCTGACACCTGCATCTCGTTTCTGGTTTGTGAGTATTTCAATTTAAAAGTTAGTTTTTTTATTGGAATTTTTCAATTAATCGTGTGTTGAACAGAAACCGCAGCCAATCAAAAATTGTTGGCGGCGTCGGTGAAATATTTTAATACAAAACTTTATCATTTTATAAGCAAAAAAAAATACTAATTAAATATTAAATGTGTTTCTATGTAATGTTGTAAAAAGCGGCTATTTTTGACTACTCAATTTTTCAATTCAGTATTCGATACTACTCAATACTTTTAACGTTTTTTTTTTAATTCAAAGTAAATATATTTAATAGGTTAAAATACGATTTTATTATTATCCGTACTCCATAATAATTCAACGATTAACAAATTTAATAATCCATTTAAAATATTTAACTAAGCGGCCAGGCTTATTAATTGGTGCAAAAGATTAAATCATTTGAGCTTAACTTTCCTCAAAACCGAGTTGCATTAATGTAAAACATTTTTAAGTGAAATTTTCGCATTTGTATATGGAAATGCATCTCTGAAAGTATTGAGTAGTTAGTTTTGGGTATTGAGTACAGGGAAATATATACGGTATTGAGTATCCGGTACTCAAATACTCAATACTTTTACAACACTATTTCTATGGGTTATATTTTGCTCGTTATTATGTAGCATAATAATTGTTATAATTGTTTTAAAGTACTTGTAATCATATTTTCAATAATGAAGAAGTGTTCTATTTTTATAATCGGCGGAGTGTGATGGCCATCAGACATGTGATGATTTTCATTTTCTTACATAAGAATACAAGTTTAAAACAAATTCAAATAAAATTATTAAATGGATTTATTCCTTGTGCTACGCAATTTACAAAATCTCTATTTTAATAGATACTTTTTATAGTTGTAGAAGTAATTCTCGCATCGTTTTTAGTTGTGAGGAATTTTGAAGATGCTAGTGAAAAACTTTTCACGTAATATTGTTACAGAAACGCTCCAGTAATTGTTGGAAAGTAATTTAAGCGAAAGATAGTGCTCGCAATGTAAAGATGCAGAAAGACTGGTGTGAGAAGCCACATTTTTTATTTCAATTCACAACGGTTACAGGCGAAAAATTTTACGAGCGAGAAATACAGCAACTGAAATACTTTACCAATATCAAAAAATATGTCTCCTTGGCATAAAATGCCGAAGAAAAGAGTTCCAGTTCTATAGAAACAAGTTGTGCTCAAACTTACTGAAATTCTGGTCGCTTGATTCTCGTGGCCAATATAATGGGCGGCAGGGATCAAGCTCATTAAGAGATCTAACAAAATACTTAACATTTTATGTGAGAAGTTTTCACATCGAGAAAAAATTTATAATTATATTTGCCATTCCGTTTTTTGTCGGGCGATTCATTGAATAATGTTTGGTAGACTTGGGTCCATCTCGTTTTTTCGCTCATTTTAGACAAAAACCTTTGATCAAACCCATTTAAATTATATGGTTCGATGAAAGGTTTTTGTCTAAAACGAGCGGCTGAACGAGTTGGACCCAACTCTAATGATTAGTGTCATGCAGAACGTTCGGTTTCGGAGTTCGACATGCTCGGTTCATATTCGGCATTAACTAAAACTTTCACCGGCCTTCCCACAAATTGTTTGTACATCTTTTGTGTAAAGATACCTAAAAATGCACCCCTATAAAACATTGAAAAACAAAAAGTACATTTTCAAAATTAAAGGTTTTCATGTGTCTTAAATTTGTTTTTATTAAATAAATAAATTAAATTAAAATTTACGCCTAAAGAGTGGCGCATACATGGAAACACCCACGACGATGAGAGTGTAGCGGCTCTCGAAAAACAACGTTGTTTCTGTTCTGCCGTGTAAGTTGAAATTAATTTATGTTAATTTTTCCCTTGTTTCTTTGGAATATTGTCTCATATTAAATTCTAACAAACCACTAACAAACAATTTAGTTTGAAAAATAATATCCTTAAATAAAACTATTTTTTTTAATAAAAAACAGTTTGGTTTTGAATTCGGATCCTTTATGAAAATTCAAGCGCAGTTCGGATACAAGTTCGGTCTGAAGAAGCTCGTTCGGTCGAACACTATTTATAACCTATAAAATACACAAAAAGTTAAATTTTTTTTCGATGCGAAAAGTTAACAAGCCGCTCAGAGCGACTAGGCTATCAGGCTTTAGATAAGTTCACATGTCCTTCACTATTCGTCTCAAGCATTCTTTAATACAAATTTTAGAAATTTGTTTTTATTTTGCATACAAATTCTGGCATTGCACTGCGTTTTGGAATATAGTTTTCCAAACTTTAAGTTTTCACCAATAATTGAACGCAACATGTGTTAATCCTTGTAACAATTATAAATATTTAGCTTAATGACATAATGATGTCAATTAAAATGCAAAACTATTGTTGGAGGGAGCTAACGTTTAAATCTTTAAGGATTCTAAGTAACAACAAAAACATCATTTCTATTGCAAATAAGTCAAGCACAAAACCACCCAAAGGACATGTGTGGTTGTTTAGGAAGTCCTTTTTTTCTTCCTTCTTTGCTTGTCATTTTATAAAGACTTTGAGGTGGTGATGATAAATATCAAACAACCTGAAGACATCCAACCCTTAAGTAATTTAGATGAATTGAAAAATTAACACGCAACGCTGAGATTTTTAGGCAAAACAATAGAAACAACAAGATCAACACGATTAGAAGAAAAAAAAAAACAAACATCTATTGAAATGTTAAATTAACAAATCTCTCTTTTACTGAAGTAGTTTGCTGTGTTTTCCCGTCATTGTCACAAAAGTGGGCTAAGAAAGGAACAAAAAATTGTTCGAATGCTTTTTGTTGGTTTTATTAAAGATCGTTCGTTCAACAGAAGCAACAAGAGTGTATGTAATACATGTTATAAATGAAAAAGGAAAACAATGAAATGAATGAATGATTTTCAACACAAAAGACTGCATGGCGCCGATTTTTTTTAATGTGAAAAATGTTTAAGTGACTTTTTAGAGATCGAGAAATTGCGCGTCTCTTTAGCCAGCAGCTGTTTGTTGTGCTTTATTGTAATTAAGATTTTTATTGTTTTTTTTTTATACACAATCTTTCGCGTCTGTGTAATTATGCCTTAAAAAATTATTTGAAAATCACACAACTCAACGTGGGAACTTTTTTGCGCACATACATACATAATTTCTTTGTCAATCGTGACAACTGCAAGAAAATCTAATGCGCAGCTTGCAGAATTTCAATTCTTTTAATAGACATTTGAAAGGGTTGTTTGGTTCGCAAGATCTTACTGAATTTGTAAGCGATTTGATTTGTTTTAGGAAGTGTTTTGCAGAATTTAGAAATATTGCATTTTTTATTGGAATATTTCTTTAAAAAATCTTTTACATTAATCAGTGGATCTGAGGTAGTGGATCTTGCAATTGTTGTCAAATTTCGACTTCGACAGTTTGTACTGAGGGCAAATCACGGCATTCGATATATCGAGTAAAATCCGGTACAAAATTTTTTGAATTTGTATGGAAATTTGGCTCGATATCGAATGCCGTGATTTGCCCCCTGGATTAAATAATAATTTTGTGTGTTATCATCTTTAATCTATAGTAGAACCAATGTTGAATCGAAATTCGGCAAGCATAATGAAGCATAAAATCTTATTGAAAAAATAAAACAAAAATTTTAGGTTTCATTTTTGATTGGAAAATTGAAAGTAAAATTGTATCGCTTATTTTTCGCCCAAAAAAATGAAACTCAAATTTTAAATTAAAAATCTTTTACAATTTTATTCCTTATCTAACAAGCTTCACATTCTTATATTAAAATATTGAATAGAGAAATTACATATTTCCATTTGGACTTTCTGAATTGAAATATCAAAAACAACTCGAAATCAGTACTGATCCGTTCTGCTAGTCTGATGAATAAATTGTTTCAAATAAAATAGTACTCTCTTAATAAAAAATAATTAATTTATCCAAATATAATTTCTTAAATTAAGAAGATATGGGTAAACTCAGATTTGAACTTAAGCCAAAAATTTTCATTTCAATATAAACTATTATTTTCGTTCCCTGTGCTTTTCGACTTAAACCTAAATTATTTAAAGAAATTACGAACAAATATTGGTGGCTAAAATTGTACTCTTAATTTTCCAACAACTTAAAATTTTGCTTTAATTTTTTCGATAAAAAAATTAACTATTATTTTTGACCGAAAAATGATCAGTAAATCGATGTTATTTTTTATTTTAAAATACTAATTTTGATCGAATTATCTATTGACTTTTTTTGAAAAACGTCATAACAGTTAACGTCTCTGAATCATTTACTTGAAATTTTATTATATTATTATTTAATTATGTTTCGTATTTAAAAATATAAAATTCACTTACCTAATTTTTGAGCAAAATTGTATCTGAAATCAAAAAATTTAAGAAAAAACTGAATTAAGAATCATGAGCAAAATTAAATAAAAACAAATAATAAAAATGTTTGCTTTATGAAACGTTTATAAATTTGATTTTATATTGAATATTTGTTTTATAGACTGTTTATACGCCTTTGATAAATTAGTATGAATAAGCCAGTGAAATAGTTTAATAATTACACTATGCGACAGTCAAAATCTGGATGGGATGAAACCAACGGGAAATGTTATACCGGTGAAAAAGAAGTTATACGTGTCCCGGCGTTTCGCTGGGTCACGTCTAGGAATCGAGATATATCGATTTGAAGTTAGTAACTATCATATAGGGGAAATTGTCACCTTTCGTGGTCTTTTTTTTTTTACATAACTCGAGAACCACTAGTCCGATTTTGCTGAAACAAATTAAAAAAAATTGGGAATTACAATTCCTTTAATCTGTTCATACAACGTTTCGCTACATAAGCAACAGTTTCGGAGTTATAAATAAATGTATGAAGAAACAAACAATTTTTTGCCTAAAAAATTGAATTTATTTTATTTTTAATTCATAAAAAATCCAAAACGGTAAAAAAAGTGTCTAGACCTATTACTTTCACGTAAAGTCACATAACCTATCAACAAAATGAGACATAAATCATGAAAATCGGACTAGTGGTTCTCGAGTTATGTAAAAAAAAGACCACGAAAGGTGACAATTTCCCCTATATGATAGTTACTAACTTCAAATCGATATATCTCGATTCCTAGACGTGACCCAGCGAAACGCCGGGACACGTATAACTTCTTTTTTACCGGTATAACATTTCCCGTTGGTTTCATCCCATCCCGATTTTGACTGTCGCATAGTGTTATACAAAAAATATAAATAAATCATTTGGAACTCTTTCTGAAAAGAACTTTGTAACAACGGGAACACATACATACATATCCTTTTCTTAAACACAAAACTTGCAAGACAATACAGAACACTCGTAATTCTTGAATGTACTACATTTTATCTTCAATGTCACCATATAAATTTTGGATTTTCCTAAGACAAAATATATTTATTGAAATCAATAATCACCATTGTTCTTGAACAGTAGCATTAATGATGAATGATCTTTGCTTGCAACAGCCAATTTGTGAACACAATGTCACCTTGCCACAAAACAAGGCAAGTTAGTGAGTTAAACAAAAAAAATAAAAAATATGGCAGCAAAGTAAATAAAGGAAAAGAGAACAAGGACTTGTTTAGCACAAATAAAAAAAAAAACAAATGACACCAGATAGAATTATTGTAAACAACTATTTTTGTTTATAATGATCAGGAAAGTGAAGGAATGAAATGGTACGATCACGGATGTCATAATTCATGGATTTTGTACCATGCAGTACGTTAATATTCTATATCACAGCCCAACAAGTGTATTTTGACATGAAGATTTGTACGTTCACGGATGTGATCATTCGAGCTAAGGTTATTGAATGTAAATTAGATTTGGGCGCTTGATCCTTTGCGGTATATTTACATAACGCTATTGCATCTCAAAAAACACCTCAATGGAAAAATAAGAAAGTATTCACAAGAGCTGAGTAAACGAAATATTTGTACAAATTTTTTACACAAAATGAAAAACGACAGGATGAATAATTCAGTATTTTTAACCAAAAAATAACTTTTTTGTTTTAAATGCTCCTTTATTGCAACGTAGTCATACCTCAAAAAACTCGTTCGCCGGTTAACGAGTTTATAGTTTTTAATATACACAAACATCAATGGATCAATAAAAAAGTATTCTCCAGTCAAGAGGTGACTAAACAATATATTTTTATAAATTTTTAACACAAAATTAAAAGCGTTACGACGAATATTTCTGCATTCTTAACTCAAAAAACAAGGTTTTTGAGATAGGACTACGTTGCAATATGAGCGATATGTTGCATTATAGATTAGAGAAGTTCAGGTAAATTCGTTCACATGGAATCGTTACAACAAAATGTTGTTGAGGGCGCTGCAATGGCTTCCGAGGAAGCTCCCTACATGGGGCACACCTTCATGTGGGATTTAATCACCATAAAAGATGTCGGCATTTGTCTTACTTAGACAAACAGTGAAATTCGCGGAAAAATGTTAAAATGAAGAATGTTAAAATTTCAGAATTTGAATCATTTGGAAGCTAGCAGATCTTTTCAACTTCTGCACTCTTTTGAACTTCTGTTTTCTTCACACCACTTGACTGAATTTTGTATGGTGCTTTTTTGCAGCTTAATTGGATTGATGACCAAAATACAATAATATTTTACGCAGAATTCATGACTTGTAAAGATCTTGTCACCTTCATTTTTTGTTTAATGCTTTGAAATTCTACGTAAAGTAAAATTGAATTGTGGACTCACACATAAGACAGGCCTTATTAAGTGTATTATATCCCACAAAAAGGCAAACAAAGTTTATTATTTCGCATGATTGTGTTAAACAATGAAAAAAGAATCGACAATGAGTGTAAAAAAAATGTTGAAGCCTTAAGCAAGTTACTGACTGTGTTGGTTACAAATAAACTTGGCTAACAAATTGAAAAGTGCAAATTTTGGTATAACCATCACTTCATTCGATATATATTTTATAAATTCATGGAAATCATTAATGCTTGTTCACAGGCATTCACTTCGAACAGTTACCTTAAGAATACTACTCACTAATAATGGATAACATCTAATTCATTTGCTTTTGAATTGCATGTGGGACGGAAGCGATCGTGTGATTTGCGTGCATCATGATCTGTAGTATTTTTTTTATATGGCCGTAATTATAAAATCTCGAAATAGATTTATAAAGTTCTGCAAATATTTCGTAAATTTTTAAAAACCGTTCTAAAATTTGCGAAATGGAAATGGAAAAAGTCCAATGTAGAATTATAAGTTTTCTACATGATCGAGCAACTATTTCTTGGCCGATAGCGGGTATGACCGCCATTCACGAGCGATGTTAATCCCGATTGATTATATCTCTACTTTGTGTACAACACATTTCATAAAACTCTAGTTGATACTTTTTTTTAAATTTAAATCAATATTTTCTTCTTCCTTGGAATTCTTTGAAATTTTTAATTCAATACAGATTGTTCTGTATATTTGCTTGTTTCTACATTATTTATTGTTTTTCAAAACACGCTGAACTTTCAGATATTTCAGTATTCAACTTAAATATTTTTGAAGTTATAGAATTTGTTTTCTTGCTGATTGAAACTTAATTTTTTTTTATTATTTATTTGAATTTTTTGTAATTTACTAAAACAGATGTCGAGAGGTGTTTAAAGTTGCCTCTGGAAAAATTATCTCACCAAATACTGCAGTTAAATCGTAAGCAAAAACTTAATTTCATATTTTAATTTCAATCACTTTAAGTTTCCTGATCATATTCAAACTGGCAAAAAGTTTGCATGTTCAAAACCATTAATTGTTCAACTGCAGTCTTTAAGTGTAGAAAATGTAACGTTAGTTGGCTGTAGCACAGGGGCGTAGCTTTAACTTAAGCAATTTTGAAGGTGATAAAGCTTTGGCAATCACTTCATTAATAACTTCCGTAATATTAAGCAATAATCTCTCGCCTCATTCACGAAAGTATTCCTAAACTGTCCTTTTTGAAAAGCTTTCACTGTTCAATCTCGAAAGAAAAGCAAGTAGACGGCTCGAAAAAGTTTTCTTATGAAACAAATGACTTGAAACAAAATCGATGTGTGTTTTTGTATCTATACGTCGCGCGAACTATATGTCCTTTAAGTTGTTTTCCAACAATTATTGGAAGGATGTGAGTAGACTTGGGTCCATCTCGTTCTTTCGCTCATTTTAGACAAAAACCTTTCATCGAACCCATATAATTTAAACGGGTTTGATCAAAGGCTTTGTCTAAAACGAGCGACAGAACGAATTGGACCCAACTCTAGATTTGAGTAAAAATGATTCTGTAACAATATTATGCGAAAAATTGTTCACTAACGCTGTCAAAAATTCTCACATTTAAAAACGATGCGAGAAGTATTTCCACACTTAAAATAAACTTTTTAAAATTAAGAAAAGAAATTATGACGAATTAATTTATTATGTTGATTATGTTGTTTTGAACTATTTTTTCGATAAGTATTTAAGAAACTATAATTCTTCCCTTTGCTGATGGCTAGCAGTCCGACTGTTCTTTGCTGCGATCCCGCTCCACCGATTGGAAGAACACTTATTCTTTTTTTGTATTGGAAAGATGACAGCAAGTATTTTAAAATTATTTTAAGACATGACATATTATAGTGTAATAAATAAAACGCATAGAAACACATTTAATAAAGCATTTTTTGCTTATGAAATGATTAAGTTTTGTATAAAAATATTTCACCTGCCGCCGCTATAAAGTTTAACACACAATTGATTTATTGAAATACAGAAAAACTTTTTACTCACGAATCGCTAAACGATGAGCTTTTTTGTTTCCACTTCATGTGAAATTTTTAACGATGCGAGAAATAGAGAAACGAAGAACAGGATAACTTTCAGACTTCTGAATAAGTGACCAGTTACCAAGCAAAGATATACACTTAAATGACACATAACATTAATTAACTCATTTTGCTTCGGGTCACTAGAACTGTGTCTAGCAAAGCTTTTGAACTAAAAGAACTAGGCTTGTGTTCAACAGCTGAGTTCGAACTAGTTGCGCTCACGTTCGAATCAAAACTGCTTCAAGAACTTTTAATTGACATAAACTTTTGCGAAATGTTTGTTTGTTTTTATACACTGATGTAAATCAAATAGGTATGAACAAGGTTCGATTCGAACGTGAGCGCAAGTATTTCGACGGGGACTCATTTTAGCCACATTCCTTTGACGACTTACTTGTCCACAGTCAAAGTATACTTTGCAAAGTTTTCATTCAGCTGGGAAAAAGACAGAGAGACAAATATTTTCTTCTTCTGGCTTTCTTCCAGCTGAATTAAACTTTGCGAAGCAAACTTTGGCTGTGGAAAAGCGGTCTTTCATCAAACCCACTTAAATTACATGAACGGCTTTTACACAGTCAAAGAGTTCTTTGCAAAGTTTTAATTCAGCTGCGAGAAAGACAATGAGACGAATACATTCTTTTTCTGTCTTTCTTCGCAAAATCAACTTTGACTGTGTAAAAGCCGTTATACCTTTGATCAAAGATTTTTGTCTAAAAAGAGCAACTGAACGAGTTCGACACGAGTCTAAAGCAAAAACATCAATTTATATAAAAAAAATGTACTAAACAAGGTTTGATGCGAACATGTGCGCATTTATCTACTTTCAACAGAGCTGTTAGATACAATTCCACTAGTGTTTACCACATCAATTCTAGTTCGGGAATTAAGTAAATCACTAACTGATAGGACTATAACGAGAGATCTCTCAGTCTTGCACTGGAGTACCAACGTTTTAAATGCTTTTAATATCGGTTGTTCAAAAGCCTTTCTAAAATCTCTGAATTGGTATTTTAAAAACTACGACCCACCTATTTTACCTTACTAATGAGCTTTTATATAATGTTATTCATTTCTTGAATCCGAGCGATTGATCAACCAACCCTGTTTGAACTTCAATTCATGTCCATTTCTTGAATTCAAAGAAATCACAAAATTTTAACTCATCTTAGTCTGTACCCTTCCCACGCCCTTGTTTCTTTGGCATGCCACAAGTCTCCATAGGACATTAACACGCAATTATATTAAATATTTGCTTGCAAAAAATTGCCCAAATAAAATATAGAAAAAACTATCGCTGATATTGTATTTATTGTTGCTGTTGCTATTCAATTATGAATAACACGACATCAATTGTTGCCAAAAGCTGTTACCAACAAAATCAATTGAACTCCAAATCATTTTAAAAGGAAACTTTATACTTTATAAAAGTAAAAAAAGGCAAAAACAAACTTTCAACTAAAAGTTTTATTTAGTTAAATGTAACAAAAGCTGGGAATAGATTTAGATAGATACTCGTACATTAACATAAACACATACTTCGAACAAACGTACAACAATGTTGTAATATACAGATGTTTGATGCAACATCTGGCCCTCCTCTCCCTCTCACACTAATCCGTAAATATGGATCAGAGTATATGAAACGTATAAATAGCAACAACAGTGATTATTTACAATCTTAATGATTAAAGAAATTTACACTACATTTTGTCAAAATACGTTTAAGCTGAGTTATGTATGAGTTGACATGTACGAGGGTGGCTCAGAACTTTAGGAAATAGTATAAAAGGAAGGAATAAAAAAATTATTATTTGTTGTGTGTTACAAGCTAGTCCACTTATATGCCAGCTCATCAGTTGCTCTTTAACCATAATTCTAAAATACATACGTACACGGTGTCCGACGGGAAGGTACACTACTTTGTTTTGCCGCCATTTTGGTAAACATTAGTCTTGACAGTTCTTAATTGGCAGTCTTGAAGTACACATGTGGAAAATTTATTGTGGAAAAGTATTCGATTAAACAACGTGTTTTAATTGTTAAAACATTTTATCAAAATCATTCATCGATTAATGTGACGATGACAAAGTTACGTGAAATTTTTGGGAGAAAAGACGTGCCAACAAAACGCACTATTTATCGTGTACTGAATGATTTCGAAGAAAGAGGATCTGTTGGTGATAGGCCCAAAAATGGACCACAACATACTGCAAGATCGGTTGAAAACATTACTGCTGCTCAAGAGTGTTCAAAACAATCCATCAACCTCAATTGGACACCGTGCTCAGAAGCTTGATCTTCAAAGAACAACGTTGGCCGCCGTACATATGCCAAGAGGATGTTACAGCTCGCCCATGA
Organism: Gymnocheta viridis; assembly: GCA_956483585.1. NCBI lineage: Eukaryota > Metazoa > Arthropoda > Insecta > Diptera > Tachinidae > Gymnocheta > Gymnocheta viridis. Next base: position 98,594,124 of record OY101442.1, on the reverse strand, counting down.
CAACCCCGATTTTCATGAAAAATCATAATCATAAGCAAAAATCATAAGTGACGAGGCACATTTTCATTTGAATGGATGTGTGAATAAGCAGAATATTCGGTTCTGGGCAATGGAAAACCCTCAAATTATTCATCAGTCACCTTTGTATCCATTAAAAGTGACATTTTGGTGTGCAATTTGGTCAGCAGGAATCAATGGACCTCACATCTTTGAAAATAAAAACGGCGTAACGTTAATTGTGAATGGGGAGCGATATCGTGATATGATTGCAAACTTTTTAACGCCACAACTGCATGCTTTGGGCTTGGTCAACATGTGGTATCAACAAGACGGTGCCACATCGCATACAGCCATGTTTACAATGGAAATAATGTGAGACCTCTTTCCACAACAAGTTATTTCAAGAAATGTTGATGTTGATTGGCCTCCACGGTCGCCTAATTTGACTGCCCCAGACGCTTGAGAAACTCAACAAAATATTCGTGATGAAATTAATAAAATACCGCGTGAAATGTGTGAGAATGAAATGAAAATTGTGCTCAAAAGGGCTCGCATTTGTGAGGCTAAAACAGATGTGGACATTTATCTGATATTGTATTCCATACATAATTGCCGACATTGAATAAAACATTTATCAATATAAGATCCATTCTCTTTCATTTAATCAAAAATTAAAAACAAACGAAGTAGTATGCCTTCCCGGCGGACACCTTGTATTAACATCGAAAATGCCGACGAAACAGTCGAATGTCACGCAAGTTGCATGAATGTTTACACAGTCAAGTGAAAGTTCTTTTGCAAGTTGAATAAATCTGTGTTGTCAAGAACCGTTAGAGAAAGAAGTTGGTAGTAATTATTTTTATTTTGTTTATTAGAATGATGTTATTTTAAATCACATCAATTGTGTTCTTTATGTATATTTGAAGAATATTACATTTCTTTTTAAAGCGAGTGTCAAAAAATCCCTATCTTCTAAAATATCTTGCAAGTTGATATGCAAGCAGGTTTGCGCTACAAGTAAGAAAATTATGAGCATGTTAGTAAAAAAAAAGTTTGGTTGTATTGAGTTTTTCGAACTTGAATTTGCATGCTGAAATAATAAATAAAACCAGCTTCTGAACGAGCTCGACACAAGTCTAGTGAAAACTAAAAAATAGTAGAGCACTTCTTTTGAACTAAAATGAGCTGATGAAACACAAGTCGAAGCAAAAACGTCAATGAAACAAGAGTGCAACTAGTTCGAATAGAGGAATTGGACACAATTCTAATGGCCTCATTTTGTAAATTGAAACGTTGCAAATTTGTATGAAAAATACAAAAATTTCTTTTTAACTTTATTTTTTCTCATAAAAATTAAACTCTAAAAATTAGGTAGAAGGACTCAAACATCATGCCAGAGTTTGATCGAGCTTAAGATGTTCTAGTGAACATTATTAAAATTAATTATGTTCTGTTGACTTTGATGTTTGACAGCAGGTTTAGATTTTTACACTTCGTTACGACGTATAAGTACAACATCTCCGAGATTTAAACATAATTTTTATGAGCATGTCCCACCCTCGTATTCATTTCGTAACTGACCACAAACTTTAAGTTAAAGCCCAACAACATTGTTGTATGTACACTTATTTTAAATTTTGTGGGCGTCTATATTTTTCGTGTTCATGTTCATGTCCATGTCCGTGTGTTTCCCATTTATTTGTTAGCTTTCAATGATCTGCACAGTTTATTCGCACAGTATCGTGTCCTAAACAATAAATATTATTTATTAGTATCTGGATCGATAGTATCCATTATCCAAATAAACCCTTCTCTACTCTCCCCTCCCCTTTAACATCATAATCATCAACTTTAAACTGGAAAGTTTTACGATCTGTTTATGTGGAACTACTGAGTTTGAGCAGTTTTATTTTATTTTGCGGTTGTTTTGTTACTGCTGCTGTTTATACGCAATTTGCAACACATTTGGTCATTTAATTTTATGATTTCATATTGAATTTATGACAACAATGTGTTTTTGCACTTTTTTTTTGTGTGGCAAGCGGGAAGGAAACATGCAATTTTCATGTTATTTGGCACTCAATTAGGTGTTCATAAAAAAGGATATATTGACGGGTATTGGAAAATTGTGTAATTCACACTTAAAGCCTGTTTGAAATTCTTTCAAAATTTTTATAAAAATAATTGTGTAGTACTCATAAATAAAACACTACTTATAAATTGATTTTTTTATTGCTTGTATTTTTATAAGATTTTTTTTACAAAAATATTTTTTTAAATTGAAAAAAAAACAGCTGCATTTTAAAATAATTTTTCTTATAATTTTCTATATAATATTTTTCGTGTTTTATGCAACGTCTGAAATAAAACTTAAACGAAAAGTGAATTTCGAAGCCCAAAAAAACACTCCAGAAGGAGAATATCTTCTTATAAACGTGACATTAGTCATGACTCCCGTGGTTTATCTGTTCTCGGCTAATTACTCCTCATCTTTGGTGGGAGTTGTAAGTGTACACCGTTATAAAACAAGAAGTGGAGGAGCGTGGGCTTTGACAAATGATCACTGCATTTCTCTTTGATGCCTCTCAATAGAGAAACGCTAAAACTATATAAGAATTTATGTAAATTCAGTAACTGAGCGATAATAAAAAATTTTTCATCAAAAGTTTCTTTAAGCAAACAATTGACAATTTTTGCAAATACGCCAAGCAGGTTGCAAAAACTTTACTGCATTTACGAATCCGCCGATACTTTTTAGTTACTCTTATTATTATTCTTTCAGAAAAACAAATAATAATTCTATTGGTAGCAGTTCGTACTTAAAAATAATTTATTAGAATGTCCGCAAATATTGAATAACAACAACTGACAAGATCTTGCGTGCCAACAATTAATAATATCAGCCATTGAGTCATGTCACATGAATGTGGATCAAAAGTGATATTAAATACTATTAAATCGGTTGACCAAATTGATTTAACCACCACATTACCTTGGCATGACATAAACTATTCAAGTCGAACTCATACTTAAACATTAAAAAGCACTCATTTATTTACTCCAAGTGAAAGACACAGACACGACAAAGAGTGTGGCGGTTAGAGCAGCGAGGGAAAGCTGCACTTTAATAATTGTTGTGAGTGAATGATCACAGCCGCCACACCATGTTAAATTGTGAAGCAGATTGCAAGATCATTACACACGCAAATGATTTATAACTTCAATTGACATTATTTTTTACGTTGGCCAATGGCTTTAGCAAAATGATTGAGTATGTTTAGTTGGTTGGATGGTTTGAATGTTTGAATACTTTTAAGCTTTTGATGGGGTAGAAGATGCAAATTCTGTATTTAATTTTTATAAATTAGGAGTGGTTATTATGCAAATTTACTGCGCATATTACTGAAGATAGCGAGCGCACTTGTTAAGTATTGCATTTTAGTATAAACAGCAAATTTACTGAAGTAATAGAATGCATGGCAGGACTGCCATAAAAAATCTAGCATCACTGACATTTGCTGTCAACAGTTCTATATTTGCTTGGCGATAAAAACATAAGTTTATTATGATCAAAAAACAAATTATTAAATAAAAATGGTTACATAAAATTGAAAAGTTATTAAATAGTTTAAGTTTTCCAGTGCAAATAAAGTAAAATGCGGCAAACTGCGCAAATACTTATATTTTGTTGTTGTGTTGATAATAGCGATGCATTTTGCGCATACAGTAGTTTTCCGATTTACCGAAGCTAATTGCTGTCAGGCTTGTTCGTTAAAGTGAATTGTTCGTTATATCGAGTACTGAATTAAAAATGAATAGTGTCGTCTATTTTATTCAAAACTCTAAATATGTACAGTATTTCTTTTTTTTCATATTTAATTAAAAGTATAGTAATTTAAAATAAATATTTCATTAAAAATCTGTATAAAGAAAATGAAAAAATCATAAAAACACTATAATACAAAAATAATTTATTTTAAAAATTGTTTAATGGATGTCTTATTGAAACTCTCTCAAAAGCATTAAATTTTTGCTACTAATATTGTTTTGCTGAGCCGATTTAAAAAGAACTTCTAAGTCCTTAATGATATCTTCGTGTTTTATTTTGGGCTCCAGAATTCTTGTTTCATCAAGCTGTTCATCATTTTCAAAATTTTATCATCGCATTCATCAACGGGTAAAAGTTTATTTTTAATGGATCTAGATTGATTGATTTAAAAAAATAAAAAAATGGCATAGGAGTACGCAAATTGCCAGTGTATCCCACGAATGGGTGCTTCCTCTAGGAACTGCCAAGTGGAATTCCTAAGATCCACTCCTAGAGTTTTTATGGTCTCCACCAGTATTGTAAAAAACGTTTGCACGCGGTAATGAAAAATTCCACAAAAAACCGTAGCGCGATACAGTTAGTCAAGGTAGACCATTAACACGTGCGAGAGTGAGACGCAAATCTCTCGAAGGCCAATAAACTAACAGTGGCCTGGTTGCACTTAAAAAATAATTGCCAACGACGCGTGTTGTTTACTCGCCCAATGGATCTATTCTAAAAATCACCAGCTGATACATTATACATTTGTTATTTGGGTGTTTGTTAAATACGATGTTCATTAAATCGAATGTTCGTTAAATCGGAAAACTACTGTATTTGTTTCTTGTTCTGTTTGTTTTATTTTTATTATATTTTACAGGCAAATCAAATTGAATAGTTGAATAAAACGTAAATATTAAGAACCCACTTTTGTGTCCTTTTTAGAGCATATTATTAGTTTTTAGAGCATATTTCAACTTTTTTACTGCATATTTAGTGCGCATAAAACACTTTTTTAGAGCATAACTTTTTCTAGTTTTCCTGGTTATAAATAATCCTAGAAATTGTTTATGAAACCAAACACTTTTAAAGCAATGTCGTAAATAAAATGTGGACATTTTGATCCCACTACTCTATCAAAAATGATGAGTATAATGAGAACGAAAAGTGATGCCCAGTTGCCTGGCAAACCTTTAATTTTGTATTTAAGCTTATCTATCCCAAGTGTAGGGCTATAGGAAACGGGCCAAAACTTCTTTTTCTGACAGCGGGAACAATTGATTTATAAACCATGATTTTACATTAAGTATGGATTTTATTAAACGCTCGTTAGTGGTGCATGTATGACAATCTTTTTATTTTATTTTTTTCTAGAACGGCAACTGATCACAGCCAGCTTCGGCCCAACACGCTGATAAAATAAAAGTTTTTCTTTCAAGTTATTCAATTCGAATTTTAAAGGTGATTTGATATAACGGTTTCCAACCCAACAAGATGGTGGATAATTATTTATTATATTGTTGTTGCCGGTATAATATAACAAATAAATATGACAACAACAAAATGTCTTGTTTAATCATACAACAATTATACGTTTGGCAATTGTAAGGCCAACGAAATAAATAAATTAATAATAAAAAAGAAAATGAAATCGTAAATCATGTTGTTCAGATGTGTTAATAACCAGCACAAATAGCAGAAAGAAACAACAACAACATGTTGTAAGTTGCTGTTGCTATCGTTGTTGCTGTTAGTACTAGAGTACTAAATGTGTTACAGTCAGTGTTGCATTTAAATGACACTTAATGAGCTCGTGCCAAATAGAATTGTTCATGTTCCAAAAAAAAAAAACTTCGCCGAAATCAAAATATCTTTGCGAATCACATTTTTTGTTTAATTTGGATTAGTAAAATTCATATTTTCAATTTTATAGACGAATGAAATTTGCACTACAACAAATTTATTAAAATTCTTGTAATTTTAGTAAGATTTAGTTGTTTTCGTATAAAAATTTCCAGAAACACATATTTTTGAATGCCTTTTATAACAGATAAATTTTTAAAAAGAATCTAAAAGTGTCATAAATTTGCCACGGTCAGTACCATCCTTGGTAAAATGCAGCCATATGTCGCTATATTTTTATTAATTTTTTATTTAATTATTAATATTATAATTAAAATATTTTTATATGTATATTAAAATACGTTTTGAGCGCACTTTGAAATTTACACAAAAAATCTGTTTCAAATTCAAATCACAGAATATTGCCTGTATATTTTATACAGGTACACGCAGTTTGTTTTCAGTTTGGCAAGAAATTCAAAGTAAAAGTCATTTATTTGACTTTGGATAGCATAAGAGTTTTTTAAGCTGAATTTTAATAAATCTCATGGGCATATAAACAATGGTCGCGTTCATAAGACGTAGCTGTTGAGCTCAACACTTACGTCTTAGAAACGGCTTGATGAATAATTGGATAATGAACAGCTGATTAATGTAAAGTATGGACAACACAGAATTTGCAATGAAGTTTTTCTTGGCAGGAATTTTCCAATTTAATTTAAAATCTGCACCTCAAATTTAATATTCAAAACATCAAAATACACAGCAAAATACTCCAATAAAATGATAAGCCTGGGCCGATAGTATTTATATTTTAACGCTAAGCCGGCACTGTGTTCAAAAAATCTTTGAAACTTATATTGAACTAATTATGTAATTAATATAAATGTACACCATAACAAACCGACGTATATTTAATGAAAATAGTATTTTAATTTTATTTCTTTATTTTCTTTACTTTATCGCATTTGTAATGCATTAAAATATAAAGGGGCATAACTCTTTGGATCAGTTTTGGAGCTTAACACAACATGTTGACTAAATGTAACGAAAAAATATTATGATGGATAAAATGGCAGCAAATACTCAACTGTTGTGTGAAGCGGAACTACTCAACTCTGCGTTTCTAAGACAAACACTCAACGGTTGCGCAACAGTTACGTCCTATGAACGCGACCAATTATTTTTATAATAAATATACTTGCATCCGTTTCCTTTGATTCCAATTTAAAAAATAGAATGGCAACATTAGCACAGCGATGCCAAGCCGATTTATACAAGTTGTTGTGTAATGCGTAATAGTTCAAAACTGAGGGCAAATTACGGCATTCGATATCGAACGAAATTTCTATACAAATTCCAAAAATTTTTTATGGGATTTCATTCGATAACGAATGCCGTAATTTGCTCCCTGAACTATTTAAAATTAAAATTTCATCTAGTTCGACTAGTACAATTGATTGAATCGTTCAATTGAACTAGTTCGTTCATGAACTACCCAAAACTATTTCATAGTAAAAAAGGAAGGTGCTTTATCGCCAGAAGAACTTTCCGAAATCCGTGCTGTATGAGTTGACGTTCATGAAGAAATTGTTCTAATCAACGTTTCACATTAGCTAAGTCAATTTATCAGTTCTCTCTTGTCTTGATATTTCTATTCAAAAGTTTAAATAAAAATCTAATTTTCGATTTTGATTTCAAACTTTTTTATGTCAGACGATATGGCAACTCTTGCCTTTTATGTCATTCGATATGGTAACACAACTCAACACATGTTTATAATTCATTTAAAAAAAAACATTCTGAAATGAAGGGTAAGGAAGGAAGGTATGTTATTATCCTCTGCATTATTCAGGGAAACATTTTTTTCACAGCCTGTTTATTTATTCTACTCGTGTACAATCGCTCATGTTGAATTTTTCTACACTCACGCTTTTACACGCCGATGTGGTTGAAGAAAAAATTTACTAACTCTCATCATACGTGAGCAGTGTCCATCTATAGATTTCTACTAATTTTAAAGAAATCAACTTAATCATTTTAGAATGCGTGTAATTAAATTGAAAATTTATATTACATGTACACGCATAATGTAGATTAAATTATTTTTAAAATTTCGCGATAAGAAAATATTCTTTTTGCCAAATAAATAATTTAAATTACGATCCACATTTAAAGAAAAGTTTATCCAACTCATTTGCATCTTCAATGTTCAAAACTTCCACTTCATTTCACTTTAAAGTGAACAATTATCGATATTTAAATTTTAAATATAAATTTGTTCCGTCATTTAATCAACAAAAATGTAGTCATTTTGTTGGGCTTTTTATTAAAAGATAGCCAGACCCGTTTGGCGTTCCTTTATCTCCTCTTCAAGCTGCATTGTAACTGTTCTTTGTGTTTCGTGGCTTTTTTTCTCCTTTCACTGATTTCACAATTTAAAATGTCCTGTTTATGCCAGTTAGTTTTTATTGACCCATTTATTTTTTGGCACTTTAACACCTGAAATTAATTAAGTGGATTCGTGTATAAAAGCGACCAAGAGTATGTGTGTCACTGAGTGAGTGTGCGATAGCTCGTTTTGAAATGCCTTTGGGCTAAAATTTAGTAAGACATTTTGTTGCTGTTGCAATTTTACTTTAAAAGCTGCAATTAAAATGTTCCCAAAACAAAAAAATCCAAATCAAGTTAAGAAAATTTGTTGTTCTCTTTTAAGATTTTAGATTGTATTTGCTGATTGCACTCGTTTTATCAGTAATTGGTTTCACGTTCATCTGCGGAATATGATATCAGCGCAAAGGAATCGATTATCATGTTTAACAAATTATAATCTTTGTAATTTAATTGCATAGAATGTCTTGAAATAATAATTAATATTTACTTAAGGGGGAAAGTTAATAAATTGTCTTTGCTTTCGAGAAATCTCGACAAGATGATAAGAGATAAATTATCAGCTGTTTGTTAGTTGTTTAAAAAAAAATAAGGAAAAAAGTCACAATTAGGTTTCCAGTTGCTTCAAAAAAATATTCCAAAAAAGGGGCACAGAACAAAAATTGGAAAATTTTATGTGATGACAATTTTGGTGTAGACGTTCATAAATGTTCATATTTGAATTGGAAAAGTTTTGATTCAATAAAAAAATATTTGAATTTTATGTGATGACTAGCATTTTATAATTGTATGTGTGTTTATTGAGTGTTTTTCATAACGAATTTTTAAAGTTTTATTATTTATTTCCAAAAAATAAAAATATAAAGATTCGTTTATTACTCGAGCAACGTTGTTAATTATGGCAAACAGCATTCTGCACGAAGCAGCCGGCAATCGGTAACCGAGAGTTCAGGAACTACGGGGGCGTCCAAGTTAAACATAAACTGGAATGAAATTAAATATTGTGGAGAAGATCGAGAATACTGGAAGGAACTTGTTTTGGCCCTATGCTCCTTATAGTAGTTTAAAGGAACAAATATATATATGTTATGAACTACAATTAGGCAACAGCAGAATGGAATACACAATTGTAGTGCCGCTACTTCGTCAATATTTGTACCTGATTGTAACTAGAGCACCGGACCTTTTTTCCAAAATCTCGGATAGCTTTTATTATTATTGCTCAGCCGCACCTTTATCTGACAAATGATTCAGGTTGCGTGTGTTCGTGAAAACAAGTTCCTAGCGCGGAACAAAATAGTTCTGCAATAGACCAGTGAGTAAAACACTTGACATCAAACATGACAATAAACTCAGAAGCACGCGTTCAATACTCCAAGCAACCTTAAATTTTTGCTGTAGTATTTTGTATTTTGTTTGTTAAATGACTTCAAAACATTAAAATTTTCAAGTCATTATTTGTAAGCGAAGGTGATAAGTACATGTTAAGGTTTTTGCTAGGAGCAGATAATTGTTCGAGGTACCACGGCGTTACTGAATTTCATATGTAGGAAAGCATGCATACGAAGGATGAGTGAAAATCTTTTAATAGCAGCCACGACATGTAGAAATGTTGTTCAAAAAATCATTCCAAAGAATGTGTGTTATGTCACCGCATGGAAGTTGAAAAATATATCGCAGGGGTTAGTAATCTAAACTCCATTAGAAAATTTAGAAACTACAATTTGCTTCAATAAATCTGACAAATAGTTCAGAACTTCTATATTTATCAAGACTTATTTTTATTTCACACCACTGTGCAAAATATAATTTAAATAAGTAAGTAGCTGTTATGACGTTTTCAATGCAGTAAAAATAGAACGATTACTTTTTGACTTTTTTGAATAAAGATATAATAATTACTGTCCATTTTTTTCAATAAAAAACGAAAAAGTTAAAACTTTGCCTTTAATTTTTTTTGTAGTAAAAAAATAAAATTTTGGCTTAGTTTTTTTATCAAAAATTACCATTTTAAATGTTTATTTTTTTTTGTCCGACAAAAGTGGGCTGGAAAATTAAGAGTAAAATTTAAACTTATTTTTGATCCAAAAAATAAACGTAAAATTTTTACTGTTATTTTTTACCGGAAAAATATCGTAATGATTTTTTTAGTTAAAAAAAACAGAGTTTTTCTAGTGGTCGAAATTCGACCGCCAGCTTAAACGTACACCTATTTTCGTTGCATTCATTTAAAGAAAAGAAAAAAAACACTACTTAATTTCCCATTCCCTTCCCCATGGAAAAACAAACCAATTAAAATTGCATACAAACACGCATATTTATTTTAAGTTTTTGCTTGAAGCTAACACATCCATACGCAATGAACATGTACATCTCATATTTTCAATTCTGATCTCTTTCACTTTTTGAACTTCAATTATTTGAAGAGAAAAATCTTATTACTCATATACGCTCTCATACCTTCCTTATATTTTTACTTGAACCAATGCTTACATAAGGGAATGTAGGTGTGTAGTTTTTGCATTTGTAGTGGTGTCAACTTTAGAAGCCTTTTATTTATTTAATACTGAACCGATTTAAATAATATATAGTCGGGTCACTAAAGCTGAACAATGTTTACTATTTGCTAAAAGTATGAAGAAAATCGGTGGGCAGACAAAGAAGAAAAAGGGATCTAAAAATATGTCTTTGCCTATTTATATAATAGATGTCCATAAACAAATTTTGTTTTTATTTTAACGTGACTATTTCTCAAACTAAATTGATTTTTAATCTAAACTGATTATTATTGAGCTAAAGCTCGTGACATTTTTAATCAGAAAGAGTTAAACATGAGACAATATTCCAAAGAGAAAACAGAAACAACTTTGTTTTCCGGAGGCTGCTGCACCCCCCATCATCCATGTCCATTTCTATTGTCGTATGTTAGCCATTTTTTCCCTTTCCCTTTGGAGCATTGTCTAATGTGCAAATATTTCTGAAGGAAAATGTACCGTAACTTAAAGAAAAATATTTCAAAATTATTATTCATTAGCTCACATCACATCACATTGTCATATTTAAATATCGAATAGACAAATTCTTTACGACTGATTTTAACATTGAAATTTCCAAAACAACTCTTATTTCTCATACCTGCTTTCAAATACGTTATTATGTTGTACGTAAATTTAATATAATGAATCATTTGGCAAGATGATCAAACGAGTTACATTCCCACTCGCGAAAATATACTAAAAAAATTTACTGTTAAATACGAGTACTTACAAATGTAAAAGAAAAGCATGCATGCTGGTATGCATGTCTCTACAACGGCACATAGTTAAGGTGTTGACCGTGAATGTTGTTTTCTTGCAAACCCACCAACAAACATATGAAATACATTTAAAACAAAGACAACTCCTAAATGAGGTGTGGGAGGAAGAAGTGTGGCTGATTGTCTTGGCCACAATGTTTATTATATGTTATTGCATACATACATATGTGTATTTTATAGGTGCGTTCACCAACATCACTTCACTACCAGCATGTGTATGACATCTAAAATGTACTATTAGTTTGTGGAATATATGGTCTACAAATGAAAAGCCAAGAGATATAAAGTCACTAGATTGAAAGAAATATGATCTCACCATGCAGAGAAGCTTAAATCCACCAACCAATCGATTGGCAAATTGACGTTGGCAAAACATTTAATAATTCCGCATAAAACTTTAGCTAGAGATTAGAAATAGGAAAACGTTTAAAAAGCAGTAAGTGTTGATCGTGGTGAGGGAGGTGCCGTACGTATGTTGCGCTGGAATGATGCTGGTTCTATTGCTTGAATAACATGTAATTTCGAACAGCTACAACAACAAAAATGCACACCTGCAACACGCAAAGCAACAACTATTTTTTTTTTGGTATTTATTTATTTATTCCTTGTATTGTATTTTTTCGCTAGCAACATCTAAGTATGATAGAGATTTAAGACAGCAAAACAAACAATAAAATTTACCAAACACATGGCGAGGTGGTTCATTATTTTTCCACCTCTTTTTCTTCGATACAACAAATGCCAAAAGAATCTTTAGTGGTTTCTAAAACACTAGAATAAAATACTTCTTCCTTAAATGGCAACACCAGCAAACACAACTATCTTTAGAACGTTGATGCCGCCGCTATGCCCGCCTCCCCTTCATCATCACAACAACGATACATACGCATACAAAAACAAACTTTTCCAATTGATTGGCTGAAAAATGAAAGAAATTATTGCAACTGCACCTGGTTGAAAGAGTCGCAGGCAGCATCGTTTCGTTAACTAATGAAATTGATTTTTTCACACATTTTTAGAATTTCGACAAAAGAAAATAAGTTGAATTAAGTTGGTTGGTTAAGTTTTGCTTTTAAAATAAAATTAACTAAAAAAATGTGCTGCCAAGTGCTAAAGATTTATATTAAAAAGATTTGCAACATTAACAATTAGTTTCAGGCGATTTTTTCTTTTTGGCTTTTTGCATTATTCGCTGTCTCAGCAAGAATATGTTAAACGGCAGCAAATTTTTCACATGCCAGCTTAATTTGCTGGATGTACTTAAAAGAATGCCAGGCATGTTTGACTTTTTTAGTTTGTTAATTAAAAATCAGAGACATGATACTCTAAAGGCGAATGGGAACAATTATACAAAAGTATAATCAGTTAATTGCTTTAGATAAAAACCTTTGACCAAACTTATATCATTTAAAAAGGTTTGATCTAGACTTGTGTCGAACTCGTTCAGTCGCTTGTTTTAGATGAAAGGTTTCTGTCTACAACGAGTCACTGAACGAGTTCGACAAAAGTCTAATATAATCACCTTTATTCCAGTTGGCGACATCGACGTCACGTTAACACAACGCCAGAAAATTGGAGCTTGTCTACTCGCTCTCGAAAACAATTCCGTGCTACTGGCAGTCTATTTCTGTTATCTAAGGTCCAGAAAATAACACGAGCCTGTCAATAGTAGTCAGTTGTTTTCGAAAACCGATAGACAAGCCCCAATTTTTTGGTATTGTCTTGACGTGACGTCGATGTTGCCAACTGGAATAAGGGTGAATATTTCTGCTATTATAAAGAGTATACTGGACTTGGTTTAAACTCGTTCAACTCGTTCTAGGAAAAAACTTTTGATTAACCCTACAATATGTTATTTCATTGAGTTTGATCAAAAGTTTTTATGTAAAACTGCACGAGTTCGATTCAAGCCTCGAGAATACGGTCTCTTATCAGGTGTGTCTGTTTTGGTAATCAATTAGTTTTAAGGCACAGTAGCCAAACTGGATTTCGTATCCCATGATGGGACTGCCGAATGACTTCTAGTCAGGTTAGAGTTTTTAAAAGAAAAAAAAAATCGTTCCTCCTTCCTGAGTAGTTGATTTCTAGTCCAGTTGCAGCTAATGGTGTTTTATTTTTTGGAAGAAATGTAAAACTAGTTCTCATTAAAAAAATGAAATTCAGCGTCCTCTAAAAACAAAAATTTAGCCTCGTACGAGTAAGGAGTGATTCCATAATTTCTAATAAAAATTCACTATTTCAAAAAAATAATAATAATTCATATTGCAAATTTTGATTAGGGTAAAAATTTTTGCATTTTTAGAACTATTTTCTTTATGGCTCGTTGTGAACAGTAACGCGTAACAACAATAAAAAACGACACTTTTATCGTTAGATCAATGCATGTTATTGTTGCTGCTGTTGTGATTATTTATTCTAATTTATTGTACAAAATTTCAAAGGGTGTTTTTTCATTTATTCTTTATCAGTGTTGTCAAATAGGTAAAAGAAAAATTGTGCTAAAATGCTCTACAACCCAAAAGCCAAATGGAAAATTTCATTGTTATTTAATAAGATGTAATTCTAACCTGATGTCCTTAAAACGCCTCTCGTCATTTGCCAACCGCCAGACCTCTTTGCTTAGGAAGTATCTCGCCGAAAGGAGGAGGTCATGAGCTGCATTTACAACATGACAGCAATTAATAAAACAATATTGCCAACGAATTTTAATAGGCAGGGATCTTCAATTTTACGTTTTTCATGTCTGAATAACCTGTTTTAGAATTTTTATGATCAGAATTTTGAGACCCTTCTCTTTAAATATGGGGTTAAGGATAAAATACCCTACAAGCTCACTGGAGTTTCTTTAAAATTTCATACAACTACTGCGACCTCGATTAACGCGGAGGCTTAATGGCATAGGTTCAAAGATTGTGAATAGAAAATGTTGCAATTAGTGACATCCTGGCTTCCAAAGCTGAAAAGTGTTGCTAAGCATCATCTGTGGCGAATAAAATTCTACATTTTCAGTGTCGTAACGAACCGACTGGGTACGTCTTCTTGGGTAGTTACTTCAATCAAAGATGTCAAATACTGCGGCTTAGCAGAAAAACTAAAAAATGTAAGATAAGTTTCTAAGTATTTTTGGTGCAAGCATTATAAATATTTTTAAAATCTAAAATGCAGCTGTTACAAATAACAAAATTAAGGAATTGTGTTATGCCTCCAACTTCCATGGGATTGATATCGTAGAGCTTAAAGTTACTAAACTGACAACTCCTTTTATTTAAGTGACGGGTGAAAGACACCAGCTTGCTCTGTTATTCCAAAATTAAAAAAAAGAAACATTTACCCACAACTATCTTTAATTTGGTCTTTCTTACAGCATTTTCGAAATATCTGTGAAAGACAACTTCGAACAAAATTGGAGATATTGATTACTTAAGAAATTCCAAAGTAATAAAACCAAAATTATTTAAAATATAAAGAATCTCTTTTTTTTAATTGTAGTATTTATTTGCCGCTCATTCTCGTAATATCACGTTAAATTACGGATGCACACTTAGCCACGAATATGCATAAATATGCAACCTGTGGCAACAAATACATTATGTATGCAACGTTGTTGTTCTATTTCATAATAGCTAAATAAAACTATTAATGCACGTGTTTCCAACAACTTCAACAAACGCCAGCAACAGCAAAAACAAGAAATTAAATCAACAAAAAACTTTAAAGCTGAAATCAAGCCAACAAGATAAAAATGCAGAGACAAAACTAAATTATAAAACGTCACATTTAACAGTGCAAATTCTTCCGGCAACTTTTGGACACAACAGCCGCCACCATAAGTAACAAAAAGCCGACGAAAGAAACCAAAACAAAAACAAAAGATTGATTGACTGTCGATTTAACATGTGTGATCTACTTTTTGACATGCTGAATGTTACTGAGGCAGTCGGCATGCAGCACAACACATCAGTATACATATATTGCTTATAATCGTTTGATTCATTTACTGAAGTAAACGGAAAAAAGAAGAAAAGAAATGCATATATAGTGATCAAACAATGATTTTAACGCTATTTATAATTTTATTTAACTGGCAACACTTGACATACCGTTAATCAACTCGGCACTCATGCTCTCTGAAGGCAGTCTACTCTGGCATCACATTCGAATGCAGTTAAGGTACTCACTCGTATCATTGAGCCAAGTGTCAAGGATCTATTAATGATTTTAAAATTTTCCATATTCACCTTTATGCAGCCTTTTCGCTTTTTCTCTTCTCCCGATGACGTTAAATGGTTTAAGGCGTTTAATGATCGATCATTTGCCTGGTACTCGTACAATTGAGGAGATGAAGAAGGCGAATTTCGATAACCACTTCGTTACAGTTTACAAATAATTATTGCCAACGTGTGTGTATGTATGTATGAATGCAGACGGGCAAAAGAAAAAATGTTGCACGATTTAGGAGAATTTTATTGATGTGATCTGTGGGATAAACAGTCTTAATTAACAGCTTGATAATAGTGAAAAATTACTGATAAATTTTTGCCATAACACACAATAATGATGATGACGTTGGCTGGTTGCTGGCAACGAAACAATGAGTAGACGTTGATAAAGGATTAAAAAGTTTAAACAAAAAAAAATAAAATGATGCGTGCCTTGTTTCATTGCCAAGTTAGCAGAGGTGATCAGTAGGTTGGAATTGTAAAAATATAATTAGCGAAGAGGAAGAAGCTAATCTGTTGGAGCGGTTTATTAATGGTTTTTGTAAAAGGAATTTATGAAATTATTTTAAAATACGCATGAACACAGCTTGAGTTATTTTTCTCGAGTCAAGGATTATCATATACAAAGTTTAATTAGGTATTTAAGACAAAAACAATTAATACACAGTGCAACACGGAAAAAATAACCATATACGGACACCACTACGTGATAAAAGACCAAAAAAAGAAGACCCGTGTCTCCCAGTTTTGCCCAAAGTCATGCACTTTTTTTATGGGCGCCCAAAGATTTGGGGCCTCGGTGTCATTTTTGCAAAATACTGATCATTTTCTCAGGCTCATATCTTGCAAATCGTTCAGAATTTTTATACTCTCTGAGGCAAAGTTGTAGATCTTGTCATAAAGAACAAAAAACATATAAAATAAAAAAATCTTCATCTTCAAGATGAAAATCGCAAAAAATTTTAAAAAATTAGATTTTTTTTTAACCTTTTTTCCACTGTTCAGGTCCATAGGTAGCAAACCGTTAAAAATTCAAGAAAACAATCAAGTACAAAAATGTACCTAAGACCCCAGTAAACAACTTTCTAGAATATATGAACTTCCTGGGAATGATTCCTAATACCGTTTAGGTAGCGCTCAGGTAGCCGCAAAAGTGAAAAATTTCCCGAAAATTTTTTAATTTAAATTGTTTTTTATTTACTTCAACATTGAGATACATACTATGCTATATATTACAAAAATGTACCTAAGGCCTCAGTACACAAATTTCTAGAACATATGAAGTTCCTAGGAATGATTCTTAATACGGTTTAGGTAGCGCTTAGGAGCGGTGGTGATATTTTGCATGTGACATTTTAAATTAATTGAAGATTTTAATAATCTCAAGATCATAGTTTTGTTGAAATTTTCATGCAAAATGTACTCAATACATGTTTGCTCCAGTGCCTCAACATGACCCGAAAAATCGTTTAAAGGGTTCTTTTTTGAAAGCTCAAAGTTTTAATTTGGTAACAATGTTTTCTTCGTAAAATAAGGCAAAAATTCGAAAAAAAACGCATTGCGATTTTAGTGGTTTAACTTGAGTTTAATTCTAAAAGAAACCTTCATTTGAAGTTTCATAAGGAAATCATTTGAAACAAAATACAACTTTTTTTCATTGTTGATCATTATAAAGAAACCAAATTAAGTGTTTTAAATAATTGTTTGATAATTTAAAGGAAAAGTAATTATAAAGATTCCTTACAACCGTTGCGCCTGGTAGAACACGTCACAACAATTTTCCCAAGCAACAAGACATGAAGAATCTTTTGTCATGATAATTTTCCGCCATGAAATCACTCGTTTCGCTTAAATTTGATTGTATGACAAACAACTATTTAAAAAAAATATACATACACATGCGTGTATTATATTATTTTGTAGTTTAATGTCCCATAGTCGTTATAATAAATCATAAACCATAAATAGTTGCAGTACTTGGAAATAACAAAATTAAAAAAAAAATCATTCTTTCTATCAGCATTTATGGCACAAAAGCAGAAGCAGCAATCAGGGGACAGAAGCTTCTTTCTCGTCCGCCATGAAGCCAAAAAGTCTCAAGCTAAAAAATATGAAGAAAAAGGTTACACGGTTAAAGTTGTCATGATATGCTTGGTTAGACAACACTGGTCGGCTGGGTCCAGTCACTGCAACAGAGGGTTACAATACTAAAGAAAATTTTATGAAATTGAACGAATTTATAAACTTTTTGTTTCCCACGTTCGAAGAGAAAAAACAAAATCAAACTTTTTAAAGACAAGTTAGTCTTTAAAAACTGATCAATATTCTCTTTAACTTTAAATTTGATTGTTACTTCTGGCGTGCTAAAATTTTATATCGAATTTCTTGTTACTGTTCATTTAAAGAGTTCAATATAATTCCTTTAAACTTCGACGGCAAATGTGTTTCATCATTAACACCTGAACAAACATTTTCCTAAAAAAAAAAATAATAAAACAGCTTTTAAAACTACCAAATTGCATAGAAATGAGTGAGAAAAAAGTATCAAAGTCATGTTATTATTTGAAGGATTGAAAAATCAAATTTCGCCCTTAAGGCTTAAAATGGGAGTACCACAACCACCACATATTCGTTCACAAGCACATACATTAGTTTACACTCCCACTCCAGCTTGTACAACGACTGATATGAAAGCATTTACAATTTCAAACGAGGGTCGATAGGGAAATACAAAATCATAAATAGTTGCATTAGTCATGGTGCGTTTAATAGTTTAATCAAACTTTTTGATTATTCAATATTCTTATTGCTTATTGGTTACATGATCAAATTTTGTCTATCAAGTTTCAATACACTCACACTTTTGAAATTTGACACGAACTTGCTCTTTCCATCGAGTTTTGAAATTTACTGTCAAGAAAACAGCTTTTTGATTTTCATTTAAAGTGGTTATTTTTCGAACAAATTGGTTGTTAGTAGTTTTTAATCCAAAGTGATTATTATTTTTTGGCTAATGTTCGTAACATTTTTAGTCAGAAAGAATTGGGCATGAGACAATCAGTATTCCAAAGGAACAAGGGAAAATTTTAACACAAATTAATGTCAACTTACACAGCAGAACAGAAACAACGTAAATACATATTATGTATTTACAGGTAGACCTTGCTTAAAACAACCTGCCTTGAATATGGTCTCGATATAACACAGTTCATATTTTGTGACACTTTCTTGGTTAACACGGAAAAAACTCGGTTTTACACGGTTTCTATAAACATTTTTTCATTCATGTCATTTATGTACTTTTTTAACCTTGACCTATCTTTTGAGGGGCGAACAACTTTTAAGAGAGCTTGAAAAGTGTATTTTACCATAAATTTTACCATACTTTACACAAATCTATCGAATGACTAAACAAAAATAACAGATTTTTTAACGAAAAATAAATAAGAATATGTTGTGATGAAGAATGCATTTTATGATGAAAAATCACATATGAAAAACAAAAATTCGTATGTAAAATCGAAAAAATATGAATTACATGGCTGAAATTGGCTTTTTTAGAATATCGTGGAACGTTAACCTTCTTTTTGAACTGGCTTCTTGTATTGCTTAACACAGCTTTGGTTAACATTTTTGCAGAACTTAACCCCCCCGTCTTAAACGAGGTCTACCTGTATAAAAAAGAGGATCAATTATATTTCTCACTCAAAAATAACTTTTTTTCAATTAAACTGTGTAATAAATAATTTGTTTACAAAATAATTAAATTCAGTCTCTTTAAAGATGCAATCATCAGCGATCATTTATAAATAAGAAATAAATTCACCTTTTTCGTCAAGTTTTTTTTAAACTATTTTTTTAAATTTATATTTTTCTAAAAAAAAATTGTGTAATTTTCTACAATCGCTAGAATTTTTCCCAAAAATTCATTTTCTTGACAAATTTTTAGGAAAACCTTGAAATTACTTTTTTCTTGAATAAAAATGATTAAAAAAAATTATTTTTTAGGCAAATTTAGTATAAAGATTTTTTTTTAAATTAAACTATCAACTGTATTTTTCACGGAAGTAAAAATAAACATTTATAATTTTAACTAGAGCAGGAATCGTGAGTAACTTTCACTAGCGGTCATGTACGCTCACTGAAGAAGAATGTTTGTTATTCATGCACGTTGGTGATTGATCTTGCAGTCTCGTTTGAGCTCAAGGAAAAGTTAATCACTATCTTGAAAACTAACATTCACACAATACTCACGAAAAAACTATTTCAAATTAAAGAGATTATTTCAGTATTCAATATCAAAATTATGAATTTTTTTACGGACTTCGGAATTTCAAACAACTTTTTAGAACATTTCAATCAGGAAACAAACACGCAAAAAAAAATAACTGAAATCATGCATGATCTCGCGTGACCATGATCATTTTAATAGAACATGCAACTTCTCAAACCTGCTCGAACTGGTTAAGATTCGGACAGCTATTTTGCAGGATCCAGCCCTCGTATATACGGTTTGTTTAAGTCTTTTAACTTTTTTCCATAATTTTTTTTTGGGGATAGCAATTGGTATTATTTGAGAAAATTACCGATCGTGATGTCAGTTTCATTTCGTTTAAATGCTTTGTAGCCTTTGGGTTACAAAGCAATTTATTGTGTTGCTCAAGAGCCACACATACAACTGAACAAAATAAACGAACACATACATACTTATGCATACACTTAAATTTATTAGACAAAAAAGCATCCAGAAAAGGCACAACACCAAATCAAATAAGCTCATTCAAGTCAACAAGCAACTGAAACGGAGGCAAAATACATGAGAAATACTGAAGTAGAGTTACCACAATGGATTAAATAGAAAATATGATAACAAAGATATCATACAACGAAAATCAAAAAGGTAAAATCAAACAAAGAATGATGGCTGATGAGATGGTGTAGCGACCTCGAAATCAGTACTGATCCGTTCTGCTAGTCTGATGAATAAATTATTGCAGAAATTACTTTCTTACTTGTGTGTGAGATGGAAATTTTCACAATTAATTTTATTTATAACCATTCAGTAAAGTCCCCGAACATGTGATAAAGAAAACATCCATTACTCTTCTATTTTTATAACTTTTCCGTTTTCCTTAAAATAAAATCGTTATAGTTGAATTTTTCACCAAACATATTCAATTAACCTGGCCACTCAATTACGGAGTAACACATATTCTACTTTTACTTACATAAATGATACCACAATATGCTACAAGAATCCCATTACATGCCAATGGAATGAGTAAACTTCTTTCTTTATTCCACCACCATAACTCCTACTGCTCTTCCACTCTGTCAGAACGCGCAAGATCGCAAAATGAAGCGGCAAATTTACAACAACAATACATGATCATCATCACCAACCAGCACGTATTATTGTTAAACATAGAGAAAGAGAAGTTTTTTTTATTCTGAAGGAAAACAAAATGCTTAAACAAAAAATTAAAAAAAAGTTCATTGATCGTGGGTCACGACTTTGAGGCAACTTAAACATCGACACTGTCAATTTTAGTTTGTGTTTTTTATTTTAAATTTTTATTTTTTTTTTTAAATGAGATGTAAAGAGACAAAAATGTTAAGCATACATAAAGCAAACTTAAAGCCTTCCAGAGTTTACCCACGCCACCATACACGTTCTCCAATCCAGCCGTCCTTTCATTCAATCTTCTATTTTAATGTCATTTAATTTTATTGCAGCTGCAACAAATAAAAAACATTTAAATAAACAGCAACATACAAAAATTATCCAGTCAAGTGAACAATTGAATTGAACTTTTGGTGTCTTTTGTGATCAGCAGAAATTTTTTTCAAGAAATCGATCACTTTTGTGACATTTGCTGTAACCACAATCAAAAACACACAAAGAAACACTGGAATAAAGCAAACCAAATGTCAGCTATAAATCCATCCATCCGATCATTTGAATGAAATCGCATGAAATTTAAACAGTACTTTTAGATTGGCAGACACCCTACATTAGCGGAGGATTGCTTTAGGAAGATTTGCACATAATTAAAAAAATAAGTTTTATTCGAAAGATCAATAAAGGACATTAACATTTGAAAATGAGTTCGGGAGCATCCTTGACATCCAATTTTGGGTCCAGCATTGCTGGCCGTATGTCACGAATAACAAGAACAATCTAGGCCTCAAAGGCGTTCCTGGCTTATCAGCATAAATCTGTGACTTCCCGTGACCCCACCGAAAATAATCGGTAGGTGTCAAATCGTGCGACTTTGGAAGGCTATTGGCAGGTCCATTTCTCGAAATAAATTTTGAATTCAATAAGTCGGTTGTTGCGGTCGCCATATCGCACGTAGCGCCATCCTGTTGATACCACATCTCGCATGGATCAATGACACCCATATTTTCAAACAAAAACTCATTGATCATGGTGCGGTAAAGCGAGCTTCGGTTTCATTTTAAATAATAAGGTCTAATGATGCCAACAGCGTATGCCGCACCAAATTTTCGTTTTTCTGGATGTAATAGAGTCTGTAGGGTCTGTAGGGATTGGTTTCACTCCACGTGCGGTGTTTTTGTTTATTAACAAACTTGTTAAGCCAAAAATGAGCCTCATCACTGAATAAAATTTTGCGATACAACATCGGATCAGTTTCCAACTAATCTATAGTCCGATCGGCGAAAGACGCTTATTTTTAATTCTAGCAGCAGCTGATTCTTAAACGAGTGTAGTACAAAATTTCTCACATAGCGGGCGGACAAATCCCCAATTCTTGCGAACGACGACGAATCGATAAATTTGTTTTACCGATGATGGCAGCATTAAGCAGGCGCTTGGGCAACTAGGTGCAGGCTCACCAGTTGGCTTATGACTGGTCAGGAGATCTAACTTAACAAGTCGTGCTACAAATGACTGGAGTTGACAAAACGGGATGCATAGTGATATACCCAGAAATTAGAGATGTATATCTCCGAATTAACGCCAGTAGGTAAAAGACAATTGGGGTCACGACTCTGAAAGAGTGGAGATTTACTAGTTTGGATGCCATACATCCTGGTGGACAAACTTCACAAGCGGTTAACCAAGGCATAAAGAAAGCGAACCATGGGTAGGCATCGTTTTTAAAAGAGCACCAAAGGAAATAATCTTTTACTCTTTTACTCTGAATATGGCGCCGCCGACTCAGGCCTGATGTGGGTCTGGAAATTTAGTGTATTTTCAACTTTTGGTGTAATTATGACTTGTATTTTGTCCTTCCGTCCATCAAAATGTCTGTCTGTATGTCCCTCATCCATTCCATTTGTCCTCCATTCATCATATCTCACCCTCATTATGTCTGTCCGTCCGTCTTTCGGATATTAATTTATTTTCATTAATTATATTAATATAATTTTAATTAATTTTTAAAGTGATTTTAGACCTGTCTCAATCATTTGATAATGGTTTCGGGTGAAACTAAAATTTTTTTTATTATTAGTTTATTTCATTTGATAATTTAGTTGGTAAAACTAGTAAAGAGTAAAGTAAAGAGACTTTATTAATATTTTATTATTATTTATTATAATAGAAGACACATTAACACATGGATGCGTTAGCAGATGAAATGAAAGAGGAACTTTGATAATTATGAGCTGCCAAAAATTTGTTAAAGTTTACAGCAAACGCTGATGATGCCACGTGATTGAACCCGATACCTCGAAACAATAGTTGATTAAGCCAGCAATCATTTACGTACGTAAGGGATCGAAAAAGTACGCGGATTAGTCCTTGATGTTCTTCGAATAAAATTACGTGTACTATTTCATGGATCAAACATGTGCATTTTTTATTCTTATCATCTGATCTATTTACTATTGAAATCATCGATATCAGATCGACAATGAAATATCAGCTCCTCTATTTGGTCCGATGCTCCAAGGTGCTATTCTGGATCTACTCGAACGGTTACAGGAGGGGACGAAGAAAGATGTTGCAATCAATTGTAATGATATCAACAAAAAATGAAGAGATGCATAAACTTCAAGCTACAAACTTAAATCACTCTAAAGGTTCATTGACATTTTCTAATATTGACAAAATAATACTCGTACTGTGTTTTTAGATTTTATCTTGGAAAACAATTGCCGTAAAAATAAAATTATATTGAAATATTAAAAGGACAGATTTAGTTTCATCATCTTTCCGGTATTCGCTAAAGTCGACAACACCTCAAACAAAACATTACCCCACAAATGCCAATCATTACAACTAAAAACCCCATTGCACTTTTCAACTTTCATTCTTGTGGTTCATCATTCACTCACTCACTCTTGCTACGAACAATTTGGAGTCTTCATTTTCAATTGTTGTGTTGTTGCTGGTGCTTCTCTCTGTACAATGATCAAAAAGTTCCGATAATTGTTTATTGTACTTTAAAATTGAATGCATGTTTTCCTAAAGCCTGACAAGATCAATAACAATGATATCAATTTACCGTTAAAACTTGTTGCCATAAAACTGTATGAATGTATTTTTGCTTGTTTTTTTTTGTGCAACACAACTTGGTGTTATACACCACAAAAATGAAGAGAAAAAAAATTAAGAAAACTAAAATTTGTTTGTTGCAACAAGTAACTGACAAATTTTATTTTTCTTGATGTGTATTTGTGAGATTTCCTTATCGCTTAAGTGGGTTTAAGGTTTTAAAAGGAAACTTTGCAAGAAACACAATCACCTTCTGACAAATTGGCTGTTTTGTGAAGAGGCAATAAAAATTAAATTACGAAACAATTAGTGATTAAAAGACAAAAAACCAAGATAATATTTTACATAATTTTTATAAAATTGTAGAGAAGATTTATGCATTGATGAAAAAAAAGGATTAAGAGAGGATATTAAGCCACCAGTGATTGGTCAACATATACGAGTACTTTGAAAAGGATCTAATTGATATTATAGATTTTATGATTTGCATGCAAGTGTAGGCATGAATGGTTGCATTTCAATTTTACATAGATAAATAAATAAATAACTCATCATATGAGCATAGACACCGGGAGCTGACAGATATTGCGATTCTTCGCCAATTATAGCAATTTTTAAACTTGTTTGCCTCTTTCATTTTCATTTTAAGACAATCGACTGAATTACAATATTTTACAATATTACATTTTTTTCAAATATAAAATTTATAAAATACAGAAAAAAATATTTATTACGATTTTTTAATATTTTTGGCGACTTCCTACAATATTTTGAAAAATTATTTTCCAAACAATTTCATAAAAAATAATATACAGGCCTGTTCTGAAATCACGGTGATTTCAAACCATGTGATTTCCAAAAATAAGTTCTTATTATTGCTGTTTTGATTAATGTTTTTTACGTTTTTTGTTCACAATGGAATATTTTATTCGAGCTTCGAATGTCATAAATCGTACGATTTACAAAGCACTAAAATAACTGCTTTTAAATTTTAGAAATTGCGTGATTTTAGATCTCGTGATTTACAGAACAGGCCTGATAATATTACAATTGATTGAGGCCTACTTTAGTAGATTAATTTGTCATTTCTATAAGATCGATTACACCCTCAAAATCGAAAATTGTAAATAAAATATTATTTTTTGGACTTACTGGACAAACAAAAAAACTCCTCTAATTAATTTTTACACCGATCTTAATTTTAAGGGGCGTTGAATAGAGGAGAGGTCCCTTAGTAGGTACTGAGAAAATTTAATCAACTAATCTTTTTGAAGAAACAAAAAATTACCAATAACACAGCTTTACAAATTTTTAATTTGTAAAAATACCAAGAACGACACATGCCTAGATAAGTTAATTGTGGAGCCCAACCGATATTGAAACAAACGTAAAAAAGAAGTGCCATAACTCAGCCATTTCTTGTCATATAGAAATTCGACGGAAAAGGCATTCAATTACCTTTCCAACGATATGCCATTTATTTCGATCGGACTTTTCGGTTGGGCTCCACAAGGGTTTGAATGGGACCATACACCGAAAAACACAAGAGTACCGTAATCTAAAAAACGGTACTTAGAAAAAAAATTACAGCGTTTTTCTTGTTCAGGAGGTCCCAATTAACTTATCTAGGCATGTGGAGTTCTTGGTATTTTTTGGCTGTAAACCAGTGTAATATACGGTATTTAAAAATATAATAATAATAATAATCGCACAAATAAAACGGTTACGAGGGCTACTATTTATATTTCGGGAATAACAAATAAAAACAAACATTTTTAAATAAAAATGGATTTGTTTTTCGAAATATTCCGCTTGATGATCAATAACACTTTTGCATTCGTTCAAACCAATTTGTCATAGCAGTTTTTTCCATTCCTCTTGAGACACCTTCAAAATAAGGTTTTTGAAAACTTCCACTGCTTCTTCGGCGCTCATAAATAGTTGACCACGCAGTTTATCTTTAATATTCGAAGGATAATTCGTCTTCGGGGCGTGTACTACTCAGAATTGGCAGTTCTACATTGCTCAAGCGGAACAGTAGTGGCCACATGACCCATTCGGCAGAAGAAACAGGCGGTCATTTGTTTCGCTGTGTTTCTTGCACGAACAACTTTTATTGGATTTAGCTCGTCTTGGAATACCCACACGGTCAATTGCTGTTTTGTTTTCGGCTCATAAGCATATATCCATGCTTCGTCTCCTGTCACGATTTTATACACGTCTTTTGAAGCACCACGGTTGGACTTTTTAATCATTTCCTTACAACACTTGACGCGAGCCTTTCTTTTTGAGCGATTGATAAATTATGAAGTATCCAACGAGAAAAATTTTTTTTACAACTAAGTGTTCATGCAAAATCGAATGTATCGGAGTAGAACTAATGTGCAAGGATGTCTCTATCTCACAATATGTCACATGATGATCCGACGATCTTGCATTATCTGCATCGATGTTTTGTGGCACAACAACCAATTTCGGACGGCCTTCACGGAATTCGCCGGCGACGGAAGTACGACCACGATTGAATTCACTTTACCAGCGATATAATATGGTTTTTGATGGTGCTTTATCGCCAAACAAACAACTGAGTTCATCCGACACATTCTTGTTGAGATAATCCACGTCGAAAGTTCTGAAAACTGATCCAACGAAAACCTTCTCTTGAAAATTAAATTTGTTTGTCAAATTGATTTTCGAACTCACTGTAAACAAAAGAAATAGCTCTTGTACAATAAAACGTTGTAAGTACGTTTATGATAAAAAATGTCAAACTTTACTATGATGTTGCTAGATTTTAGCTATTGACATTAGTTTTCCCAGTTCCCGAAATATAAATATTTCCCCTCGTATAAACAATTTAAAGAAACGCCTGATTGAAAAATCAAAAATTCCAATTTAATAATTCCCAAAGAAAATGTTCATTCAAATATTTCTACTTTATTTCTTATATGTAAGTATATCTTAAAAAGCCTCTTCCATATCCAAAAACTTAAAACGTGAACTATATATGTGATCTATTTATAGATCTATTTATAGCCTTGTAAAAATTTTCCAGAACAATTAGTTGATAAATATACTTGTACGAGTAGTAAAAAGAATGTAAAGGTAATTTCTATAAATAAGTATGTATGTAAATACTTATAAAAGGAAGTTAGCACTTCAAGAATATGTTAAAGAAAAAACTATACAAACCAATAATTGTTAGAAAACAAACAATGCCAATAGACAGCAAAAAAAACAGAAAAAATAAACACCCGGTGAAAAAAGTCACTGGCAACAACAATATCACCGAAGTGTTTTGTGACCACAGATGTTTCTTTGAGAACCATTTCAATCGCTTAATACAAAATATTCTGACTATTTTGCATACGCATTATACACGTGTTTCAAATGTACTTCCTATTTAAGTCAACAACCACACGTGAATATAAACTACACTTAGAAAAATATTGTAGCTTTCTAAAAAAAGGGGCAATCGTTAAATAAGTCAAATGTAGGCTGCTTCTAGAGAACTAAATATTTATGACAGAATACAAATGAAGACGATTTCAAAACCAGTACGTGTCTAAAGACACAGACGTGATTTAGTTGAAATAGTTTTATTGAAAATATAAATCCAAAACAAAAAATATCTATCTTTATTTTTTATTCAGATTATTTTCCTCAAAATGTATTTTATATTTCATTTGAAGACTTCCAAGTCGCTATTTTGTATTTTTTTTTTTTTGTATTACAAAATGATTTTTTTATAATTGAAAATACAAACATATGTACGAGGGCGGATTGATATTGAATCTACCTAAGAAGAAAAAAAAATTTTTTTTTCAAAAGCCATTTATTTCTCAACATAGTCTCCTTTTAGCTCAATACACTTAGTAAGACGATATTCCAACTTTTTTCTACCATCTCAATAATAAGATTTTGGGAACCCGCAAAATACGCGATAGTTTCGGTAATCACTTCTTCGTTTGAAATGAATCTTTTTCCTGCGAGCCATTTTTTCAAGTTTGGAAACAGGAAAAAGTCACTAGGAGCCAAATCTGGACTATAAGGTGGATGATCAACCAATTCGAAGTGTATTTCACGTAATTTTAGCATAGTATCTAATGCTGTGTGAACCGGTGTGTTGTCTTGAAGAAAGAGCATTTTTTTCTTCTTTAAATGTGGTCGTTTTTTCTTGATTGCATCTGTCAATTGATCCAATAATGCAGGATAATACTTTCCTGTGATTGTGAATCTTTTTTCATGATAATCGATGAGCAATATTCCGTGTGCATCCCAGATCACAGCGCCCATAACTTTGCCAGAGGATTTTACTGTCTTCGTCTTCTTCGGAACACTTCCACCAGCTTCCACCCATTGTTTCGATTGATTTTTGGTTTCAGGTGTGTAGCGATGGACCCACGTTTCATCAACAGTTATTAATCGACTCCAAAAATCAGCAGGATTACGCTTTATCATGTCCAAACACCGCTGTAAAGCGGTCTGCCGAACTCGTTTTTGTTCGATACTGAACAAACGCGGCACCCATCTTGCCGATGCAAATGTTCATGCCAAATGTTGAACACACGTTTACCATTTCAACAATCTCAAGTAACTTGACTCGGCGATCATTCATAACGATATCGAGGATTTTCTTGATATTTTCTTCAGTAACCACCTCTTTTGGCCTTCCTGTTGATGGTATTGTTGCAGTGCTTGTTCGGCCGCGTTTAAATTCCGCAATCCAATATTTTACCATGTAATCTGACGGAGCAGACTCACCGTAATGTTTATCGAGCTTTTTTTTTGTGTCATTCGCCGTTTTCCCTTTCAAATCACTGTAGGAAATTCACTTTTTCCATTTTTCAAGAAACACAAAAGTTGCTTACTTCAAACGACTACAACAAATAAACTAATCGATGAATTTGGATGAAATTTTAACAGCTGACGTTTGACAGATCGCAATTTCTAAAAAAAAATGTTTTGTATTTGTGCTGCCATCTAGCGCTATATAGCTTCAATATCAATCCGCCCTCGTAAGTATAAATATACCATCCATCAAACCATCCGTACTTAAATGAAGCCAGTGCAGTATCAAAATTATGGTACGGATTTTTTTAAACCAAGAACGGGTTTTTCAAGAGCAAAATTCTTAATTTTAGCCATTATCAAGCTTGATCGCCCTTGATTTTAAGCCAAAAAAGAATCCTAGCTCAAGAAAGGCAGGCTTTATTCAAGATACAAATTGGACTACTTTGAAGTGGCTGCATTACGAAGGTGGACTTTGTCTAGCCCACGAAAGATATAGCATATCATGATTGTTGGACACGCTATTTTCACTTAACGATTTTATTAATTGTTTTTATTATAATCAATCACATTAGCATAGACATACTTACATTTTGTATCTGAATTCTAAAGGCAGAATTAGCGGAGCGCACCCGTACCTTACTGTATCAGCTGTTCGTCTATGTTATGGGAAAAGCGATACAAAAGCTTACCGAATTTAAATGTACCGTAGTTGCAACGTACCAATCTGTATAAAATAGAAATTGCTAACGTTCTTACGTGACATTTGTAAGCCACTGATGGGCTGTTTCTTTGGCACAAGTTAAGGGGGTATATTCGCTCTTATTTTTTGGTAATTTTTGATAATAATCTTTGTGTACTTTTGACAAACAACTTAAAATAATGTATATTTGCATATATATGTACATACATATTGTCATATAAAATGTAAAACGGCCTATCTATTTATTTTTTCTTTAATTTTTCAGGAGAGACAAAAAGCTTAATAAAAAGCAAACTATTGTAATCATAAAAACTATTTTTTCTAGGTAGTATCATTAATAAAATCGGAATTAATGATACTATGCTGAAAAAGACAATATTTATTATCACAATAGTTTGCTTTTTATTAAGTTTTTTATCTCTAGTGAAAATAAAACGATATACATGTTTATATACATACATATAAAATAATTTAAATGCTATAATTTTTTTTGTATGCACATATAAACACTAATTTGTTGTTTATATTTTATATTATAATTTTATAATATAAATGTGAACTAATAAATAATAAATAATCCTTTTTCCTGGTAATAAAACAAACAATATAAAACAAACGTACGTTTTCAAATGTTCTATAAGTGGACCAACGGGCTAACAGTACGGTACGGGTACAGCAACGCTCGGCGTGATTGTAAAATATATTTTCTTTAGACGTCACTTGAGTAATAACTTTTTCCCTGTTTAAATAAATATTATTTTTAATTTGTATTCCTGACAATGTGTTTTTAATTTTAAGTAAAAGAACAAGATTGAGTATTCTTTTATGATGTTGATTTAAGTGAGTCTATCTACTCGATAGCTGTCGACAGCAATTGACTACTATTAACAGCTTCGTGCCATTTACTGGGTCGTGGGGAATAGGAGGCTATCAAAAGTGGCCAGCTGTTGTTATCGACAACGAGTATAAGGACGAAAATTCTTTGGTGTCAAGTTGATGAGACATCGACATATGTAGTTATAGAATAAGGATAAACACATAGAGGTCTCAAATCGAGAAGGAATTGCGTGTTCATAACGCTTCGTGGAGTGCAATACTTAATAGAATGGTTTTATTAAGACCCCATTTTCCTGCGGAAATTTAAGGATTAAATGTGAATTGATGTTGTCAGCTGCAAATAACCCTTCTGAAAATTTTAAGATCACTGCGTTCTAACTACCGATTGGAAATTAATAAATTTATTTTTAACCCTCTAATGTCCAGCTTAGGAAAAAATTAGAAAATATGCGAATAATTTTTTTAGGGTATTTTTGGGCCTCCTATTTAAAAAAATAAATTTTTAAGTCTGTAAGTCGTTTACAATTCCTGGTGAGAAAACATTAATGAAGGGCTTGAGGCACCAAACTTCCAAATGTTAAAAAAGTCAAGCATATCAGTCAGAAAAGAAATTATCGTTACAATGGAGGCACTCAAAAACACTAAAATTTATATAATTGATAACACAACATGCAACTGCACAATTTGTTGTTTTGCAAATGCACGTGCTTGACAAAAATAGACAGAAAAGAGATAAAAACGATTTTAAGAGCTTTCGAACCTTTTACAAATATTTTGCTACATCTTTTAGCAACTGTAAAGAACGGTTATTTAATATAAAAAAATATATATATATTGGGCGTCAGTACAACTTTTGTGAAGAGTGGCTTAAGGCACTCTTAGGCATTAGAGGGTTAAAGAAAACATTGTTTAAAATGATGTAATAATTTCTTTTAGTGTAAACAAATAAACCGTAAGACGTTATTTGTACAAATGCATTTTCTTGAATCGTCACACAAAAGGTAAAGAAAAAGGGGGATGAGGTTGAGTTTCGAGTTTGATGGGCATGTAGGAATACGAATATGAATAAATTTAATTGTTTGACTTTCGAACAACTGCACAAATATTACAATATCCAACAACTACAAGTATTCGTATTCGCATAACCCTGAAATGCATAAAAGTTGTTGTGCTGTCGATAGATCTTAAACGAAAACCAAGTGAGTCTCTTACAACAGAACTCATAACTTCCAATAAACATATTTAAAAAGCAAATGAATGGTGGTTGGTTGGTTGGTTGGTGGTATTCTTGGCAGACAATAGGACTTAAGCAAAAATACTTTTAGAATTTCTCAACGTGAAAGGAATGAATGTCACATGGTGAGTGTGTATGTGTGTGTGTGTAAAAGCCTCTCCATGTGTTTGGAGTGAGTGTGTGAATGAACAACCAAACCTTGTTTTTGTTTTCTCATTCAAACATTTTCGTATTATTATTTTATTGTATTTTGCAATAAACGCCAATTGTCCAGCGGTTAGGAGCGAAATGCTGAACGCGCATACGCAGCTGTATGCGCGCAATGAAATCCCAAACAAAACAAAGCCCAAGAAAAAATACACACACAAAAAATGAACGAACACATTTGTTAAAATCTGTGCAACAAGAATAGAAAACTTAGTCGTAGATGAAAGAACTAAAGCAAAAAATCACATTCGAAAATCACAGCTGCTTTTTTGTTGCAAAGAAAAAGAACGAACGAACGACATTTATGAGATCACTAGCAAACCAACTGTCAGACAGACGGACTTACGTATGTTTAGACACATTAGAGACCGCAATTATGTGTGCATGCATGTTAGCAAATTGCCCTTAAATGGCAGCATGATAGAATCATGCAACTTAACCAGCCCATACAGAGTCAAAACACAAATAATAATGCAATTTTCATTATTTCATTGTCATTCATATTATTTAATTTTTTATATGTATACATACATAAGTACATATATTTTTTTAATTAATTGTTATAAAAGAATGTAATAATGTGAGAAAGCCTGTTTTTAGGGATATTTATATCAGAAAAATTATTGAATTAAAACTGTGTTTTCTGAGGGATTTAAGCACTATTATGTGTGATCCCTGCAATTGATTAGTCTGAGCCAAGGCGAATTCATTTTAAAGCTGGTGTTATTATTACAACAGACACCGTCTGATTGGCATAAAATATCAAAAACGGATGAAAACAATTTATTTAAATGTATTTATCACAATTGATATGCCCCTAAACAATAGTAGTTCGTTCCTCAGTACAACATATTACTGGTTATAGCGAAAAATATAATTTGAAAACACCAGAAATCACATATAAAAAATTCTGCAGCATAAAACCATCTGTGTTTTCAACGCCACCTGTAAAATGATTCCGCCTTGGTCTGGACCATGCATACATTACTACAAAAAACGAATATAACACGAGGAAAAGTTGTAAAAAAAATTATTTGTAATTGTTTGCTTCAAAATTTTCCCAGATATTAAAAATTGGCTTGTAACTTGGATCGTCCGAAAAGACTGGTCGATTTTTCAACATTAAGTTTAAAAATTTCTCGGGAATTAATAATTGGGGAATAAATTGAAATACCCCGGGATTCCACGAATTCCCACTCCGAATAAACATATAAATAAATAAATAATTAAGTAAGTAAATAAATAAATAAATAAATAAAGTAAATAAATAAATAAATAAATAAATAAATAAATAATAAATAAATAAATAAATAAATAAATAAATAAATAAATAAATAAAAAAAGTAAATAAATAAATAAATAAATAAATAAATAAATAAATAAATAAATAAACAAATAAATAAATAAATAAATAAATAAATAAATAAATAAATAAATAAATAAATAAATAAATAAATAAATAAATAAATAAATAAATAAATAAATAAATAAATAAATAAATAAATAAATAAATAAATAAATAAATAAATAAATAAATAAATAAATAAATAAATAAATAAATAAATAAATAAATAAATAAATAAATAAATAAATAAATAAATAAATAAATAAATAAATAAATAAATAAATAAATAAATAAATAAATAAATAAATAAATAAATAAATAAATAAATAAATAAATAAATAAATAAATAAATAAATAAATAAATAAATAAATAAATAAATAAATAAATAAATAAATAAATAAATAAATAAATAAATAAATAAATAAATAAATAAATAGATAAATAAATAAATAAATACGTTGATTTCCTAATCGTGTGGCGCCAACTGAGCAAGTGGCCAACGCCGCTTAGCTGCTCGTCTAGAACAGACTTGAACCACAAAAGATCTTGCAGAGCGTAGCCGCCAACGGGCTGGCTGTTCTGTCGAGAATATCGTGGCTGTGGTTGCCAATGCCGCTGAAAGCGAAGAAACATCAACCAGATGCTACAGGGCCATGAGAGACGATTTCTTAGAGTCTGAATCGAAATGCAGGAACTCATTACTATTGTCGCCCAAAAGACGGTTATAAATTTGTTCTGAATTATTATTACGTATTTTCTCGCCAAATCCAGCAGTTTTCAACGTGAATTTAGGATTCAGAAGGAAATATAGTGATTTTTGTTTTAAGTTATGTGAATATCAAGCGATTTTCAAGTTTGATTTAGAAGGTTTTGCTAAAAATAATGTTACGAGCAGTAGTTAATTAAATACGAAGGAATTCCAACACTAACTTCTCCGTATTTTGGGATTAAAAACTTTTGTAAATTCCGGGAAAATCCCATCCCGTAAAAAACTCTAGTGGTAAAGAACAAACATTACTTTGATTAATGTGTTCATTCATTTTCTTCGGAAGTAAGAGGGGCAGTCTACCAGTCAAGAATTTCATTGGCGGTTCTAAACAGGAACACCGAAATGTCTATAAATTTGGTATACATGTGTGTATATCATCAAAGATAACAAAATACGATACCCTGCAAAATAGTAAAGAATAAAAAGTATAAAGACCTGTACAGACGGTTGTCAGATCTTACAATATTACCGGATCTGGCAAAGTGCTGGCAATGGACTGACAATGAGAAATTGCAATCTCGAGGTACATAGATAGTTAGTTTAACCGGTTGTAAGACATTTATCAGAAAAGCTTACAATTTCATTATCAGAAGATAGTCGGTCAATAACTTTAACTGATAACGTAGATAACTATATAACACAAATTGTTAGATCTGCTGTGAGGCATTCCCGGAGTATAGCCTACTTTAGGGAGAGATGAAGAGAGGAAAAGTTTGTATATACATGCAAAAATTTAATTTACTACGTGAAATTATATTTCCTCCAATTAATTTTACTCGTGAAGAAAATATATTAAACATACCTCGAGCCTTACAAAAATTGCTATTACAAACTAAAAACAGCAAACAATTTTCTCATTAAAACCCCTTTTATTCGTAGTGTAAACAATAAAAAAAATTAAGTCTGCAAGAGAATTATTATTATTAATGCTGAAGAAACTTCCTTCCTTCCTTGCAACTGAATACACCACCTACACCTGTCAACATCTTCAAAATGCAATCAAGCATTACGACTAAAATTAATTTCCGTTTTCCCCTGTAAAACTGCCAAAAATTTACAAGAAGACGACCTGAACACACAAAAAAACTCTCTTATGTAAATGAATTGACAAAGTAAAAAAATAAAAAGTCACACGTAAATTAAACATTCATAAACACCTGCATTCCCAAGAACAATGAGCAACAACAAGTGGAATTAAAAATTAAAAACAGGCCACAAAAAGTGTGTGAAATATTTACAAAAATATTCAACCAGGCGTTAAACGAACATAAAAAACAGTAAAAGAAGAAGATTGATGAAAGTCTCGTCGAAAGATAGACAAGTGTTCGTCACAACCCCAAGTAACTGCAGGAACATCATTGAGGAGTCATAAAATTGTATTTGAGAGAGGAGAGAGTAACTCCGACCATTGACCCAGTGGCAAGAGTTTATTTTTGTTCAAGATGCATGTAGGTGACCTTTAAACAAATTAATTCCAACAAAATTGCACCTTTAAAAAAGGAATTTCCTTTTCTTTTAACCGTTCTGTGTTTACCGAAACCGTTTAAGGGATGTTTGAAGGTTTTTAAGGAAGAATTTTGTACATGACGGCAAAAGAATTAGCAACAACAAAAATGCACATGTGTTTGAGTTTAAGAAATTGCGGAAGTTTCTTCAAGTTGTTTATTTTATAATTGTTGAAAATAGCAGCATTAAGGGGATTTAATGTATAATGAAGCTGCTGATAACCTTGACGAGAATATATTTGTTACATATATTTTTAATTTATACATACACTGCGATTCACTTGAATAAGATGCACGAACAAGGCGATTCCGACAAATCATATTATAGATTTGCTTGAAATGAAGTTACTACGTTTGAAAATGTAGCATAAGGACTTAAAATCAACCAGAAATGCATAATTTTACTAAAGAAAGTGAAAACTTGCAAAACTCAGTTACTCCGAAAAAATCGGATATGCGAAAATTTAATACGCATTCGAAAATAAACGCAAGCTGCTCAAAATCAACCAGAAAAACATAATTTAATTTTTTAAATCGAATGCGCAAAAAGTTTAAGTTACTCCGAAAAAAATCGAAAATCTTACAAATTGCGAGAAAACTAACAAAACAACAGGAAAAGTGGCTTCCATCCGTCTGAAATCTATAATTTCACTAAAGAAAACAAAAGCGTGCAAAAGAATCTAAATAAAAGTCCCAAATTCTAAAGTTAACGCGCATTAAAAAATGAACCAAAAGTTTCTCAAGGCCACTAGAACTTACGCTTGCACTAAAGAAATCGTGAGCTCGAAAGAATCAAGTTACAAATATTCGAAAATGTACAAAAAAAAATACTTCTACCAGAAAACCATAATCTCACTAAAGAAATGCAAAACTTGCAAGAATCAAAATTCATCTGTAATTATAGAACATTCATCCAAAATCCGAATTGAACACATATTCGAAAATGCATCTAGTTTCTTGAGAATCTACACAATAAATCCATAATTTGTTTAAAGCAATCGAAAACTCGCAATAGATATTCAAAATAACTCCGAAAAAATATATTCATTACCAAAAATTTCGCAAGCAGAAAAACTCAAATAACATACATAATTTTATCATAATTTTCTTGTCAAGTCCTGCATGAGTTTTATGACACTTGTCACTTTTTTTTAAGGCACTGAAAATAATAATTATTTTTGAATTTTCAAAGGATAAAATCAACCGCAAGAAATTATCGGAGAGCCAAGTCAAGCACATCATATCGATCGCTTTCAACAATATTTTCATAAAATTATATGCTCTTTTTAATTCTTACTACCTGTTTTTGGAAAATGAAAACAAAATTGTGAGTGAGAATTGATATTGAAAACAAAAACAAATTTTCGAATTTTATTGTTGATTTCAATATGATTTCTTACTCACAATTCTGTTTTCATTTTATAAAAACAGGCAGTTAATTTTAATTGTTTTCAGAAATATTTTTTCCTTAAATGAAATTATTATTTTCAATTTAATTTTTTTTTTTGGAAAATAAATTTTTATTTTTTTATTTTTATTTTTTCTAAAATTATTTGGATTTCGCTTAACAGAACAAATTCGCCCAAAGAACATGAGCAACCGCTAATGTGCATTGTGCCAATATTTCAGTGCGGCACTGTGTACACGAATTAGAAGTACTTTTTATTTGGTTATTATTTCTTTAATAAATAAAATTTTTAAAAGTAACTATCAAAAACATTTTAGTTTATCCTCAAAAGAATTAAAATCATAAATAAATTTTTG
Organism: Gymnocheta viridis; assembly: GCA_956483585.1. Taxonomy (NCBI): domain Eukaryota; kingdom Metazoa; phylum Arthropoda; class Insecta; order Diptera; family Tachinidae; genus Gymnocheta; species Gymnocheta viridis. The sequence goes on along the minus strand of OY101442.1, from coordinate 98,556,924 downwards.
TTTATGCAAAAGAAAAATAAAAATCAGAAAATAACATTTCAAAAAGAAGAATAATAAAAACAATAATTTCTCCAAAATAAAATGTAAAATCAAAAACTAACAATTAAATTTTGATTTTTTTTTCATAAATTTCATAATTATCACGGATTGCTTTTTTGTAAAAAGTTGCAAAAATCGTAATAAAAACTTCAAAAATGTTCAGCCCTGCTTGAACGAAAACCATTCGAAGACACTATTCGCGACGTCTAATTTTGTGTCAATGCAGCGACGCACACTCGCTTTCAATTAAGTGTTGCATAGGCAGAGTAAACATAAACTAGATTTTAAGTATTGTATATTTACACGAGTAGCAAGTACATCCCTGTATAATTTGCTAGTATAAAGTAAAACTATACTATACCATTTTGCAAATGGTATGATGCATTTGCATAAGATTGTCTGTCAATAGCGCTATTTCCATTTGATATGCCTACCTTTTTTATCATAAAAATCCAATAAAAAATATAACAAAAAAATTAAATTCAATAACTCGTACTTATTAAATTGCTTTCCTTTTTATGTCGTTAGCAGAAATGCAAAGCCCAGATAAATTCTCAAATCGGTTTTTATTCATTATATAGTGAGTGCATTATGTATTATGTATGATACAAAATAATCAATGGAAATATCCCATTAATTTCAATCTTTATTAATTCCGTAGTTTTGCATTTCAGCTAACGATGTTTTTTTATTTTTTCACAAAAATAGATCTTTGGACCAAATGTATGAAAGCGACTCACTGCGGAACATGTAGCACTGTGTGTCCGCACAATTCATGGAGCAATTGTAATGTTACCGAACGTTTACTTACACGCCCTCTGGAATCATTTTTCAGAAGCTAATAATTTTTTTAAGCCAATATTCTTACTTTTGCTGGCACCATCTGACGTCTAAACACCACAAAAGCTGAGTCAAACACAGACCAAACAAAAATGATTGTTGTCTATGCTGAGTTCAAAACATGCCACTGCTAAGCAGTGTTGGGTGGGAAAAATATATAATAAAGTTAATTGGCATGCAAAAATTTATTTTAAGGGATTTCAGTGTTTTTATGAACGATAATATGAACTAATTAAAATCAAAAGTGTTCACATTAGCAGATTTGTTTATATTTGCGTATGATAAGAAAAGTTAGTCCACGAAGTCATCATCTATCTTTTTGCAAAATGAAGTTTCTTTCTAAATATGTATATATAAAAGTTGTATTTGTTTTAAAATTATTCTTTGTTTTATTTTAAATATTAAAAGGATTTTTTTTCATTTATTTGCTCGTAACTCAAATACTTAAAAACTTAAGAAGAAAAAACAGTAAATGTATTCAAGTATATGCATCTCTACAACAGCACATTTGTGATACATCGTCTTTTTGTCAAACTCCATATAAAATAAAATAAAATAAAATAAAATAAGCAATATTTTTTATATAGGGAAATTTGATTGATAGACGATTTTACTCATGTACATATATACTTGAATATATTTACTTTGAGAAGAATGAATGTTAGCCACACATAAATTCATTTTCTGTCGCAATTTGGCAGCTAAAGATATTTTAAATATGTAATAAATATTTTATCATATTTTAGAGCAGAGCAGTGGTAAAGCAAAAGTGGTTATATTTTGGGATGTTCATATTATCGCGAGTGCACTGTATATATGTTAATTTATGTGTTTTTAATTTTTTGACTTATTTGTAAATGAGTTATTTTCAAAATTCTTCTAAATATGAAAATATGTTAAATTATTGTGGAACGGAACAACGATTCGGAGAGAATCATAGGGACTTTTTCTATACAAAAGAACTGATAATAAACTGATTCTAAAATACCCAATCGGGTGTTATTTTTTCTTGTCCTTGGCTATTAATGTTGATATTTTGTGTCCCATTGTACTATATTTACTAAGCATTTGTTCCTTCAGCTTTAAAGTGAAATTCTTACAAATCTTTTATTCTAAAAAAAACAACACATTGTCTTGATTGGTTTTCCTATGAAACCCCTACAATTTCTGGAAAATCAAACATTTTAAATTTACAATTTCGTTGACATGAAAGAAAATTTACCTGTTTGCTGTAAACAAAATTATATTACCTGTTAAACGTTTGAAACTGTTTAAACTTGTTTAAATAATTTCGTATATTTAAGAGCAATTTCCTTCTAAATTTATCTCTGTCAAGGTTAAATTATTCTATTGTATAAAATTCAGTGAAACAATTTTCAACAGATAAAAACGAAGTTATCTTAACTAGGCTTTGAGGAACGAGAATTCAAGGGAACAGGTGCAGGAATTTATTACAAGGTTCATTTAAATAATGCAACAATTGTTGTTGAAAGTAGAAATACTTTCTGTTACTTCAATTGCGCAAAATAATAGAGTTAAAATAAAATGTGAAAACTTACGTATACATTTTATGCCAGACGAATTAATCCCGTGTGTTTTGGAAAGAACAAAGGTTAAGCGGACAAAATTTATAGTGAAATAAATTTTTTGTTCTAGCATTGTTTTTCCAATCTTATGTCAGTTTTGTTTATATTAGAGATGAGCACCACTCACGTGATTAGCGTGAGTCATCGTAATTAATTTTTTGTTTCAATTACGTGAGCGTGCATGAACGCGAGTACAAAGAAATTGAGCGTGCATAAATAGATTTTTGACGTGATTGCTTCGCGGTTTTTTTGCTATATTGTTATTTTTTCGTATACTTTTTTAATTAATATTTCTACGTAATTACTTAAATTGTTTTAAGTTTATGTTGAAAGGAATTGTTTGGCTCAAGTTCAAATCTTACTTTATTCATTTCTTTATTAATTTTAGAAATTTTTTTGATAAACTAAAATTATTTTTATTAAGAAAGTATTATTGGAACAGTCTATTCATCAGACTGGCAGAATGGATCAGTGATAATAATAATATTTTTTTTAATTATTTAAAAATTTTTTCGTGAGTAGTTCGTGAGTGTAAGTTTTCGTGATTGTGAGTGACTTTTTTGCCAACTCACGTGAGCATGCATGAACGGGAGCCAAAAATATAAGGACGTGCATGAGTAAAATTTTTTATCGTGAGCGTGAGTGAGAAATCACTCACGATCCCATCTCTAGAGTATATTTACAAAATATCCAAGCTTTTGTTTGTTAAATTTGTGTTTATTTTTATATTAAAAATTTAAATAATTTTTTATAGGTAGTTATACATTTGTGTTTGTTTTGAGAGTGCCACTACCTTCTATATGGACCGAAATACTTTCAAAGTAATCAAAACTTCCTTGTCTTGCTCATTTGTAGCGTCCAAAAAATTCAATGGTTTCTGTTAACTTATTTTATTTACTTTTTGTTTACAATAATTTTTGACAAATGGTTAGACAAAAATTCCTTTTCTTGTTTTAGTTGTAGCCCTAATAATGCCACCTGTTTATTTCATCATGTAAAATTTAATCTAGTGTGAATTGGCTCAATGAAAACATTTCGTGACTTAATAGGTGTGGAGAGCCCGAACAAAATTAAAAAAAATAATTTACTGATGTCATGACTAGTTTTGTTCGCCAGCTAGTTGGTGCCACAATCCTGCGACAGTTTGGATGCTGCAGGAAGCCATTACTCAAATGTCTAAGTCTGCGTCCTTGCACTGAAAATTGCGATACGAGATACTTATACTACATACTATATATGTATGTAAGTATATTTTTATCCTATTTTTTAATTTTGTCTTGTTTTATCTTTAGCTAAAACAGTTATCTATCAGCGCTGTACGCGAATTTTAAGAGATATCATGCGTGGCTGCGTTTTTTTTATATTTTTTAATAACAATCTTGTTATTTACTCATTTTGTCATAAAGAGTTTTATAAAATAATGTACGCACGAGTTATAAATAAATGTTTACTTTGTCTTATGTGAGTGATAACAAACGAAAATCTACCAAATTTTAAATAAAAAAAAGTAACCATATTCGTGAGTATTTGTTGTTATAACTAAAACAAATAACTTTTTTATATTCCCTAAAAATTATCACATTAATAAAATAAAAATTTCATCATAAGAAAAAACATACAGAGAAATGACCTTATTCATAAACGATTAATAAACTTATACAGTAGAGGCTCGTAAAAATTTAATACGCGCAAGCGAGACTCGAAAAAGTTAAGTGCTTATTTAACTGTTTGAGTCATATTTAATTTTTTTTATTTTCCTATTTTTAACATAATTTTAACTTCATGTAGTATATCGTTTGTTACTATTTACATGGTTAGAAAAAGTAATATTTAACGCAAATGCAATCGGCATTTATCGTTATAAATTTACTGAGTCTGCGTTTAGACGGGTGATTTCTTATTGACATGATTGCTACTTTATAGGCGAGAGAGACGAGGGGAAAATAAAAGAGTGCTCAGATGCATGTATTGTCCTTACGTTTTGTTTTCTCATTCGTAAATTTAAGCCTGAAGTAAATTTGCAGAATATAGTTGCACAAAAATGGCGCCGGTAACTAGACCATATGTCCAAGATGTTATTAACGGTATCTTAAAAAAGTTTTGTGACTGACTATACATGACCTATGCCTTCACATAGGAAGTAACAACGTGGTTATCAACGAAATTCCACAAAAGAACCGCCAGTCTATACGGTTATCCATGGCAAATCAGTCAACCAGTGCGAGCGAGACGAAAAACTCTCGAAGGCCAAACAACACACACAAGCCTGACCGCACTTAAGAAATAATTACGATGACGCGAGAGCTGTTCTTCAGCCCAGAGCTGCTTAACGACTGAGATTTATGGTTTTATTTGTTTTTTTTTTAGATTTTATGTGATTACTTTTAATAATCAAGCAATAAGCAACACTATAGTGTATATAGATACATATGTACATACATCTGGTATGTTCTACATTCAACCTTGAAGTGGAATTCAATTGAAATCAGTTCAGTTTAAATTTTTTATGTTCTTCAATATTCAATACAAATATACTCTACTTTTCCAGAACATCAAAAATTAAAAGTTTACTTTTCATATTTCACTTTCACTACTTTTGTAGAACATGCCTGCATGTGTTATCATTGAATGTAATTAATAACGTAATTTAATAGATATGAATGTATGTATGTACATACATGAATCGGCGAATTCAAGACAAACTACCTTTTTAAGATTTTATTTATTTTAATATAAAAAAAGTTATGGCCTTATTCACAAACGATTAATAAAGTTATGGTAGGTTTAATTTTGGATTTTTATATGGGAAAACCGGTTTTAATGTACACATTAACTTTATTAAGCGTTTGTGAATAAGGCCATTAATTTATACTTAATTTTTATCTCAATTTTTAAATTAACATGAAATACTAAAACCGGTTATTCGAACCGGCTTTTAATATAAAACACCTAAAGCCGGTTTTAAAAATTAAATTTTTTCGTATTATTCGAAAACCGATTTTGAATATGTAAAATTTTTAATAACTAAAACTGGGTTAATTAAATTTATTAGTTCGTGCTATTATTTTGACAGCAGCTGTATTTTTGAATTACTAAAGAAAAAAGCGCACATATAAAATTTTCGGAAATAACATTCCAGCAGACAATTTTGATCGACATGACATTTAAAATTTCTGACCTTTATTTCTTTGGGCAATAAAACCAGTTATCACTTTTTTTAAGCAGAAATAAAAGTACTTTTTGTAGTTTTTTATATTATTTTTACATCGAAAAGTTATTTTCACTCTCTAGATCAGTGGGATTTTACACGACGTAATATATGTATGTATGTACATAAAAAGCTTTTTCATTTTGATGTTTATGCATGAACAACGCCTTAAGTTCATATTCAAAGCTTTGTGCTCCCAATCGATAAAAAAACAAAAAACAAAACGCAAACGGTAATTGTTCTACAAAATTTACAAGCATACACACACACACACGCGCGCACGTACAAAGTAAACAAAGAAAGGCCAATTCCAAAACAGATAAGAAACCCCTCTGAGCAAGGGTCTTTAAAGAAGAGAAAGAGAAAATGAGACAAGAAGATTTACCCATCTGGATAGTTGCTGGGCTTTTGCATCAGATGAACGTTAAAAACTTTTACAATTCGGTTGTGAAATCGAAACGCAATAATCAACCTTCTTACAATGCTTTGATTTAGCTCGCTGTTTATTTATTTATTTTTTCATTATCCCCCTCATTCGATTATGGCAAGCAGATCGCTACAATAACAATGTGAACAAAAGCAACGACCATGACGATGATGACGAATATGCTTATGATCGCAACCACGGGAAGCAGAAAAAACCACTTGTTGAACTTTCATTCTAAACATGCATAGACCGGGGGAAACAAAAGCGCTGCAATTTAATATATGTACATACATATTTCATGCAAGTCTTTATACAGAAACAGTCTTGTCGGCCATGGGCTGACTACAGAGTTGAGAAAACGCTTTTAAAGCTTTTTTAGCTGCTTCACAAACACCACACAGACTGACGACGTACAAAGTCGAACTTTAGTAGCTTGTCAAACGAGCTAGAGCCGAGTGCGCGCCTTAGAGAGCAAGCCATTGAGAGGCTAAACGAACCATACTAGAGTAAGAAAGACAAATGCCTTAACGTTTATTTTCAGTCTCTCGTCGTTATTAACTGGAAAAGGTTGTGTTTTTCTACTAGCCGTTGCCTCGGGTTACACTCAGTCTCTTACTTCATCAGCCGTGATCGCATTCAAAAGTAACTGACGCCTAACAATTTTATCAAGCAAACAACTGTCACTTATTTTCCGGTCGCTTTTGTATTGAAGAATATTTTGTTGCTGTAGCAAGCAGCCAGTCGAAATAATAAGTGTTTTTTCAGTGGTGGTAGTTTATTATATTGAGTGTGTGTATGCCAAGTGAGTTTATCTCTAACATGGAAACGAATTATACACCTCATATTTATAATGAATACAAGACACGCAATATCTTAAGTCTGGCGGATCGTGTTGAAGTCATACGCGAATTCGATAGACATTTGATACAACCCAGTCTACAAAGTTTAGCCCAGCGATTTGAATGTAGTTCGAAACAAATTAAAAACATACTGATCAATCGAAAATCGATTTTAGAATCGTATAGAAATGGTGGTGCGGGTCCGCAAAAAGTAGTTTACAACGGTGATGATGCACTACAAAAGAGACAAGAGAAAATCGCTTTTCTGGGCAAAGTCATGTATGAGTACATACAGAGAATGTTGTATTTTAACCAAAGCATTGATGATCATAAAGTTCGTCAGAAAGCTTTGCAGATTAAAGAATGCATAGCGGTGGAAAATTTTAAGCCGACGAATGCCTGGTTGGATGATTTTAAAATGACTTATGGTATACCAGCCTTTGATCTACAATCATTGCGCAATAACATTGTTATAACCGAAGCCAAGCGGCCTCATTTGAGTGCCATCGATATGATACAATATGTCAGTCGCATGGAACAGGAGTCCGGTCAAGAATCAAATCGCAAAAATGTGACAGAAAGTTATCCGAAAGCCGATATAAATGGTAATGGTCGTTTCAATTCATCTAAAATTCGTTCTAGTCTAGAGCCAAAGATTATATATGAAATCGAGGATGAAGAAGATGAAGAATTGCAGAAATTAAATAATGATGATTCACATCCCAAATTGCCAGCGCAACACAAGAACTATACGAATACGAAAAAGGATGCGGCCAAACGTCAGGCTTCATCACCATTTTCCGATATCGAATCGGTCGATGAAGCCCTAAAACATTTAAAAGTTTTGGAAGAATATGCTATGTTGCACGATAACTTTAGAGCAATTGGTTTACTAACGCAATTAGAACAGATTTTTCAGAAACAAGACAAAAAGGAATAAAGACAAATTATATACCGATATGGTTATAGTGTACTACTTCTAAATAAATCCAGTATTATTCGTCTAGCTGCACTTAGCGTATCTGCCCGTTAAACCGACCGCGCAAAATAATTGCTATAGATCTAGACTTGGGTCAAAGTCGTTCCGTAGCAAGGTTTAGACAAAAACCCCTCATCAAACTGATATAATTTAAATAAATTTGTGTCTAAAACGAGCAATTGGACGATTTCGACTCAAGTTCAGTTAATTTATATTAAAAATGCTCACATTTAAGCTTCCTCCGTTGATGTGCACAATGCAGACGACAGTATTTTTTGGGCCAGTTATATGAAAGATCACATTTAGATGCCTCACAAAATATAAGCGAGAAATTAAAGTTAATGGTGGAAAGCAAGACGAATTAATTTTACAAGGTAACATCGCCGCGGCTACAAATTAAACAATACAAGAACACAAGCCAAATTCATAACAGGTAGACTCGCCTCAATTCGCTTTGACAAATACCTGCTTCCTTTGTCAAAATGAAACGTCAAACACTATATACATATAAATTAAACATGAATTCATAACAGGCGAATTCATAATAGTTGGACTTGACAGTTCAGATGACTTATGCTGTTCCATCTTCTTTTTTTGGTCAAAATGTATTTGTGGTACATTTTTCTGGTTTGAAATTCGCCTTGAATAGTTTATTTCCAATACAAATTCTCTTGCGACTACCTGAAATGAATTCACCTGGTTATTTCGTTGCCGTGCCACCTTGTAAAATATATACGCATTGCTGAAAAGGAAATGAAAAAAGTATTGAAAACGATTTTGTTTGTTGGGTTGTCTTAAAAACTGGGTTATAAAAAAACATGAGATTAATATATGTAGTATAATTAAATCATTTGCTTTACCTCTCCGCATTTCGCTCGGTTACATTTAAGCCTGGAATTTTGTTGGGCTAAGCGCTTATAAAAATGACGCTGCATAAATGCACAAAATGGAGATGTACATAAGTATGTATGTACATAGATCGCTAAACGGATAATACGTACGTACATATGTATTTCGTTTTATATAATTCACATTGTTCTAAATGTGATTTTTTTTCTTTTGTATATTTTGAAACATTCCCATTATTAATTATATTATATATATGTACACTTTAAGAAATATTATTTAAGTTTTAAAACAATTATAAAATAACTTTATAAATTTAAAAATATATATTTATGTATGTAGTATGTACTTTATGTCTATTAAACAAGAAAATAAAATGGACTTACCCATATGCTCGCGAGAGTAAGCTGTAATTAAACAAATTAATATGCATTTTTAATTTAAGTAAAACAAGATTTCTTATATACATAGGTATGTATTTATGACCTTATCCACAAACGATTAATAAAGTTAATGTGTGCGTTAAAACCGGTTTTTCCCATATAAAAATCCAACATTAAACCTACTATAACTTTATTAACTGTTTGTGAATAAGACCATCAAACATGAAATAATTTTAATAGGAAACACGGATTTAATTGATTCAAGACGAACTTATTTTGCAAATTGACAGCAACGGCAGAGTTAATTCGCGTTGATCAATTCGTGTACAATTGATGTCAAGCTCCATATGTAAGCATGCATGAAAATGATTTTGTTTACATTTACATATGTTATATATTTGATATGGAGTTTGACATCCAACAACTAAGTTTTTGTATTGTTGTATTTGCTGCCAGCTTATAAAATTAATTCACTTTAAATGACATTTTGGGAATTGTATGTTTCTCAAGAATTACTCGCTTGCTTTTTAAACTACAACTGCCACAATTTTCAGCAATTAACGAAGCTATCAAAATCGTCTAAAAAATAGTTTTTCTGCTCAATCTGCATGTACGTGTACAAAAGAGTGTCCGAAAATTAACACAATATTTATTATTTTCATTACATATTTCCGAGATATTCGCCCTTATGATGTAACTATTTGTTAACTTCACATTAAGGCAACACCAAAAATTAATGACGTTTCCTTTTCTAAAAAAAAGATGCAACATTTTTTGCACTTTTTATTGAAAATTTGCATTATAATAATTTTTTGAAGTA